>OZ012707.1:1743051-2271751 GCA_963942595.1 Cylloceria caligata | reverse complement strand
ATTGAGCATGGTTTTCAAACGATGTACAATCCAGACACGCTTTTACCTATGTACAGTCGTTAGATTCGCATTCGATCGATCATCCAATTACCAATAGTGCTGGGTGATAAAAATATTTTTTAAAAATTGTTTGAGCATTCGTAAAAGTGCACTTTTGTCGATAGCATAAAAGAAAAATGAATATACACGTATATTTTGTAGTTACAAACGGAAGCAGGTTAACGTTTGTCAATCGATAAAATTTAGTGTCTTCGTGTGTCCAGAAACTCGTAGTTATGTACTTTGCACGTAGTAGTGCAGGACGATCGTAAAAGAATCTTTATCGTTACGATCGACGCAGTCGCGACTAATACTGGTTCAGAAAAATATAACTTTCGTTCGGTATGTACATTTTTGCCATTTACCGCAGCAGGCATAGTTTATTTCTTGGTTTACGACTTAAAGTTCTTGGGCTTGCGACTATGAGATTGATCCACATTGTTCGTCCAGCGAATTGCAGCATCGGTTTCAGGGATCCGTCATGTACAAGAGTCATCGAGAGCCTTGAGGTGTCCGTCGGTGATTTAAAAGACGAGAGCTTGCGACGTTTCGCCGGTATGCCGATTACGAGAGCCCCTGCGCGCCACCGTACGAGTCGAAAAGCAAACGGTAGAGCGCGCGCTCGAGCAACGACAACCAGGGAGCGCGCTTTGCCGGACGAACTAGTTTTTGCCCCCCCGAGCGAAACGTGCTCCCGGAGAGTCGACCAATCGGCGAGCAAATCGCGAACCGTCTCATCGTCGTTGTCGTCCTCCTCCTCGATGATTCTTCGAGAGACCCTCGCCGAGTTATCCTCGCCACCATGCTGTTCGTTCCTCATCTTGTAAATGTATTCCTCCCGTCGATACGTACATATAAACCGTCTGTAGGGTAAGATAAATGCAAAAAGAATTTGACGAAGAGAGACCTCCCTTCTCAGTGGCATGGCTCGTTCCAACTCTCGGAATTTCGTGTTTGACAATACTTTTTATTATTTTTTTTTTTTACTAGTTCTATGTTCTAGAATTTTTTTTGACTCAACGCGATAAAATTGAGGAAAAAAAATTGCTGATTAGCACCAATTAATAAGTATAACGCCAATGAAGTTAGAAGTTTGTCAAACCTTTGGTGTCCTGATGACAGGTCGCTAATTTTTGCGAGGATCTCTCGAAGATTAGAGGGGATTGGCGCTGGTGGAGTCTCCGGCTCGTCAGCCGCGAGTGAGAAAGAAGCGGAAGAGATAAGAAAGTCTCTAGTCGTCGCGTGTTCTTGCACTCTCGTTCGGGTCATTATAGTCAAGAGTCGCGCGGCGGTAACTTATAAAACGCGGACGACTCCTCCTCGACGCCTCGTCTCGGCGTGCCCGGTAAAAGAGAAGGGTTAAGCGTGTATTTTCACGGTTAAAAGTGTACTTAAGAAATACGACTTTGTACGTAAGCATAGAAAGAGCAGAAAGCGCGTGTTACACTTATAAGGACTTTAGACTCCTTCGTATACAGTTGTTATTGCCGTGCTACAGCACTTGGAGCAAAACTGCATTGCACTTGCATGCCTCGTGCAACTTTAGAACCCTTAATACATTTAAGGAGCGGTTGAAATACTTGCGCTGCAGTACATCCCACCGAGGGTAATCCAGTTAATTCGGTAAATGTACACCAGAGTCGCTTTTTGTATTTTACCGAATAGGCATTCGGTACGTAGTTATGTAAACTCGAGGATTTCAAACGCATTTGTATACGAGACATCCAAGATTGCACTGATTCCAGATAACCGATCAATAAAAGTAAAGAGAAATTGACGAAACTGAAATAAAGAATTTCTTGTCAACAACTTGTTTCGTTGAAGCAATTTAATTATCGAAAGATTTCTTTTCGCTCTGTGACACCGGTAACAACGTTCCTGATGAATAATAACTTTTTTATTCATGAGAGTACTATTCGAAACGTAAAGAAAACTGGAAATGCTATATCGAGGAGTCGTTATCGCTGTGACCCCGGTTGGCCCTGTACATCTTTTTCCCGTCACGCGATACCTCCAATAATTCGGGGCTAACATCGCAAAATCACAGGGGTCGGTATCTCTATATATTTCATGCTATGCAGACTTTGGAGATAGATGTTGTCATTGTTGGGGTGAAGTTTATTGTGTCGGTGGTTGCCACGATTGATTCATCGACGGGGGACACGGATTTTGACATGCCGAAGTACAGGGGTTGGTGAACACGGTATCAGGTGAATCGGAGGGGTCAAGGAGCCTCCTGGACGTCCTATGTACCGTATGCGTCCACCGATCCAAAAGTCACCGCAATCCATGCGTAGAGGCAGGTTCAAATATTTAACCCTAATCACGGAGCCCATTTCATCCGTCAATTTTATAGGTTGAGAGGAGAATAATATTGTCACGATCAAACGAATACAATGTAACCATAATTTTTCTACTCTCAACTGTTCCAACACCATTTTTTCTACGATACCGTCGAACAGATGTTAGAAGAATACCGGTTTATTCGTGCGATTCAATCTAGAAGGTATTGGGGTCGGAAAATAGGGCCGTTGGAAAAGAGAAAGAAAAGAAGTCCAGTTAATTGCTCGCCACGCCGGCTGCAATTAATTGGAGAGGGTTTCCTAAAAATGTTACTCCGCTCATTCCGGTGAGTCCAATTCTCTGATGTTTCCATTCAACCGCCGGTTTCCTGTCAACGAAATTAGTCGAGAGGCTCGACGAAGGGACACGGGGTATACCTGTTTGAAAAAAATATCTTGTTTCCCTACACTGGGCATATACGTGCGATGGGAGCGACTGTCTTCACTGTTAATTACTCCCGAGCCACAAACTGCTTTACAGACCCAGCGCGGAGAGACTCAGTCAGGCCCGATACCTGCTGATGCATCGTGTGCCGCATAAAAATCCTGTTAGAGCCTAGTTTACTAGAGAAAAAGAGAGAAACAGTCAAGGGACAATCATGAGAACAAAGCGTTTCTCAAAGAGAAATAGAAAATACGACAGAGGTGACCAGGTGCTACCTGAACGGTATAACTTGCAACCAGCAAAAATCAGAAAACGATGGACACCGGTCTTGCGGTACGATCGCTGCAACAATGGACCATGGTTTCGCGGGTTAAATCCGTGCTGGTTGCATGAAGATAAGCTTCTCTCAAGTCCCACGGAATCGTCCGTGAATCTCGACGAGAGCAAAACCAGAGAAGAAACACATAAGAGAGGCTGAAGAAGAAGAATCAGCAGAGAAACCCCATGGACCTAGGGTTGAATACGTACAATACCAAAGAGGGTACCGAGGTCGTAACAATGAGAAATACTTCTTGTTGCACTATTCCGCGACGTCGGATTCTCGGAAAAAGCGATTCCACTGTTCTGCATCTCGTCGATGGAATACGATCCGGACTGGTGGCCAGGGGGCAGTATTCATTGCCTGACACAATGGGTGAAAACTCGAGGTAGAGAGAGAGAGAGAGAGAGAGAGAGAGAGAGAGAGAGAGAGAGAGAGAGAGAGAGAGAGAGAGCGAGATCTATTAATGCCATAGAAAACTATGGGGCAAATATACAAAAGTGAAAACAAAAAAAAATAAAAATTATAGAATAAGCCAATAGCAATTAAATCTTAAAATGGAATAACGCAAAAACAAAAAGAAAACGAAAACGTAACGATAGAAATAATATTAACAATATTAAGAAAATTCTTTAAACTTATCTAAAACAAAAGCAATAATCGAAAATAGAAATAGAAATAAAAATAAAAATTATCGAGATAAAATAAAAATAAAACAATATGAAATATAAAATAATCAAAAATATGGTGAATATAAAAAACCGCGCTGTTACAATACTGAATCTGAGCAATAGGTAGAGAGAGAGAGAGAAAAGAGGCGTGCGTGAGGTGTGAGAAGGTTAGGGCGGTTGGCAATGTGCTGGTTCTCGGAGCGTATACACCGGGAGGGTAGTTAGATGGATTGACAGACAACAACAATGTGACCAGCTACGGGTTTACGAGGTTTACGGCGCTCCTCGACCTCTTGTCTTGTCCGCTCGCCCGCGCACCTGGCACATCCTAGTACACTGCTGGAGCATTTACTCCGCTGTGTATACTGCATACTTTATAATACACCGAGTATGCTGTGTACTATAGAGTCGAGCTGCTGGGTTACCTGGGCTTTTACGGTTCGACCGAAGCGCAACCCACCTGAATTTGAAAGGTAAAACCGACGGGGGTTTGCTTAATTTTTCAGATTCCAAACGTCGGACACCTGCGTTTTCTGTACCCGCAAATTTTCTTGTCCTTCAACCAGACCTTTTGAAATATCGTCAGAGAAAAAAAAATGTATTCCATGCAATATATATATATATATATATATATATATATATATTTTTTTTTTTGTTGTTTTACTTACCATATCACGAGTTTATTACTCGTGCAAAATGCACCCACGCTCCGGGCGATCATTGGGCGGTGAGGAGAAGATTTGAAATTGCGATTGCGTGGGATGCACGCATCGGTATTATAATACGAGGAACGTATGACTGGCGAGGTAGTATGAGGATTATTACTATGCGTGCTACACGGTAAGATGCAGGGATTCTCGAGTATCTATGTACTCGGATATCTCACGGGCGGGCGAGTGCGGTTTTTATTTTTATTCTATAGCCGAGATGCATACGTGTGCTAGCTCACATTTTCTACAGAGATTAGCTCTCGTAGCTGGAACCCATTTTATATTTCATATGTTCTACTCGGAACTTGTGCCTGTTTATATATCGTGCCGCTGAGAGATACCGCCGCGATAAATTATTACAATTAATCGTAGCAATTAATTGAACCGGCGATTATCTCGAGCTTGGAATCGATGCTGCGAAGCCAAATGGAAAAACACTATTGTATACGTTTCTGTATTGTGTAACAAACAGTGAGAGAAGATAAAAATTGTTTGAAAAGAAATGATAAAATTTATTAAGATAATGTCAATGTAAACTGCTCGGAGTATAATAATAGAGAAAAGAAGAAAAAAAAAAAAAAGAAAAGTTTTGTAATGAAAATCAACATATTGAAGGAGCTAAAGAAAGTCGATGAAAGAAATAACGTGTTCCCGAAAACTACTAAAGCACCCCCGGAGAAATGAACCCTCCAAGATCTTCGAACCGGATACAGCGATAAAGAATGGTGGAGAGTATCGAAGATCTAACGACAAGATTGTGTCTATTCTGTGCCAGGAAGTGTAGAATCACATTCCAACACTCATTCCCTCGACTCTCTTTTATTTTTCACGATGAACCATGGCACACCTATTATTCCGGTATCCCTTGGGAGATGCTCGGTGTGCCTCATCTGTTCGATTAATCTCGTCATTAAAAATGCTCAACGAAGAGTCGAGCGGCAGGAACTCGTGTATCCCGGAGGGAGAGATGAATATGCGTGCGAGGAGACCAAGAGACTCGCCGAAGGACTCGCATCTCTCTCTCTCTCTCTCTCTCTCTCTCTCTCTCTCTCTCTCTCTCTCTCTCTCAATCTCTCTTGCTATTTATCCGTATATGTTAATAATCAATACGCACAGAGAATTTCAAAGTGCTGCTCACACGATCGTGGTAATCCTGGCTACGATCGATTGTCGGACCGTGCAACTATTAAACCATCTTTTTAGAATATTACTGCAACCAACTTTTTGGTTGGTATTTACGATAACAATGGAAAAACGTTTATGTAAATATTAACATAGTTGCCAGGACCACCACGATATCTCCGAGTATTTGTATATATATATTCAGCATGCAGCGGTGCGCCCCGGTAATGTCGGGTAACGTCATTCGATTAATCATTCAACGCGTGAGTCATTTGATCGTTTACCGGACGAAGAGAGCACGAGAAGCTTTATCGATAGGCGTGCGAGAGAATAATAAAATAAAAAAAAAATAAAAAAGAGAGAAGAGGTGAGGCTCTGGTTCTCATCCAGGCGAGTTTCAGCGAGAGGCTTCCATCCATTTTTTTCCTACCTATCGTTTCTTACTATAACAATTTTTTTTCCTTCTTCACCCTTCGCTATGTCCTTATACTACGCCTCCGGCACGCTCTCCGCGTCTTTTCCTCCTTTTTTATCTCTCTTTCCTTCTCCCCTAATAATAATATGGCGCTCACACTGAAATTACCCTCTGCCCGACCCCTATCTCAACTTTCGATGCAAACGCGAGTGACTATATCGAGCACCGAGAAATAAAAAAAATAATACGTGCAAAGAAAAAAGAATGTATTCATGCGATTATTTTGACTCGTCATTCTGGGATTCTCGCGTTGAATCTGAGAGCGCGGGTGGTCCGGGAGTTCCAATAGAACCAGATTCGCCTGTATTCTGTTATGCTGCTGCCCCCTTCCGACTCTCTTACTCGCGAGGCCACTGCGGGATCTTCGAAATCACAAATTGATAAATGACACGAGTTAGTTATATTCACTCGAGCGCATGCGCGAACTTATGATTGATGGCTCCACTTTGCACGGACACTCGCTGCTCGATTCACCGATCGTACCGCCCCCGTCGGGTGTTACGATCTAATAAATCTTTATAGGAAACAACGGGGAATTTTCTTTCGTAATTACAAATTGAAAAAAAAATTGATACGACTACTTCCACTGCTTTGATAATTATAAAATTGGATGTTGCCCATCCCTGCATGACGCCAGATGTCTCGCGTTTTTCGAGGCTGCCGTCTCGAAGCTTATGCATAATATGCAGAAGCTGGTCGCATAGCTCTATCGGTATAATTGTCGCAATGACAGAAGTGGTGGCAGCCACAGAGACGTTTACCGAGACACGAAGGCGGTGGCGAAGTCGCGCGGATAGCCTCGAGAGAGCACATACGAAGGACGAACAGCAATTAGTAATAATTCTGTCAGACAATGAGCCCGCATCTGATCCGGTATTAGAGCTGCGATCAAGAGCACGGTATGTGTCTTCCTGCAACTCGTTGTGTTTGTGTCCTCTTCGTGAGACACAATATGTAAAAGAATCATGCGGTCGGTTTGATTTAACGTACGATGATGCGAGTGATCTATTGTTCGTCAGCCATTGGTTGCGAGACGATACCCTTCTTTGAAATAATGGCTCGAATGATTGAAAGAAATAAAAGAAGATAATAATGAATAAAAAGAAAAGAATAAAAAAGCGAATAGCAGAATGAACTCGTGTACGATGTTAAAGAAAAGAGAAAAAGAATGGACGTTTCATCCTTTATCTCTGTTCTTTGTGAAAAACGATTAACGATTATGCGTAGACGCCATGACAATTCGATACGAAACGTTGCAGCGCTCCGTACCGAAGAGCATACGAGAGATTGTTCGTATCTCGAACCAGAAGCTTCCGCGATAATTATACAGAGGACGCTTCGCGAACCAGTCAAGAGAGAATTGTTAGAAAGAGAAGGTGAATATATATAGAAGGAGCCCCTCGTCGTTGACATTTTCGACGCGTCATCCTTAATGAATTATCGTGCGAAGCTACTCGCAGTGGGACGTCCCTTACTCCTCACTAACTATACATACATACTCAGCTTTCTTTACCGCTTCTTCTTTATTCTTCCCTTCGTCTCGGCTCTCAACGTGATGCATTAAACGTCAGATTTCAATGATCGAATTAACAACGTCGATAGCCAGTAGCGCGTCGATGGAGAGCCTTCACCGCGATTCTCTTTATTGCTATGTGCGCATCTCGTTCGGCACTCGTTACAAATACTTGGTCAAGGCCTTTCTGTATACTCTCACCCACTGATTTCTCTAAGCTTGTCACCCAGTTGGAAATTACTTTGCAATTACTTGATTAAAATTATATGATAAATGGAGAAAGTCTAATTATATATTTATTTATTTTTTCTATGCGTACAAATTATTTTTGATACATTATTGGTATTATAGTAATGTGTATGATAGTGGAACTACGCTGATAAAACGCGGTAGAACGACCAACGATGCGGTATCGATCACATTAACGGATGTTTTTACAAGAATTCCCCTACGTACATTCTCACCTTCTCCCTTCGCGCGCACCTACTACACACTTCGGTTCATTTCATTATGTGATACTACCTCGACAACGACGTCGACGGCTCAAATGTCGCGTTACCGGTCGCGTTGTATGTAGGTAGCTTGGCATGTAGAGCCGTACAGCCGCCATGTCTAATTATGTCGCATTGATTTTGTCATTAGCCAGCCCTCTCCAGCTTATTCCTCCTCTGGCCCTCTACTTTACATCCTCACACACGCATTCGCGAACGCGCGCACACCCACGCACACCAGTCAATCTTTTGTCGCTACTCGGTCGACGTCAATGGCAAAAAATACTGACCGACGTGTATCAGAAAGTTTTTAACCCCGGAACATAGCGAAACCGACGAAAGCCACGTCCAGCTTCAAGTTTTCACATTTATTTTTATTTCCATTGCAAAAACACACGATACGCCGCGTATTCTTTACATCCGAAGAAAGCAATTTCGAATATTGCTTAATATTTTTTTTTTCTTCTTCTCAATCCACGACACCAATTTTCAACAATTTATTCGTTATTATTTCTTTAGCAAACAGTGCAAACTCGTAGCTAGAGGCGCTACTCGATCGATGTGCACTTTCCTCAATTTAGAATGTCGTATTAGGGCGAAATACGCGGCCCAAGAAGTTTCTCTGCTTGAATTTTTCATTCTAAAAGTACGAATGGGTCGAAGGTTCATTTACTTCTGTCTCTTTATTTTTTTTTTAACTAGCGTAATTGTCTCTGTAACTGTACGATTCGAAACATTTGATTTAATTGCGATAATTCGAAACACAGTGGCCATCATTTTTGCAATACAATTTTTCATGCCGAGCGTAGATCATTCGTTTATTTAGGGCTTGACTCACTTGGTTTGTGGTGCCGTTGTGCCGAGGTCCGTGCGACGTGACTCTCCTTCGCTTCACGGGCAATATAGCACGTTGTGCACGAACCGGGCCACTCCCAGATACCGACGATAATTATTAATTAACGATCGGTTAATGCCGGACCGTCGGTGCTACAGCCGTCCACCTATACACTATACTTATATATGCGCATACGTACATAGACGCAGTAACAGTGATGGTGAACTGGGTTTCGTACTCCGTGGACTGGCAACTACTCTCAAAATGTCGTAGCTGGATTGCCAGGCGTATGTATATGTGACACTATTATGGACCCAATAACAACTTGGTGCGCGGCCATTAACGAATGAGCAAGAAAATGAGCCAAGAGGGCCACACGCACTCGCTGCGACGTTTAATGTTGCAATGATAATCAACTACACCAATTTTTTTTAAAATTCATGTTAAATCGATAACAATATCAGGCTCTCGATCGGACTTTAGAATAATTATTTATAACATGTAAGTACAGCTTTAGAAATATTGACAGTCGAACAGATCTCCACCTCGATAAAATAAAATTAAATATGAAAAATTATAGAGAGAGAAGAATTTTGTTATACGCGTGCAGTTCCCGAGGCGTTCAGTATGGCGAGACGAGGACACCTTCATTCATCAACGCGCGTTCTCATTACGCGTGTGTTGACACGGAATTACGTGGAATATCCTACATGAGTGTATTACATACAACGCTCGTATACGTGGCGCATAATATAGAGTACATGGAGTGGCGAATGCGTGAGGCCCGAAAGTACCGAAGATATCAAAGGAACGCAAACACAGCACGTGTACATAAAGCCCTCGCGTCGATGGGTAAAAATTGAATACTGGGTTGAATTAATATGTGCTTGTATGGGAGAGTTTCGTGTGTACCGTCGTATGGGCTTGGCCCGTCGCTAATTCGATGTGCCTCGCGTGTCGCCTCTTCCCTTCTTCTTCTTCTTCTTCTTCTTCTTCTTCTTCTTCTTCTTCTTCTTCTTCTTCTACATCTTCGCCCTCGTTCAAGCAACTATACTGTAGCATGAAGAATATATTTATAAAAACGTCTGTGTATATTACAATACCGCAATTTCGGTGGATGTCCTGTTTGACCAGTGTTTGACAGCTTGAATAACTTGCTAGCGATAGTTAAGAGAAATGCAAAGCATCAAAATGTACATTCCACAGCATTCGAGTCGATCTAATTAACCTCTGCAATGACTGGGAGCATTTTAACTTAGGATTTTACTGAAGGTTATAAAAAAATAAATTTACATGATAATTAGTGGGATATTTGATGATGGAATTTCTTAGTAGTGACGTCGCTGAATTAAGCAATTTATCGTAAATGCATGAATGGAAAATTAAGACTATTCTGTGTTATGGAGTGATTTTGTGACGCTTAATGATCGCGTGCTATATCGTACAGCGCATAACACGTAAAGAGCGATCGAAAGAGCGTTGAGATCGTGATGCATTAACACACGAGAGTATAAAGTTCGATGAAATATAATAATCGGTGATCGCAAGCGCGGAGTGACGGTGTATCGGGTCGAAGTGGCCGTTGAGCCGATACGAGGGAAAACACAGTGTGCAGAAGCCGAGCGCGGCGGTGCGGCGAGTGTACCGGAGGAATCCACGAGGCACGTCGGCGCCGCGCGCGGAGCCACACGGCGTGCGTGCAGCGCGTTACGAACGAGTTTCTCACGGTATGTGCTGCCTGATGCATTCGGAGGAAATTATAAGGGAACGGGTTAAAGTCGGGTTAGCGGCAGGGTGGCGAGTGAGCGCGAATCGTCGTGTACGACGAGAAAAAGGGATCGAGAGAGACAGCGGTACGAAAGGAGGTGAGTAGGGGAGGCTAAGAGAGACAGAGGAAGAGAGAGAGAGAGAGAGAACGAGCGGTCGGGGCAAATCACACTTAATTGATATCACAAAGACGGGCCTTCCTCGCGTTCTCAGCATCGGCATAGCATCGATGCGCCACGAGCATCGACTATGCGCCAGCTAACCCTCGCCCCGCGGGCTTCTATCCTTCTCTTTTACCACTCCGAGCCAACGACTTAACTTCGTAATCGGCAGCTCCTGCCATGTCGGAGATTAACCTTCCGATGACCGTGGTTGCGTTCATAACGCTCATGTCGAAGAGGGCTACTCCGCGGAATATCAGACGGAAATAACGGAAACGATTTTGAGTTGATTGGCTCAACTGAGAACTTACTCGTGCGTAACCGTTAGTCGTACCAACTATGAAATCTTCGTGCACTTTTACGGAATTTAGGTAACTCAACTTTTAAGAGGTCCGATGAGATTTTTTTTAGACTACGGTCTAACGGTGTTTTCGAGACTCACTGGACTCTAGTTGTTTTAGTGACTCTCAAAGATATCGGAACATCGAAGAGAGGGTTCCTAACAATAATGCATGTTTTGTTCGTGTGTCAAAAGATGCATTTTAAATCGTCCGAAGGTGAACGATTCTGCGAGAATCGTCTCTGTAGTGTACACGCGAGCTCGCCTGCTGGAGCACATATAAATATATTCAATGCAGTAAATGATGAGATCCAGACGAGATAATTGGTGCAGCGGAATAAGGGCGACCCTAATTTTGAGCATCTCGTGCGTGTGGTGGTGAAATGTATGCAATCCTGTTGCATCGCTGCTGCTGCTGCTGCTGCTGCTGCTACTGCTGCTGCTTCTGCTGCTTCTGCTGCTGCCGATGAAAGTAGCCAGGGTACGGCGCGGTGGTATACATAACTGTCGAAATCGCTGTCATGTGGTTCGAGAGAAACTCCTCCTCCTCCCCTATTTTCTCAGTATTCTGGTACCGACTTTTACAAAGGATCAGGTGGAATCAGGTGGTCGTCTATACATCGGTTCGGTTTCCGGTCCAGTCTCCACAGTGTGACGACAACAAAGAGGATCAACACTGACAATTTGCGTGTTTTGCCCAGTCCCGAAAACGTTTTCCACCATTTCATCTTACTCCCTCGTGTGTCTTTCTTCGTGGCACTCCTCGCGTCGTCCCTTTCTCACTCTCTTCCGAAACACGAGTCACGCCTTTACGCCATGAGCCATTTATTCATTCCCCAGCTACTTGTCAACCATCTGTGATATCCTCGGGACTTTCTCTCACTTCCGTGTATTCTTTCGTTCTTTCTTCATCTCCAAAAGTCATCAAACTTCTTTTCTTCTTTTCTGCACTTCCGATGTATAGCGTGAGAGAATCCTCCGAGTCACGCGAACCGTCTATGTGAAAAAAAGCATCGAATACCGGTACGACATTCTGAAGCGAAACGTGTAACATTTTTGTATTCTTAGCTTCAAAGTTCGTTTACCGCTCGAACGAGTGCGCACGCGCTCCCGACTCTGGCCACAAACGAACGCGAACGCGTCAGACCGATGACGATTAAGATCTTATCGTTTAATTGGAGGAAGCCTTCTCGTGTGTAGGGCGCCAGCCAAGAAAAAATAATCGAAGCGCCTTTAAGCGGCTCGTTTCTTGAGCATGCTTTTTCGTTGCCGGACTAATTTACAAGGGTTGGGGCACCTGGAACAGAACATAGATAATTATTTCAACACCTAGGCCATCATAGATAAAGTTTATGAATCTTCTTCAGGGGGTTCTTCAATAAAATACACAAAAACGTGAAAGTATAGAGCAGGTGATGTCGAAATATAGCAGATGTTTCATCGACTACTGTACCCGGAAAACATCGTCAATCCTCTTTTCTACACTCCCTTTCATTCCTGTTTGAGGGCTCTGAGAGCTCAAAAGTGTCAACGTCACTCCATTCACGATTACGAGCTCGGCAATCTGTAGAAAATATATTCTCAAATATTCGAGAGATTCAACGTGAAACACATTAATTCTATTTCATTGAATAATCGAGACTCGGCCAATCGTCAAAATATTCACCGAGTAACTCGATGTCAGTCTTATGGTTTTTGACTTTTCCACAAAAACATTATTAAATTCGTAATCGACAGAAAAAATTCCGATTGCATGGCACCCCAAAACTCATTAAAAGAGAAAAAAAAAAAAAAGAATATTCCTCCTCCATGGATCCTGCGAAACCTAAAAAAAGCGATTTTCTGAAAATTTACCTTTTCATTTCAAAACATTTGGTAAACAGAATGTCACTGGATACTTTAAGTGTCTTCTTTTTGTCGCTGTGAGAGTATTTTGAAAATTGTTTAAAAACAAATGGAAAGTATGTGGAAAATATAGAAAAATCGATGGTCCGCCTTGAAAATATTGGAAAAACTCAAAAATAATCGTAGCCTAATGATACGAACGTCATTTTAAAGCTTGAACAATTTTACAGAAAGCAATCCCGAAACATAGTAACATACATCACATTTGAAAAAAAAGTTGTAGCCATTGTAGGGAAAACACAACTTTGTTAACAAAATTGGAAAAAAAAATTTTTTTTGCGTAATTATCTTGGTGTTTTTTTGTTTGCTGATTACGAATTCGTTATTAATTTTCTTAAAAGCTCTATACTGTGCATTAAAATTGCGAATAAACCCGTTTTAAACAAGATTTATTGTTTTTTTTTACTATGATTTCTTGAGCTTTTAATTTTTTTTAAATCCGTAATCTGCGTACAATTTTGGATTGGATAATAACAGTGCATTAAAGTAAAATATAATGCATCTTTTGAGTCCTGGAACGGTCAAAATATTATAATTAAAAACATGAATCCTCCCCTCGACAAGTTGGCGATTAACGAGCATTTTACAAATACTTAAATTTAATTCGCGTGGTTTGTCTATCTTTGAAAAAATTGGTAAAGTATTCATAAAGTGGTTTTTTTTTTTGACGGCATTAAATAAACAATCGTTACACACGGTTCGTGGCTATGAACGGAAATAGGTACAAGCTAGTGAACCCAACGAAATATTCCTGATACGTGATGGAGCAATAGAAAACAATTTATTTTATACACAAAAAAAAAAACATTAACGTTTGTTCATTTTTTTGTTGTTTTACATTCCGCGGCAATATTTGATGCACATTCGCGCGTGTTTACGATAAAGTTTACCTGGTGAGGTGTTAACGCTCGCTCGCGTTTATTTAATAGCATATCCGGTTGCTTGTTGAGAGTCACAATACTTGTATATAAGCATTGGCGTAGCTGCATAACAGTCGGCACATAGTAAGAAATATCTATATATGTATATGTAAGTATAGTTGCAATCTACGTGCAATCTTAGTAGGCTGAACGTCGAGTAAACCGCACACATCGAAGGTTTATCCGCGCGAACGTATAGAATACACAGAGCCGTCAAGTGGCGAGCGCATTGACTGCTTCCAGCACACAGAGGTTACGGCAAACTATCGAGAACATAAAGACAGTCCTGAACGTCATGTAAAAACGATCAAAGAAAAACACTTCTCGGTGCGTTAGCTCCGATATGTAGTCCTCAGCAGCATTTTACTACACCCTTGATCCTATTCTCGTGTTTAAAGACATCTCATCAAGCTTATCGTCGCGAAGACGAGTAACAACAAGGAGATAAGAAAAGTGCATAAATCGGACGAACGGAACTATGACGCAACGTAATTCAGATGTATCTCATTTCGCTCGAACGAGATTGTTGGGTTCGATTAAACGAAGAAAAATAAATTATGGAGATCAGGGAAGCTAGAATTTTTCTACTGCGATATCGAGGGTCCGATCGTCGCGCAACGAGTGATCCGGAGATCAATTTCGACGTACCTGCTGCTGATCCACTCTCATCACGATCGTATGATACGCGCGGTGGCGGGGAGGGGGGGGGGGTCGGTGGGCGAACACGGCGAAGGGTAAAATGATCGTGTAAGGCATTCACAAGTGCGTTCACCGTATCGCACACGCATTACAAAGTGATGCACCGTCCAGCGTGCCTATACCGCCACGACTATAGCATTTTATAGTACGCTACATCTCTATAGTAATTCGTACTGTTACCTCCCGGCCCTGGGGCTTCCCGTGTCCTGGATCCCCTCGAGGATACTCGCTCTCGGTGACTGGATTATGGAGTTTGTACCGCGGAATTACGAGAGTTCACCGAAGACAGAGGAAGAGAAACGAAAGATAAGGAGGGTGGTACAAGGGAGGTATATAATGCGGTACACGTACGTACAATAATGTCCGGCAATGGTGGCTGATACGCTCGGCCTTGTACCCTATGGTAACGAGAGGGGGGGAGAGCGCAAGAAGGAAGGAAGAAGCTAATGTTGAGAGGAGAATGCAGGAACGATGAAAAGAAGAAGAAGAAACGGCAGAAGGAGAAGCAGAAGAGGAGTAACTGGAAAAGAGAGTGAGAGATTCTACGAGATGAGAGAGCCCCCGGGCCGTCACGGCGTTCTACACCCCCAACGTATAATACGTGCGGGCGGACTGCATACACGCACACCTTGTGTATCATATATACCTGTAGCATCGAGGTATGTACACTCTGCATACACGTCGACCTAGCGCACACGCGTCCAACTGAGAATCATCTCGTGCGCTCACCTCTTCCTCCTCTCGCTTCTCCTTCGCCTCCTGGTCCGCGGGCGCGCAACACACCTACTTATCCGTCCGACGATCCGTTAGATTCCAGGGATACCGCGAACCGCCGTGCGCGTATACTCTGCTATACTCTTCTTACTCCTCGATGCTGGTGTTGCGCGGTCCAGCGTACGCGATAGAGAGGGTGAGAGAAAGATGATGATGATCGGGTGCTCTGGCGCACCCGCGCGCTTACGGACCGGCTCGATTTCACGTAATTGGGATGCAATTATAAAATCGCCGAGACGCTCCCGGCGCTTTTACACTCCGTTGGCTTCGCGGAAAGCGGCGTTGCTTGTACAGAACCGCAGGCGCGAAGATGCGAGTGTGCCCTCTCTCTTCTACTCGAGCGTATTTCGATTCTTTCGGCTTTATTCGACCTCTTTATCTAGGCTCCGTAATATTTCACTGTTAATTGTTCTGGTTTTGTCTAAACATCCTTTTTACACACCCGTATGTACGAAATAGTGAAACAATTATGTTGTCTGATAATTGTCGAATGATTTTTCTCGCATCACAATATTCTTTATTAAATAATAACTTTATCGCTAAAATTACGCTTTCGACTGCGGAACGGCAGGAATAAAAATCATAAATTCGTGAAATAAAATTGCCTGACAAGTATAAGCGATGTCTCATAGACGAGCCCGATGCATATATCTCTTTTAGGTCAGGGAGATAAGCTTGTGATATATTTCAAATGAAAAAGGACATTGTTGACAGAGAGTATTTGTGTAATTATTACATTTTCCCAACCAGTAGAGCAACTGTATCGATAGATTTGTTCGAAGACACGAGTGTTCTTTGATGGCTGAGTATAAGCGATTCCCATATGGAGGACAGGGCAGGCATTCACAAATGAATTTCAGAACTCTTCTATTTGTGTGCTGGTTCATCGTGCTCGCACGCGTAGTTGAAAAAGAGAGAAAGAACGTCGATACCCAATCGATATAGATAAGTTAGACCGATGGATCGCAAACACAGCCGGCCGTTGACGGGTTTTCAGGTAGGCACAAGGCGCTCGGGGGACAGTGCGAGCCTTGTGCGGTATGTTTCGCCGCGCACGTTATTTCATCTCTCTCTCTCACTCTCGGTTTTCTGTGTACAATCGTTTCTCTTGCTCCATGTATCCTCATGTTTTCTACCGGTGTGTGCCCAGCTTGCCGCATTTCTGCGTATTTCCCTATCTTTTCGGGTCCCGAATCTCTCCTGTCACTCGTGTCTCGCGCCTTTGCCTTGTTTGCTCGGATTAGCCCGACTAGGCGCGCTTTCTAAAAACTCGCCGACAGCAAAGGCGCCCGTTTTATTCGGGTTGGTTATGGCTGTGCGAGTCCATCTCCTACGCATATTTTGCGAGCAAAGCGAAATTTAATCTTGTTTATTTCTTTATTATTAAAAGAAATATCTAAAGATATTCTTCTTTGTTTTGTTGCAGGTACGACCTGGGGTTGCGACGGGGTAGCTAGTGAGTCTTCTACCGGGGGTGAGGATTTCCATGCTACGGAGTGCATTGCCACGAGTGTGACAGCGACGTGTCAGACGGTCAGAGTTGACGAAGAAGTGAGAATAAGAGGAAGAACCGGTGGAGGCGACACAAAGCTAGGTCTGGAAGTGGAGAAGAGTGGTAGAAGAAGATTCATTGTGCAGAGCGAGGAAGACGCAGGCACCGTGGGTGATGTGAGGCTGGCGGCCGCCTCACGTTTGGGGTGATGCCCTCCAGTGAGCCCCATCCCCCTCAGTACCATCTTCAGCAGCATCACGGGATTATTCAGGCGTCTCTGTTGCAACAGCAGCAACACTCGTCATCAGCGTCGAGCGCGAGTATCGGGCATCAGCATCAGCTATACCAACAGCTGGTCGCAGCCCACCATCATCAGCAACAGCAGCAGCAGCAGCAAAGGCAGCAACACGAAGCGGCTAGTAGTTTTCAAAATTCCGCTTACGCGCAGCAAAAGCAAGAGATGAGCCCGGAGGAGGAGGGCGGCCGGGGTGGCGGGTCCCCTCCGGCGGCGGGGGCTGCCCTTCACCAGCCCCACCATCCTCGGACCGCGAGTCCACCCTCGGGCACGGAACCCTGTACCCGGGATGCGATACCAACACCCACGCCAACCGCCGACACAACAACGACTACCACTACCACTACCAATAACAGTGGCAACAACAACGCCGGTAGTAACAACGGAAGTAGCGCGACTGTCGTTACGGGAACCACGACTATGGCCGCTGGTGCGGGCATGACGGTGCAGTTACAAAATCAAGGTCCAAGTCCGAGTCCAAGTCCAACCGGCGGAGATGTCGAGAAATTCGATGGAAAGATTGTTTATAATCCAGACGGTTCGGCGTACATAATCGAGGGCGAGAGCGAACTCAGCGAGGATGACTCTCTGCCGGACGGCTGTATCGTCGATGGTAGAGGAGTTTCCGTACCCCATTCTCTCGTGTTTCCTCAAATTGCGAGCGCTTACTACGTGTCGAGGTTGTATGCCCACCAGGCGTATCAGCAGCAACAACAACAGCAACAGCAGAGATCGGTGACGCAACGGCATAATCCCGATTTGCCGGTGATGCATAGTTATCGTGTGATAAGTTACAGAAGCGCGGAAGGTGGTAAACAGCAACAGCCTACGGTACCCTCACAGGCTCCCGGCACCCCGTCGTCGGCCGCTTCCGTGCCAGTCAAACCCATACTGATGTGTTTCATTTGCAAGTTGAGCTTCGGTTACGCCAAAAGCTTCGTCGCTCATGCACAGGGTGAACATCAGTTGACTCTGATGGAGGATGAAAGGCAGGTGTTGTCACACTCGACGGCATCGGCGATTATTCAGGAGGTGGGTAGGGGAAAACAGCCCCTGGTCAGTTTTCTCGAACCTGTGACGGGCTCTTCGGTCTGTCCACAAACTTCATCGGTTCAACAGGGTAGTCAGCAGGGACAGCAAGGACAACGAGGAATAGCTGGTGGCGAGACGAACGAGCACGAAACCGCAACGACGACGAGCACTCCCGCGAGCACACCTGGAATACCGAGCAGCCCTTCGCAGGCAAGTCATCAGCAACAACAGCAACGGGAGAGACCATCACCCAGCACGCCGACGACACCCACATCGCACTCGAATACTCCATTGAGTTTCAACCATCAACAATCGCAACATCAGTGGACTGGCGCTCAGGTGAGCGCAGCCTCGTGGGCGAAAGCACCGGACGCGGCGTTGCATTACACCTCGCCACCTCCAGCACCGACGTCGACCAAGGGTTCGCCCTCGTCATACGCGGCCCTCACTCAACAACCACCGAATTTTCTAACCGGCACTACTATAGGCGTGTGTCCGGAGCACATGCAGGGCCGACCGAGCGGCGTCGAGTGTCCCAAGTGCGAACTCATATTAGCGAGTAGTCGACTGGCCGGTCCCGGTGGTCCACTCGCCGGTATACACAGTAGGAATTCGTGCAAGACCCTCAAGTGTCCCAAGTGCAATTGGCACTACAAGTATCAGGAGACATTGGAAATTCATATGAAGGAGAAACATCCGGAGAGCGAGACGTCGTGTATCTATTGCATTGCGGGTCAGCCTCATCCGAGGTTAGCGCGTGGCGAGACCTACACGTGTGGCTACAAGCCATACAGATGCGAGGTGTGCAACTACTCAACGACGACCAAGGGCAATCTCAGTATACACATGCAGAGTGACAAACATCTGAACAATATGCAGGAGCTGCAGCAGGGTGGCGGGGCGACGTCGGCCGCGAGCAATCCATCCTCGTCGCAGGACACTCCGATGCCGACGAGGAGCCCTCATCATCAGCAGAATCACAGTCCTCATTTGAGCGCTGGACAGACAGTTAGTCAGGGAAAGCCCAAGCCAACGTTTCGATGCGACGTGTGCAATTATGAGACAAATGTCGCGCGAAATCTGAGGATACACATGACGAGCGAGAAACATACGCACAACATGCTCGTTCTTCAGCAGAACGTAAAACACATGCAAACACTATCGGCTCTACAGTCGCATCATCAGCAGGCCCAGCAACATCACCATCAGCAGCAGCAACAACAGCATCAACAGCAACTCGAGCAACTTTTGCATCTTGGTGGACTCGACAAACCCCAGCATGCCGAGGCGGCTCTCGCTGATATGGCTTACAATCAGGCTCTCATTATTCAGATGATGACCGGTGGACAGTTGCCGCATCAGTTGCCGCCTGAACTCATCGGTGGTATGGCGAGCATGGGAGCAATGGGGAATCTCGGTGGCGATGTCGGCCTCTCGCCGGACAGCATGGAACCACCGCCCGAACCCGCCGATCCTGATCCCTCGTACCTCTATCACTGTTGCGTGTGCAACAACTTCGCGACCGACTCTCTCGAAGCCCTCGGTCATCATTTAGCCGCGGATAGAACGCGAACGCGGGAAGGCGAGATTCTTGCTCTCGTCGCGGGCAATTTTGTCTGCAAACTATGTTCCTACAAGACCAATCTAAAAGCCAACTTCCAGCTCCACTGCAAAACCGACAAGCACTTGCAGCGTCTTCAGCACGTTAATCACGTGAAGGAGGGCGGTCCGCGCAACGAGTGGAAGCTCAAGTTCCTCGCGTCGCCGACGAGTGCCGCTCAATTGCGCTGTCACGCATGCGACTATTACACAAACAGTGCTCACAAGCTCGCGCTTCACGCGGCATCTCCGCGACACGAAGCTGCGGCTCTCCTACTTCGTCATTTACTCGAAGCAAGTGCCAATACCCAATCTACGGGTAAACTCTATCACTGTGCCCTCTGCGGATTCAGCGCGAGGCACAGACTTCCCCTGCTTCAACATGTGCGCTCACTCAGGCATCTACAGATGGAACAGTTGCATCAGTTGCATCGACGAAGCGGCATACAGGGAAACGAAACACCGCATACGGACATTGGCGATGTTTTTCAAGTCGTCGCCGATCCCGATGTGCCCCCGAGCCAACAACCTAGCCCTACGACTCCAACGACACCAAACGCCGCAAACACTAACAATGGTAAGTCACGAGCTATCGGAGTTTTCGCTGTATACTCATTTTCATTCTTTCGTGCATGGGGCGTCTAGTCGTTGGGCATCGGGACTTTTACTTTACGATATTTGCATTGTTCATGCGACCGCTCGCAAGAAAGAGTTCGCACAACTGTCGAGCATTGCGGTACGTGCCTCGTGTGTTTGTAACAATAAGAAGCAAACCACCCGCTCGCTCTCGCTTATTTTAATTCAAAGCCGAATTGTAATATACAACTCGCATCAAGGGACACCTCGCGGTTAATAAATTCAGTGGCTACGCAGTCTCGCTTTTTTCTTTTTTTCTTCATCATCGATTACACTCTTAGCAATTAGCGTTGCGATTATGGTTATTTCGTAGACCGCGATGTACGTGACATATGGTACGTGGCGTGTGCCCCGGGGATCACGCACAAAACCCACCCCCTCGTCGACAATGCAGGCCACCGCATCGAGTTTGCGAACGCGTGCACTACACTTTATATTCAGCTCCTCTGTACTTACATTCTCTTGTATATATAGTATAATTATGAAGTGGAAACAAGATAGTTGAGAGAGAGAGAGAGAGAGAGAGAGAGAGAGAGAGAGAGAGAGAGAGAGAGAGAGAGAGAGAGAGAGAGAGAGAGAGAGACCACAAGCGGCAAAAGCAAAAGTACAACACGCGCTACGCGCTTAGTCTTGTTTCCAACAGACGTGGCTCAACTGAGAATAGATATAAGTACGCGGCGGCTGGTGCAAACTTGCGCGCGATGCGGTTTTTTTCGACAATGCGTGCTACTACGGTCCTTGCGATGCACACTTATTATTTACGTCCCAAACTATTCTCTTTTTTTATTCTCTCACTTTCGGTAGTCCACGGCAGACGTATACAATCAGTCGGTCAGTCGAGAGCGTGGCCTCATTCGCTAATTTCGTATTACAGATCTATAATTCGAATTTGATTGTTCGTTGTGAGAGCGCATCTGCATCTGGCTTGCGGTTATCTCTCTCTCTCTCTCTCTCTCTCTCTCTCTCTCTCTCTCTCTCTCTCTCTCTCTCTCTCTCTCTCTCTCCCCTTCTCCCTCGTTTCTCTTTCTGTGCATGAGTGGCACGACTTTTTCGATCCTGATACTTGCGCACCACGATGCGGGGATTCAATAAACTATCCTACTCGACTCGTCGAAACTTTCTCCACTCGGCGCAAACCTTGGAGAACGGCAAGCACGCTGGCGTCGTTTGTTGCGTGGGATCATCGATTCGTTGCGCGAATATCTTTATATTGAACGAAGAATACAGATGTAGAAGGAGAAAGAGCCGCGAATCGACCGCGTCACGTACTACGGAGAACTGATTTTATTTCCTATGTCAGACGCGTGCGCGGGGATGCGAGAGCGAGTTAAATCGTACGAAATTGTATACTGAAGCACAACTCGGTGCATATCGTGTTCAATTTCTTTATGTAGAATTTCTTTTGTCGCATTACAGAGCGACGGGAAGAGGGTAGCAGCGATTGCGGGAGTGAGGTCAAACAGGAGCCGGACAACGATCAAGAGGTCGATCAGGAACAGGAGAACGACATCGAGGACGTCGTTACCTGTCCGTACTGCACGTATCAGCCAACCTCGAGAGACGAGCTTCGACAGCATCTTCAGGTCGCGCATGCGCAAGATTCCGAGGAAAAAGTTGAGACTGTGAAAGAAGAGCCTATGCCGGAATTGCTTTGTCCCCTCTGTCAGGATGGCTTCAAGGAACGTCCTGCTCTGGAGAAACACGTGATGCAGATTCATTCGGTAAATGCTGACGGTCTACAAAGACTGCTGCTGCTCGTCGATCAGAGTCACTGGCTCAATAACAATCCCAGAAGCACTTCGACTCCTGCGGCAACGCCCGCCTCACCAAGCACGACCACCGCGAAGCAGCATCAACAGCAGTCAGAGAGCCAACAACAGTCGCATCCCCAGGATGAGGAGATGATCGAACGTTCGGCAATGGAGGAGGTTGAGGAAATCGCGCATTGCACGGTTTGCGGAAGAGTATGTCGTTCCATTGAAGAACTCCAGCAACATCATCGCGAAGCTCATCCGGCAACAAGACCAACCCTCGCAGTCAGTGAGAAACACGTTCACAAGTACCGATGCGGTCAATGCAGTCTCGCTTTCAAGACGCTTGACAAACTTCAACAGCATTCGCAGTATCACGCGATTCGCGATGCCACCAAATGCGCTCTCTGCGGTAGATCGTTTCGGTCGGTTCAAGCCCTTCAGCGTCACTTGGAGTCGACCCACGCGGATGTTCACGAGGAAGAATTGGCCCAGTACAAGCAGAGCCTCCTGCACGCTCATCCCCTACTTCAGGCACTCACGGAAGAAGCTTTCAGAAGGCAGGGCGGTCTAGCCGCAGAGACGAACACCGAAGAGGAAAACCGCGCCGACGAAGAGGAGAGCGATGCGAGTGATTCTTCCCCGCTGCACAAAGAACAACGTCTTCTCGAAGATTACCTCAATAGTCAGCCCGTCGCCGAAGACAGCTACCACGACCCGGGACGAAAGTTCAAGTGTCATCGATGCAAAGTCGCGTTCACGCGTCAGAGCTACCTCACTGGCCACAACAAGACGCTTCTTCATCGAAAGGGCGAGAAGATGTCGTATCCCATGGAGAAATATCTCGATCCTAATAGACCTTACAAATGCGACGTTTGCAAGGAGAGCTTTACGCAGAAGAACATCTTGCTCGTGCATTACAACAGCGTGAGTCATTTGCATAAACTAAAGCGAGCGATGCAGGAACAGGGAAACAACAATACGCTGATATCGGTCGTGCCACCGGCCAGCCCGACGGAATCCCCGGATTCGCAGCAAGATCAAGATAAAAAACCGTACAAATGTAACATCTGTAAGGTGCAATACTCGCAGGGCAGTACGCTTGATATTCACATGAGAAGTGTGCTTCATCAGACGCGAGCTAGCAAATTACCAGATCTCGCGGCAAGCGGTCAAGTCGACCTCGGACGACCGCTTATCGAGCAACCACCGCCTACGAGCCCCACGAGTCCACCATGCAGCAACGCCACCACAAACACCAGTAACAACAGCAACATGCTCTCGTGTTCCCGCTGCAGCGCTCTCTTTGTGAATCAGGAACAGTTGGCTACGCATCAACAGCTCTATTGCATATTCAGCAATCCTCTCGCTCTGTTTCAACAATTGGCAGCGTCGCAACAGATCGCATCATCGACGCCGAACAAATCGCCACCTCCTATGCCAACGACTCCGGGACCTCAGCAACACTCGCAACAAAACAATGTTCAGCAGCAGCAGACGCAGTCACAAGTCGCTCAGGATATTCTTTCGCAGCCTCGGCACAAAACGTCGCAGATGTACAAACATTTGCTCGAGAGCTTTGGCTTCGATCTTGTAATGCAATTTAATGAGAATCACCAGAGGCGGCAGAGAAAAGAGGAGGAAGCTGCTGCGGCACTTCAGGCTCAGCAGGAGCAGCAGAAGCAGGAACAACAGAAGCAGGCACTTGCAGCTCAGGCTGCACAGGAGCGCGAGGAAGAACCTGAGGAGAACGTTGAAGAGGAGGCGATACCCGAATTAACGCGCAGCACTTGCCAGCACTGCAATAAAGAATTCAGTAGCGTTTGGGTGCTAAAGGCTCACTGCGAAGAAGTTCATCGTGACTTGGTGCCACGAGAATTTCTTGAAAAATACGCACAGCAGTTCAAGTGTGAGTATGAGAAAAAGAGCGTCGTTGTGACCGCTGCGACTTCTTCCTCTACCACGACTGCGCCACGAAGCTCGACTCCCGCGTCCAATCAGCCGCAGGACCTCAGTCCCGATAAGGAACGTCGCGATAAGGAGAAGGAAGAGAGCCCGGAGAGCGCGAAAGATCGAGTCAGTCGTACGCCGGAAGCCACTTCGACCACTCCGGCTACAACACCGGCACTGAGTAACACGCCGGTATCGAGCACCGACTCTATAGCTCCCACTGTTCCGCTGAGTAACTCAACGCATCATATTCAACAGCAACAGCATCACGCTCAACAACAACAACAGCATCAACAGCAACAGCATCAACAACAAGCGCAACAGCATCAACAACAGCAACACGCCCAAATGACTCTAGCCCAACAAATGTCTGAAATGCAAGCTGCTCTCAATGCCATGGCGGCTACGCAGTTGCAACAACAACTACAACAATACCCTGGCCTCATGATGGGCATGATGGGACTTCCGCTTGGACTCAATGTACCCGCACTCGCGGCTATGAATCTTCAGCCACCTCTCGTTCCTATGATGCTTCCGCCACCACCGTACGATGGAGCTGCCGCTGGATATCCGACGATGAACCCACAGGCCGATCTTCTCGCGAAACAACATCTCGCTCTTCAGCAGCAACAAGCGGCTGCGGTAAGTCTCAACACGATTATTATTATTATTATTATTATTATTTAATTAATTACTTCATACTTTTAATTTGACTCCAGAATTTTTTTACTTTATTCGAAGAATTTTTTATTCTCTTTTGATTGTTTTTTTTTATTTCGATTTTTTAAAAAAGATGCGTTAATTTTTTATTCGCATTCTTGTATGTGAATTCATGGGAATATGTTTCCGTATGCTTTCTGTACGCAGGCCAATGCTGCAGCATCGCAAAAGCGCGCACGCACGCGAATAACCGACGAGCAATTAAAAATTCTGCGCGCCCACTTTGATATCAACAATTCGCCGGGTGAAGAGCAAATCTTGGATATGGCAGCGCAGAGCGGTCTCCCACCAAAGGTCATCAAACACTGGTTCAGAAATACTCTCTTCAAGGAGCGTCAACGAAACAAGGACAGTCCGTACAATTTCAATAATCCACCAAGTACGACTTTGAATTTGGAGGAATATGAGAAGACCGGCGAAGCTAAAGTGACGCCGTTGAACTCCAGCGTCTCCGGTGGCAGTTCTTCGGATGACAAGAGTCCGAATAAGCAACCCTCGCCGCCACCTGCGTCACTGGTCAGTGTAATTTTGCCTCAAGTGACCGAGATCAAGCAGGAAATTCCAGAAACCTCGCATCAGCAGTCCCAACAACAACAGCAGCAGGAAGAACATCAGCATCATTCGCCGGGAAGTTCCGGTGGACAACATTCGCGTCCCCACTCACCGGCGTTGAGCATGAGTTCGGTATTATCCGGTCTTCATCACGAAATTTCGTCGCATGCCCCGACAACACTGAGTGCACCGAGTACACCGATGCTGCCACCTAAGATCGCACCGCAGAACTTCGCGAGTCCGAATTCCGGATCGACAGGAGTAGTGCCGGCTTCTATAGCAGCATTGGCACTGACTCCTCAACGTTCTCTGAGTCCTGGACGCGGACCAGCCGATTACTCTTTCGGAGGTAACAGCAATGGAAGCAACTCATCCGGCGGAAGTTCTGGAAAACGCGCAAATCGCACGCGCTTCACCGACTATCAGATCAAAGTCCTGCAAGAGTTCTTTGAAAACAACGCTTATCCAAAAGACGACGACCTCGAGTATCTGAGCAAACTCCTCGGGCTCAGTCCCCGCGTTATCGTCGTTTGGTTTCAGAATGCCCGACAGAAAGCTCGCAAGGTCTATGAGAATCAGCCAGCCGCTGAGCCCGTCACACCCGGTGGTCGCGAAGTCGACGACGGTTCCGGTCGCTTTCAACGTACACCCGGACTAAATTATCAGTGCAAAAAGTGCTTACTCGTGTTTCAACGATACTATGAGCTCATACGTCATCAGAAAACTCACTGCTTCAAGGAGGAAGATGCAAAGCGAAGCGCTCAGGCACAGGCCGCCGCTGCGCAGGTTGCTGCGGTTCTCAGCTCCGAGGACAGCAACAGCAGTTCCACGACGACGACCAACACAGCTCCGAACAATCCGGCACCTGCGGCCGCTCTTGCTGAACAACTTCAACAACCATTGGCTACCACGACACCGCCTCATACTCAACAGCAGATTCTCTCGCAACCTCTGCTTCAACAACCTCAGCAGCCGGTAGTCGCGGCCCCTCAACAATCGCAGACCGAGCCGAAGGAGGGCAGTTTCCAGTGTGACACGTGTAACGTGATGTTCAGTAGATTCGAACTGTGGCGCGAACATCAGCTCGTACATATCAGGAATCCGACACTCTTTCCCCCTGCCTATCCACCGGATTCCCCCTTCGGTATACTCCAGCAGCACGCTTTCAATGCGAGCACCGGCGTCACCTCCGATTCACCCCATCCGCTCATCGCGATGATGCAAGATCGAAAACGAAAGTACGAGGATTTTGAGGAGGGCACGGGAAGCGATGGTCGACCGAATTCTGAGCATAACGAGCAGCCGAAAGACAAGCGTCTCAGAACGACAATCCTACCCGAGCAACTGGACTATCTCTATCAAAAGTACCAGGTCGAGTCGAATCCGTCGCGCAAGATGCTCGAAACAATTGCGCGCGAGGTTGGCCTCAAGAAACGCGTAGTTCAAGTGTGGTTTCAGAACACTCGTGCACGCGAGAGGAAGGGCCAGTTCCGCGCACACAGTCAAGTAATCAACAAGCGTTGTCCCTTCTGTCCGGCACTCTTCAAAGTGAAATCTGCGCTGGAATCGCATCTGTCGAGTAAGCACGCTGATCAGGTTGCCCGCGGTGAGGTAAACATCGACAACATACCCGACGAGGAACTCTCGATGGAGTCGCAACCCTCGAATCCTAGCACACCGAACATGATGCCACCGCTCTTTCCTCCATTTAATACGGATATGGAAGCCTCATTGAAGAAGTACTACGAAGAATCGATGAAGCGCTACATAAGCGAGCTACAGGCTCATACGAGCAATGGAAAGCAGGAACCGGGGGCAGTCACGACGACGAATCAGAGTACGAGTAGCACTACCGGCGAGTCACCACTGGATCTGAGCAAGCCCGTCGATCTCAGTCGTCCTGTGAAGCTCAGTCTCGGAGGGCTCAGCAATCTTCTCGAGGAACAACACAACGTCTCGCAACACTTTCGGGGCGGCAGCGATTGCGGGCCTTTGACCGATCTTTCCGAGAGAAGCATGTGCGATGACGACAGTATGAGCGAAACAACGGAGTTTCTCGACGACGAGAGCGGTCCCGCGAGCCCTGCCTCGAGTACACAGAGCTCGAGGCACGGTGGCGCAGCGAGTGGATTGAGTGGCATCGGGGGCACGCCGGTGAGCAATATGGGTGCGGGAAGTGGAAGCGGAGGCGCCCAGTCCGGCGGCAAGAGATACAGAACACAGATGTCGGCTACCCAGGTCAAAGTCATGAAGTCACTTTTTTCGGACTACAAGACACCGACTATGGCGGAATGCGAGATGCTCGGACGTGAGATCGGATTGCCGAAACGCGTTGTCCAGGTGAGCAACAACAAGATTGCAAAGTGAATAGCTGAAAGTCGAACGGCTGCATGCGGCCCAAGTCCCACCTCGTGAGACCGCTGTCGACGATGATGGGACGAGGGGATGATACAGCCCGAACGAACGAGCAATCGGCGCATCGACAGTGGACTAATGGAGACGAGTTGCAGGTATGGTTCCAGAACGCACGAGCCAAGGAGAAGAAGGCTCGTCTTGCGGCGGGGCTGCCGGCCGAGGGCTCCGCGGTTCAACCCCATCGAGGACCCACCGGCCCAGACGAATGCCGTCTTTGCTCGGTACGATATTCACCGAAATCGCCGCTTCAGGAGCACGTCTTCTCGAGGCGACACATCGAATCGGTGCGCGTCGCCGTAGAGGAGGGTAGCCTCGTGCCCCCGACTCCCGGTGCCCCGATTCTTCCCAACAGCGTGACCAACAGCACTGGCTCTTCCCAAACGGGTAGCGTTAATCAACAATCGTCCGTCAATCAACAACAGACGGACGAGAACATGATGTACGGGTCACTGTTCCTTCATCCGACAGCCATGTTCCAGACTCAACAGCAACAGCCTCAACACTCTAGTAACGCTGCATCCAGCGCGCCTACCACTACCGCCGGTGAGTGTCTCGCCGACCTCTTAGACTCGTAATGCGCTATAATATAAAGCACTCGTGTTCTCGATTCGAGTAGGAAACAAAAAAATTATCGAAAGGCCCGTCGATCTTTCACGACTGTACAGTAGAGAATACCGAAGAAGGAGGGAGCTTGAAGTAATACGATATGGCGCCAGCACTAGCGCATGAGAATAGAGTCTCGAGAGCACGAGAGTATTAGCCAGAGTTATCTGTGTCGTGTGCACGTACCGTTGTTCCACGTTTAGCTATATACACACACAGACACACCATGTATACCTACTTTAAATGAAATGAAATAAGGGAAATGACGAAGAAAAAAAAAAGAAACTCGGGCCCGTGTGATACTCTAGGGGGCCCCGATGCACTGTCGTGTCTTGTATTATGGATAAATATGAAATAATAATAACGAGAACTAAATAACAGTTTTTTTTTTTTAAATATAGTTACGAATAATATATCCAGAGCTAGGCAATACTGAAAGTTCCTATCAGATGACTATTGTAGCGGTAAGGGAAGTTTAGATAATGGATGAATAATTAAGTGGACGGCGACTGCACACAGAGGTGGAAGATAGTTTGGGCCAAATTGTTTTTTTCTTTTTTCTAACATATTTTACAGACTGACCTGCGGACTTTTCGAATTTCCTTGTAGGTACAGATCGTTCAAACGAAAAAAAAAAGCGTCCCTTTTTAATTTCATGTATAATTTCGTTTTCTCTTATATTCTTTCAACGATCGCTGTCTGAACGGAAGCGCAAAGACAGAAAAAAAAACACAAGTATATAATTTCGCGCCAAGATCTTCTGTACAGTAAAGACTATATTAGATTTTATAATTTACCGATGTATAATTATATATATATATATATATATATATATATATATATATATTATATAATGTATATTTCATATTATATATTATATATCTATATATCTATATATATATATAGATATACGGAAATATGTATATGAAAGTGCTGATAGCCATTTCGTCTATCGTTTGGTTATCAACGACACAGTTCGCGGATAGTATATAGCAGATACCGCGAAGAACGGAGAATACTATATTACCTTGTTTTTTGTTTTAATTCATAAGTAGCGAAGCGACCCCGGTTTCCACGATATTCCCGTACCCTCGTTTTCTCCCTTGACAATCGAAACCGCGCGATGTTTAGAAGCCATTCCAAGCCCGCGAGTGTCGCCTTTCTGCCGTCTGTCGGTAGCAAATACTGACGCGTTTTACTGTCGCCCGAACATATTGTAAATAGCTCGTAGACCTCGCTGGTTAATTACGATCGACCTGGGTCGACCTGTTGTCGGGCCCGATCTTCGCGAAAAGTCGATTTTGATTATATCCCTCCCTCGTCCCTCCGGCCCCCATCGCAGGCTCGACGATAAAAAAAAAAAATCTTGTTAGTCATCGTACCTGCGGTTCGTGAATTTGCAAAGTCGAGACGAGTACTATGAACCATTTTCCCGCCATTACGATGACATTGATCTTAATCGCCTCTATAACTACTACTTCTACTACTACTACTACCACTACCACTACTACTACTACTACTACTATAACTACTACCACATAACTATTACTACTACTACTACCATTAATTATTATTATTGTTTTATGCGTTAGTTATTTATGAGTTTCCTTGTGATCGCCACACTCTCGGCCGCCCACGCGACCCACCCGAGATCCTCGTTGTCGTCTCTTGCCTCTCGCGTAACCAAGAGTGGGAAGTCTCGAGCGGTCTCGAGGAGGCAGACGGTAAACCAGGGAGCGAAAGAGTCTCCTTTCCTCGTACATTATATTTTTCTCTTTTTTCAAAGCTTTCCTTTTTTTTTTCACGTTCGTTCGCTCCACGTTCTTTCGTCTCTTCGGCAATGTGGCCGCCAAGGGTGTGGCTCCGCTTCTCGCTTTTTTTCTGATACCTTCGAAAAACGGATACACAACCACGCACGTATATATACACACGACTATCGTACAACGTGCGACACGGTAAACACACCATTACAATGTTATGTATGTCGTTCCCATTACTCCTTTGTACATAGTTTATTATTATTATTATTATTATTATTATTATTATTATTATTATTATTATTATTATTATTATTATTATTATTATATTATTATTATTTTATATGATTAATATTATATTATTTTCTTCCGTTCTAGTCTAAAATAAAGGTATACTTTAGAAAGATTATTTCTTTTCGTTTGATTATTGTTTCACCCGAATTCCTAAAAAAAAAAAACAATCCTGCCGAATCCTTAATTTTCATCACAAGACTGTACTGATCTATATTAACGATATAATTTCAAACACGATTGTAACGCGGAAAGCACCAGGTATATATTGAAATTCTACGAAACAAAACGTATAGTTTTGCTGATGCTGGCTCTTAGCTGTGTACACCAGGTGGCTATGTCGATACCAACGGAGCTGCTCTCGGGTGGCCGTGAATTACCGGGAGCCGCGGTGGAGAACGTTAGCGCGTATTCTCAAGCGCCAAGAGACTCCCGGAGGTGGACCGACGTTAATGCGACCAAAGACTCGGGTACAACGAGTCTGCAAGACTTCACCGAGCTTGTAGTAAAAATATGAATGCCCGATTCACCGAGTACCAAGTACCCAGAGGCTCAACTGCTACCGTCATTACCATGAGTTGGGCTCTGCATCTTACGCTTGTTTTTTTTTTTTTCACTTTCTTAGCTAGAGGCGTAAATGCTACCAGTGGGCGACTGCCGAATAGTAGTTATCGGTCTATACCTATCTTTTTCTATTGTACTTCGTAGTCCGTTCGACTGGCAGTCAACTACTGTACCGCGCCTACCATATTATATATTTTCCTTCGTCTCTCATAGCCTCTACCGAGTTACACGCCTTTCTTGGAAGTTACTTAAGAGTCCGTCCGTCTGTGTATGTGTATATGTGTGTGGCCACAAATATTTCGCTTTTAGCGAGCTGACAGCGAGTTAAGTTCGTCTCTTTTCGAGATTTTTAGCTTTGCTTCTCTAACCGATTCTTAGGGAATTCCTCAGGCTTGGCTTTGGCGCTTGTTTCATGAAACCAATGGGCTATTAAAAATTATTTTCAATATTTTTCATCGTTTTATCTTGGTACTGTAATGACGAGGTTTTTTATGATGGAGCGTAGCTAGACATCGTCCATTGTGTATCATGAGGAACGGTAGTAGGACTGCGATTTCGTGGAAACTGTTATAGAAAAAACGTCTGTGGGGTAACGAGCAAATCCATGGTCTGACAATAATATAGTTCATGTGTTCGATCGATGAAAATTGATTACATGCACCTCAAGCCCTTTACGAGAGTCGGCGTGAGTGACGATTGTTTTCGACTTTGTTGCATTTCACCCTCTGTTTTTCTAATTCTCTCTCTCTCTCTCTCTCTCTCTCTCTCTCTCTCATAGTTAGCTTTGCCGATGAAAAAAAAGGGAAACGTGTGTTTTCATTATTAATAACGGTCATTAATTCAAGAACAAAAATTAATTCTCACGATCAAAAGTATTTTGTTTTGCAGACAATATCATTGATCCTTTGAACAATACATTAATTCAATCGTTTCTATATGTCAAAATGGTTATTAATAGCATCACGTCGTGGCATCCGTATCCGTGAGGAACCAACTCTTGCAGGAACGTCTTCATTTCTCGGTGACGACAGATGGAGGAATCAGTTAGCGACGGGTATTATATTTATCTATGGTGCGTAGACGGCCACAGTAGCGCATAAACACGTTAGTATTGTCGATAGAAGGCGCGTGCGTCGGCGATTATGCGATTCGTGAAATTATGCAAAGTACATGTATAGTTACGCGTTGAGTTCAACATCAGGTACGTCTCCGGCGTCCGTGCGTTCATACTTTGTCGCGCGGTTTGAGCGAGAATATCGTAGGTTTAAAAAAAATAAGGGGGGACTCCGAGCACGTGTCCGTTTGCTCGTGTGTTCCTCCGAAGGCTCCCGCTTCAAGGGAGAATGCAAATGATAACTTCTCAAAGGGTTCATTCTTTGTCGGCGAAAAAAGGGACAACGCGTGGACGCCTCGGACGAAAAATTATACGGGCGTCCCTCGAGTATAGGTATTCTTCTCTATCTACTCCGGTGCGTGTATAATTCCGTCGAGCGATTCGCTTTCGATGACAATCGGACCGGAGAACCTCGGAGCGGTATACCAGGACCCTTCTCTTCCCCATCCACTCCTCGCGTAGTTATATCGCTACCACGAATTAGCATGCAACCCGGAATTTCTTTCTACGGCCCTTGCAAAAGCACTTTACTCTTTTTTCTTCATTTATTTCGTTCTATCCTCTCTACGACGACGCTTGCCGTTCATTCAATGATTTTTTTTTCTCTAATCCCTCGCCGGTGCTATGGGCTCGTGCGCGGTCAACGTTTGCGGTGCCAGAGCGGTTTGCCGCCGCGGGTCAATCCTCGGAATCTCCAGCGGTGTATTCTTGTGCTATTTCTATATACGTAGCTGTATAATGAGATTTCAGAGAGAGGGAAGAGGAAGGAATCCAAAGGAACGAGTGCGTGTGCTCGCGGAAGGACCGCGACGAAAAGATTTCTGGCAGGGTCTTTACCCGAGGGCCATATGTTACCCGATCCCACGGAGGGTGAAAGAGAGAGAAAGAAAAACGTCGAAGCTATTAATTATATCGATCTATATAGGCCGCGTTCGTTCTTAGAGTCGTACGCAAGCGTTTCTATAACACAAAGTTCACTGTAATATGGAACCGATCTGCCTCTGCGCGTAGTTTTAATGGGAGCCCTCGCACGTTTTACCTCTCCTCGATTTTCTGTCCTGCATCCCCCCATCCGATCGGTCCCCAGCCATTCGCGGGGTGAGAACCTTAAAAAAAAAAGCATCATTCGCGGGGGCTAGAGCGAAACGGGAGTTGCATCGAAAATACATAAAAGCCGAGGAGCATAAATCATTAGGCAGCCGTGTCGCGCGAGCCGCGCTGTGAGAAGCCATTATGTATCTATGACTCATGGCTGACGATCCTAACAGGGGTTTGTGTAATGCCGAGGGATCATAGACAGAGAAAGGTGATGAAAAAAAAAATGTAAAAAAAAATGAACGTTTAGGGAGCCAACCGAGGCTTAATGCACTTACGACGTACTATGACGATACACACACGTTTCCGTCTCGTACGTTTTTCCGAATTATTCTCGGTCTAACGATAAATCCACCAAATAAAAAATATCCTCGGCACAATATTTATTAAAAATACACAATCGAACGAGTACCTCGGGGCTCTTCAAATAAAATAGTCATTTGGCAACGATAATATCTCCAGTGTGATTAATTCAGCTTTGGATCGAGTTTGTAGTCCTTAAGATTTTCTGTGATCGTGGTAGGTCCTCCACGAACGCCTCTAAAAGATCTAAGGATCGATTCTACCTCGAGTTCCGCTGCTTCTTTGGACAGAGTGAGATAAAAGAAGAGCGATGACGAACCAAAGAAACAGGAGGCAGTGCGGACCCGAGGCTGCTCGGATAACCCAGTAAGAGTAGTCAAGCGTGCTGCCGGCTCTCGCACGGCTATTCTTTCATTCTATCTCTCCTTCGTTTCTCTCTCTCTCTCTCTCTCTCTCTCTCTCTCTCTCTCTCTCTCTCTCTATCCTTCGCTCATAATTCTCATCGTCTCGAGTCTTTCTCGCGGAGCTTTTAGTCTTTCTTACTCTCTCTCGGGTCTCCCTTGACGGTGTTTGTCGAAGGCGCTACTGGAATCCGGTAAAAAACCTGACCGTTGGCCAGCCGGTCGAGTCGCTACTGTGCTGCTGCTGTTGCTGTTGCTTCGTCGATCCTCCTGCTACGATACACCGCGTGCTTCTAGTATCTCTATTTTCTGTACATCGTACTGTGCACTAACAACTATATATATATATACATATTCAGACGATAGTTCTCGTCGTCGCAGTTGGCAGTTTGTCTCGTGTGAGTCTCGGAGAATGAAGTGAGTTCACCTCGTCAAACTCGATTTGTGACTTCCGCTTATCATTATCTTTAGCGCGTCGAAAGAGACGGGCAAAAAGAATGAGGGGAAAATTAAATAAAAAAGCACGCGAGAACTCTCCTGACCAGACCGTAGTGCACACAACACTCGGCGTTTTTGCCCACTTTGTTCCAGCAAATGAACAATTAACGTCAGTGCATAGATACTTTTGCTGTGTTTTCTTGAAATTTACTTCATTTTCACGTAGATATTTCTGAAGAAGCCTCCAGTCTCAACTTAGGAGGCATTTCATCGGCATTTCACATCGGTACTTGGATTTTAAACTTCTAAATAATGTGAAAACTCGTTTTGAGCCTCTAAATAAAATACCGGTACAAAGAAATCGAGCTGGTAAGGAAAACTTTCGCTCATTTCAGGAAGCAAAGTAAAGAGGTACACGTAGTTGTTGGCACGAAGCTCGAGCTCCCGAGGTTTGAACCCTTGGATCGGACGACCGCAGAGATCGCCGAGCGAGTGCGTCCCTACTCGCCTCGCCTCGTCTTTGCCGCCGCTCCTACCGCTGCTTCTGCCGGTTCAAGTTGTTGTCTGAATTATACTCTGATTATACTGCTCAGAGTGCAGTACCGACCGGCTATGATTAAACATTAAACAACGCCATTATAGCGAAGTACGCGGAGCTTGGTACTGCTGCTTCTGCTCTCCGCGGAGTCGCGTAAGGAGCATCGGTGTACACACACATATACACACACAAAATCAAGTACATCTTTGCTTCGGAGCTGCTGTTACTGCTGAAGGAATCCAATGCGAAGCATCAAGAGCCTCGGTATAAAAGAGATAGACGAAGAAACGCGAAGTAGAAGAGGGGGAGGTGACCGCGGACGCTCGTGTCCTCCTACGAGGTGGATTAGCTTGTAATGCTGAACCTCGCGCGCGAGCACGCGGTGCGGTGCGCACCTCCGCCTCTCGTCGATCCTGATGCCTAACCAGAAACAAGAATGCCAAGAAGCGTAATTAGCTATTCGCTCTCTCCGACTCTACCGGCTCGCCTCTATTTGCTTCACTGGATTCCAAGCCGACATTCGCGAGCGAGTGCACTGTATACCTCCTCTTCTGCCCTTCCTGAGATTTGTTTGACGCATCGAATCACGTGTATGCGCTCATCTCAAGATCCGCCTTGTGATTTACTCTCCATTTCCATTGACGACTCGTTAGGAATGTTGTACGAGTTTTTTTTCGATAATTTATCGATATTATGGGTAAAGATAATGACGGTAAAGACTTAAAAAAATCGTCCAACTATCGATTGCTGTCAAGTTTTCGAAGAGAATTAAATTGTTTTTTTTCGTTATGCACTTATTTCAATCACATAATATACTTGATGGTATCAATTAACGAATATTAATAATAAATAGATTTTTTATAAGAATTTCATATCCGTACGATGACTCGCGGGAGTAAAATATTTCGCCGTCCTCGTCACTTCGTACGAAGGAAACGTAACGACCCCTTGGACTGTCCTAACTCGCTTATAATAACTCCGAGTCGTCATCGGTGGTCGTCGGCGGTAGCGCGGTCGTTCCTTCTCTCCTCGACGTTCTTCTCTGCCGCAGCATCCACCAGCTCGGAAAGATAATGATGATCCGCAACGCGAATTATTGTCTCCGCGGCAGGTTGCCCCCGCGTATTCTATAATTATTCGCGTATAATTTACCCGCAGAATATCGCGGTGGTGGCCGAGGCGAGCGGCTATCCGCTCGTGAAACGAGTGAACGTCGGGGGCGACGAGATCCGGAGATCGCTGACACAAAAACCGTTGAATTCCAGAGAGGAAAGTTGGGTGTCTCGGTCTCGGTCTGACTAGTACGTATATTATAAATAAATGAGATATGAATTTACAGCGGTCGAGAATACGATACTCTATGTGGTCTATAATTATAATTCACGAATTTTTCTAATTCGTCGAATGTCTCATGGATTGGCACCATTCGAATGGTAAAGAATTTAACATTTTTTTAAATAACCAAATAATTATTTCTTTACAACGAATGATAATATTTTTTATAATTTAGTGAAAAATATATTTTAAATACTTCTTCGTTCGAACGATCCGTATTTCTGAAATAAAATTTACAAAAAAGGAATAAATAAATAAATCGTCTGTAAAATAGAACTAGAAATAGAAAAGGAAGGAAAAAATAATTCAAGTGGATGTAAGAAAAAAAAAAAAAAGAAACGAAGGCAAAAGACAGAATAGAAATCGTTGGTAAGTTCTGGAGAGCAGGGCATAACTCACTCGTCCAGACAGAAGAAAGGAATTAAAGATGGCCGTGATTGCCGTTGGATCGTGGCCAGTCGGGAAGAAGGATATTACTGTATACATAGTATAGAACCGCGTCTTCTCTCGTCGACGCGTAACTAAGTCCTCCTCGCGTGCGAGCTTCTTCGCTTCTTTTCCTTCTTCGTCTTTTACTGCTCCTTCTTCTGGTTCGAAAGCACGTTGAGAGCTTGTAGCCAGGCGTGAGACGCCCACGTCGAACACACCGTAGAGAGGGATGAGGACTTTTCCCGTATTAGGAATTCATATCTCGGGTGGGTTCGCAGGGGGTGGATCTCCCTGAATGGGGAGGCTTCCCAAGTGTGATCAATACGGATTCATTCTTATACCACCAGCGATACTCAACTCTCGATATTTAAAAAAATAAATGGAACACAACAAGCATAGATCGATGGTTCGTAAGACATTTAGAATTAAGACGACACTGACGAGTCATTCGGCCAATCCAACTTGGCAAAGTTGAAGACTTTGATAGAATTTTATTTTTAGTATCTTAATCTTAAGTCGATTGTAGATGAAATTTAGAATCGCGGGAACGGGATGTTAATTTCAAATGTTAATTTCAACTTAAATTAAATCCATCGATCGACTTCGAAACTAAGATTGAACTAAACAGGTTTCAACTAAAATATGATCTCGAGTGAAAGTACAGTAGACAAGTGCATTCACTCGACGCATTTCAACGATCCGAATCAGATGAGAACCGTCCTTAGGATGTTTTCGCGTAATTCCAGATCTTCCGTGAGCGCCTTGGCAAACCGAGATCTCTTCCAGCTCGCGTATAGGAAGGATGAGGAACGCAGACATACATTAATAACCGTAGGATACGTATCTCGAGGAGTAAACTCACCCTCTTCACAGAGAGGGGTTGAGAAGGTAGATACGTACCTTATATAAATGTATGACTAACGGGTAGAAATTTGTGCCGATGCTATAACAAAATAAACTGCATTGTAATTGGCACCCTTCGAGTAATATCCAATCATTAGTGATTTGCACTATCTCTTGTTCGAAAGCTGTCTTCGAAAAAACTTTCAAATCAATCAAATTCTGTTTCATTCAAATTCAATAAAATAAAACACGTTATTATAGGTTCGTTACACGAAGGGAAAAACGCGATTAAAAATTAAAAGGCAACGCGATACACCAGCGCCACCATTGACGTTACTGGACATTTTTACAAGCGCAATATTAATTCTTAACGGACGGATATATTGAATTTCTATCCAGAACGCAGGTTAACAACACAAGGGTTAACTCATTAATCAGTGAAACAGATATCTTCAAAATTGATTAATTTAAATTGGTTGTAAGATCTTATAACGTGCCGACGACTTCATGATTGTACCGAGTCGTTTTGTGTACGTTTCGGTGGTAAAGAAGTTAGAATCTCTGAAGTCACAATTATTTTCGATACAATTCTTTCTCTACAGTTACATTTTATTTTAAGTAATACGACATCGCTGTACATACTGTCGTTCGTGCATTTGTTTTTGTCACAAGACGGTTTAATAAATAAAAAAAAACGTCACGCGTCCGAAAATCCGAATTCAACGAATGCAAAAAAAAAAAAAAAAACTATCAAAAGCCATAGTATAATCTGCAACGACAGAACAATTACAACATTAGCTATCGTAGAATAATTTCGTCGATACGGAAAAACTTTTTTCCCGTAATCTTACATTATATCGATCTTTGACCCTTCGACTATACTATTGAGGATAGCTGTATATTACAGTGATAATAGTTTGAGTGAAAGCTTTCAATATACTTAACGTAATGAAGAGAAAAAAAACGAAAAAAAAAACGTCGGGGTTAAGGTGCGGAGGACACAGAGCGTAAGTAAAGAACAGAAGTTAAGGCACAAGTGAGAGCCAGTGAGAGCCTGGTTACTGGCGAGTAAATTGCGGTGGTTGGCGGGTTCGCGGGTTTGCGGTATATTACCGGGTCGATTATCTCGCATGGTTTTAATAGACCTAGAGAGGGCTTACAGCGGGTATGAGTGGTATATGCCGTAAATATATATTGTATTAGAGGAAGAAGAAGTGTGTTTGTGCTCGCAACCCGCGACAACGACTCCAGAGGATAAAGGATAAGGTACAGGGTACATAATACTGCTTATGTATTTGTGGGTGTATGTATGTGTATGTGTGTGTGTGTGTGTGTAACAGAGGGAGAAGAAAGACGATGGAGGGATGCGAGGGAGTGTGTAGGGAGGAAAGGGTTATTACGTACCTACTACGAAGCCTCTCGCCTGTAATCTCGGTAATGTCTACCATAGTACAGAGAGAAGGAGTGAGGAAAAGAGAGGTCCGCTGGCATGCACGATGTGCCGCGAGGGACCAATGCTTTATGGCTCGTAGACATCGAATCCCGGCAGTTAAGGTATCGCGGCCTGAATAGCCAATAAGGATTTGGCCTGACACGCGAGAATCTCGAGAATTCAAGATTTCCGCGAGACACTGTCTTGTACGTACATCCAGAGAAAGAAAAAAAGGGGAGAAAGAAAGAGGGAGGAGAGAGAGAGAGAGAGAGAGAGAGAGAGAGAGAGAGAGAGAGAGAGAGAGAGAGAGAGAGAGAGAGAGAGAGAGAGAGAGAGAGAGAGAGAGAGCAAGAAGATTCGGATTAATTAAGTTTATCGATAATTGCATACATCTTAATGAAAAAAATCACGTGATTCGGTGCATCTTTGCGAGGCAGGAAATGCTCAATCGGATTAAAAATGAGCTCGAGACTAAATTCTGCAGGTGTTTACCGAAGCAATTAAACCGATAAATACGTTGGGCGCGCATAACCCGTCTGTCGGTATTTCTATTGCGATAATAATTCATCGCGACGGTAACAACAATAATAATCGATCGGTAAATACGTACACGACAAATAAAATCGATGAAGGGTACAGATATGCGCGCTTAATAATTCTGCTCCGGAGATGCAGAATAATCAGAGCGAAGAGAAACGACTAAACGGAAGGGGGAAAAGAGAGAATGGAAAGAACGACATAACGAGTGCCGGATTCGACGGATTCCTGACTGCCGCCTCTATCTCGCGGACGCGTTCGCGTATTATGCGTCTGATGCGGCGGCGGCGACGGTGGTAGCGGTGGTGGCGGTGACGGCGGCAGCGGCAATGGCAGCGGCAGCGTGGAAAGATCCCTGGAAAAAAGGGCGCCGGCAAGCGCCTATGCGCGACGTTCCGCAGCAGGAGGACGCGACGTCGAGGCAATCGAGAGCTAGCGTGGATCGAGGATCAAAAAGAGGACGCGATCGCTAATAATATCGGCGAATGCCTGAGAATCCGCGAAGGGTGGAGGATCGACCGATTCTTCGATCTCTTTCGATCCTTCGCTGCTGAGGTATGACTCTCGCGCTCCCTTTCGTTCGAGGGGCCCTACTCTTGTCCGCGTGACGAGCCGACCGTAAATCTGCCAGCGGTCAACCGGCAGAATACTCGAACACTCCGTGCGGGCCCCCGAGTGCCGCTGTTGCTGTTTCCACCGCTGCCTCTCTTCGGCCCGTCCGTCTCCGAGTACGTCCGTCCATCAGACCCTGTGCGTAGCCTCTTCGACCCTTCTTCTCTCGATGTCCTTTCGCTGCTTCTCGCACGATCTCATTGTATGCGCAATGTCGTCCTCGTCGTCGCCGTCGTCGCCGTTGTTGCCGAATGTAGTGCGGATACCGCTCATAAAATATATATGTCGCTCACTCTGAATTCTTCGATATATTAAAATTTTGACCAAATCAAATATCCACTACGCGACTAGTTATACAACTTTTTAACTAAAAACACATTTTTGTTATTTTATTTACACAATTCGATGATCCGGACTTGAAAGAAATTCTTTAATTTTGTTTTAAAACATCAAATTTTTTTCTATCGCAATTTCAACATTTTTTTCTCCCACGATTCAGACTCGATGTATTTTTCTCCGTTGGTTCCATATCTATTACTGTTTTTCTCAAAACCTCTATAAAGATGATCAAAAACTAAACAAAAAAACACAGGTTTTTTAAGGTCTTTCTTTGTTTCGTTATGATTTGTTGAGATTTCTTTAAAAATTCTTAGAGATTCCTAATCAGCCATCAACTTACGATCAAATAAGACCTTCACGGTACTTTACAACCGAAAAAAATAAATTCTTAAGGCCCTGAAACAATCGTAAATGTTTTAAAAAAAAACAAAAACAAAAACCCTCTCCGTATGAAGTTGGTGATTTTCAAGATTTTTCGAAATATTGAAATGCGGTATGTCCATCATTGTCAACTTACTTACTGCATTTGTATAAGACGAATGAGAATGGCGGGAGGGTTACGCCCCTGCAAAACGAAAGAGAGTCGTGAGCTGGACCGCGGCCATTCGCCGGGGGAGGCTACGAAGCGAAGACAAAATGTAACGTGGATTGGTTCACTCGCACAGTGCACGAGTTGAGCACAACACTCGACTGCATGTTCAGCAACGGCAATGTGCATGCGCGTACGACCGTAGGTAGGGTGAAGTTACGGATAAATGTCTTGTCCCTAGTGAACAACGAACCAAGACTTTTTTTAGGGTTCATGAGAATTTCATGAGAATTTCGATCAACATCGTCTATTAAATTTGCCATTTTTTTGTTTCCATTGCTCGATTTACCATTGAAACCTAATTTCGATTTGGAGCGTAGGTGAGATTGGCGCATTGATTCGCCGCACGAAAGGAAATTATTGATTGGTACAACCAATTCGCAAGGTTAATCACGCCCGAAGCAAAATCTGGAGCATATATAATCGTCCAGTTGATTGGAGCAACGAGAACCACTTCTCCGTGTCGTGTTTTTCAATTTTCGGTTAAAATATTTTCTTCTATTTACTTGGCAATGAAAGTAAATTTTTTTGTTGATGTTTCACATGTTTCATTGTTATTTAGGTTGTTAAAAAAAATCTCGTAGCTCGTCTAAAAACATCTCGTTTCGTGAAAACTTATAATAAAGAAGTGATCGCGATTAACTGGTTATTCACTGTATCGTAAAAGCCGTAGAGATTCCGCAGCGAGTCAACGTGCTGCGCTCTGATGCATTCGATCAACTGCATCATCGCTTCACTGCGATCCCCATTTAATGCTGCTTTCATTGCATCCCGGCAGCTTGCAAAATCTATAACTTTAGGGGCGATGACAGTTTCTCGACGAGTAACCTTGACGTTTTTTTTCCACGATGATCATTTTTCTTCAGTCTTACACCAAACCTGTATTCGAAGGCTAACTAACGATAATATTGAAAGAATTTATATAAAATTGTAATAAAGATTTGTTTTATTGCAATAGAGAAATAAAAAATAATTATGTAACGGGCGAAAATAATTATTGAAACTCACGAATTCTTTGCAAGACCAAGAATCGAAGACGAAGAATAGAGAACGTGAGGGTCTGAGGATGTGCCACGACCTATTGTCCGTAGTAGCCTTGTGTGTACGGGCGACGACACTACCGAGTGAGACAGCAGAGACGGGGGATTCCTGGATGCTGTAACGTCCCGTAAATTCCTCACAGTATGCGGTAGAAAAATGCCTGTACCGTTGGCACGGACACACCTGGCTGAAAAACGTACATCACATACGTACACATTTTGGCTGCATACATCGCGTTCACTATCCCCAAAACGGAAACATAAATGACAAAGGTCTCCTCGTTCTTCACGAGAGAAAAAAGAAAATGACAAAGAATCAACGATTTCGAGATTGCCATAGTCGCCTGTTTCTCGAGAGTGAGAGGAGGCGAGTTGAATTACGCGCCGTCGTTCCACAGGGTAACAGAGCTCTCAAGTCTTTTGTCAAATAAAAATAAAGAAAGAGTTCTCGAGTTCCTATAAAGAGAGCAAGCGCAACGCAAAGGTTTCTTCCCGCAAGCGGGTGTCAAATGCATTTCCCTCTACGAAACGTCTCGCTGCCTTACTCGGTTGGACGCATATTCAAATCTATATATTCAATAGGCTTCCCAAGAGGGCAGAACTACCCGCACTCTTGCCATTATATTTATTTTACTGCGACCGTATTCGGTATATGCGCATTGATAATGTGTCAGGAAAATAAAGAAAAACAGAGGAAACGAGGTGACGAGACACACCTCCTACACATTTCACGCATACACGTAAGCTATAAGACTCAACGCGGAGAGCTGTACGATTACTCGTTGACTCATTTGTCGTGCGAGGGAGAGGGAGGGGTTACATTCAGAAAGAAACGTTTCAAAATTATATTTTCTCATGGGAAAAATATATAAATTGCTTATACTTTCAGATACATTTAACAGTAAAATTTATAACATGTATAAAAAATATACTTTTTCACATAATAATCGATATTTATAAATACACTTAACATATATTTATGAAATATAATTTATTCCCATTAGAAATAAATGGAAATTTCGCGATAATTAGAATACAAATTTACGAAATTATTTATTTTCACTAATAAAAAATGTTCGTTACATTCGAGTAATATATTGTATCTGCAGTGCACTGTGATAAATTTTACTTGCTTCTGCTACTAAAACGATGTTTCGACGCATGAAATTATAATTCCCGAGGACGAAAGATTTAATGTTGATTTCGGCGGGGTGGAGCGGTAAGGGGAGGCTCGTCATCGCGAGACGAGGACCTCTCTGTTTCGAAGAGATGCTCGTGGAATCATCTCCTCGGACTCGTTCGCTTCGCATGAAGAGAAAGATCCAGTTTTTACTCAGGGGTGGACGACAGACCGTCTGGGAAGAGTGAATCGAAAGGGAAAGGAGAGAGAGAGAGAGAGAGAGAGAGAGAGAGAGAGAGAGAGAGAGAGAGAGCAGAGGAAGACGATCGAGCAGGATGGAAACAACGCGACCGTGGATCGAGTCAAGCGTCAGCCCAATCTTGATGTATCTCCTACGCGCACTCTCTATACTCATCGCTCTCCCCGCTGCGCAGCGTGCGGCTCGCTACGTTGGCTTTTCATTCGAGCGTCTACCTCCCTTCGTTCACCGTCCCTCCATTTATATCGCATTACCAAAAGGCCCGGTGGGCTCCTTGAAATCCCTCGTAGAAGACAGAATCCGAGCTGAAAATTCTCTCGATCTTGCCACCCTCTTATTTCTTCACTTACATTCTTTCATTATATCCGCGCATCATGCAGCGCCTAATCTCGTCTTGACTCTATTGTCTGTCATCATTCCCCCACGAATATAAAAATATGAACAATTTTGAATCTCTTCTTTCCATTCGACTCATCTTAACGAGATAAATTATTATAATGGACAGATAAAAAATATCTAAATCATTCAATAAAATGATCGAAGAATACAACGATGACAAAATTCTTTTGGAAACATTTTAGGTATTATTGCGATTTTATATTGAATTTAAAGAATTAGAAATAAATAAAAAATGGCAATATATGTTTGTGGAAGCCTGTGATAGAATTAAATGAATGACATTTTTTAAATTTTTCGTGTAACAATAAAAAATTAAGACATTGAGATACATTTTTTTAGATCTTTTCTCTTATGTATATTCTACACTAAATCAAAAGAGAACAAAAGAATCATGACCATTTGAAGAAAATTTCGTTTATGTAAAGCTGTATAAATCTGCAAAGGGACGTTTATGGAAAGTCCATCAACTGGGATCATTGCAAACTAAGGTGTAAACTTACATTTGAGATTTAATTAAATTTTGAACAATTTAACCAATTTTTTTGTTCATTCAGCCATAATGTTATTTTCTTTTAAATTATTTTGCGCCCTTAGCAATAAGCTCAATGTCGCGTGCTCGTGGCTAACAGGAGAATGCGCACCATGTTTTCTCGTAGAGATGATTAATGATTCTCGGCCGGTCTATTACAAGACAACCGAAGTCTTTGCGAAGGCTCTAACGACCGGTAGAGCGCGCAACAGCAGCTGGACACTCGCGTCAGGCGTGTCGTTCTCCGTCCGGAAAATTTGATGCGAACAAAATTGATAATTCACCACCGGATATAAATGATTATCAGGGTACCGTATCTTTTTTTTTAATCTGCCAGGAACATTTCCTAACGAAGAATATATCCCGTCTCGATTGGTTGGCATGTGTCGATATCTCGTAAAGTGTGCGTGCGCGAGAGCGAAGAAATTCATCGGCAGGAGGCTGATCCTCGTATCTTTCTCGCTCCCTCTCGTCGCACTTAAACCGGTTTCGCGAAACGACGACGTAATGGTCCGGGATCGTAGCCGCAACCGACACAGTAGAATCGGCAGAAGCCACCACCGCTTGCCCGGGATCAACTTCCCGCGAGATTCATGAATTTAAATGCATCTCGCCTTGACTCGAATGCGCCGCGCCCCTTCTTAAATCGTCGTCGTCGTTGATGCATCGTAAGAAGATCCCCGGGTTTCCACGTGTAACTCTAAAACTTTCGAGTGGAGTTGAAAAACGTACCTGCTATTTTATATTAAATTTGTCAAGTTCTCTTGCGCTCTTGAACGATTTGTACCTCATTAACCAATTGTAAATGTGAATAGGACCTAGGCCTAGTCTGATACAATAACGTCAAATTCTCTAGAAAGTAGAAGAACAGCAGTACTCCAAGTAGACACGGTACCAGTGTCATTTAATTTTTGAATCCTCAAGAAGACTAGATTCCTCGAGGCTCGATTTCGAGGAGACCGAGAGTATCGTTGAGGATACCTCATTGCGAGACTACCTAAGCCCTCGAGACTCGTCGAACGAGCGCGAAAGAATACGAAAAACGTTATAATGCCAGTGAATCTCCACCTAATCACGTTGATTTACGTGGTGTTTATACTTATTTATATTTCTCGAGCGTTTAGTGCACACGCGGGGATGATCTATGAGTCGCATTAACTTGGAGTCTTGTTAAACGGTGCCTCGGGGCCAGCCGGATATATGAGGAGAAGAGAGAGAGAGAGAGGAGGGGGAAGCATCGAGTGGCGCATCGAAGGTCCACGTTTAGTATATCCAACTACATACCTCACTGATGGTCTTTCCGGTCTTCTTCTTACTCGTGAACAAGCCCTTGTCTCTCGTATTTGCCCTTAAGGCGAACCCTGAGACCCTGAGACACTTCTCTTTTCAGTGCACTGGTAGTGGTGACCCGAGCCTTCGTAAACTAGTTCCCAACTGCACTATATATTAAACACGCGCATATAGACGTAGGCGTGTATATTCGCCGTTAAAACGCAAGTACGTTGGAGCGCAATAAAGAAAGACAGAATGTTCCAGTGAAGTTAGCCCGACACCTTGCGTGCGGGGCTAAAACAACGAACGAATCGAAGGAATAACTAGGAACAAAGACAGAGAAAATAATAGTGATCGGTAAAAAAACATGGTGTATCGATGATTCGTTTTAATTTGATGGAAACATGTGGAACGAGTCTCCTTATGAAAATCAGTTGAGACATCACAGAGGATTTGAGCTGTAGAAGTTTAGATGATTCCCGAGTAGACGTTCCGATACCCAGGAGCGAAACAGAAGAAAAGGTGAGAGGGAAGAGATGCATACGAAGGGGAGAAGAGACTCCAAGCTGTCTGGCTCCTTCGCGTAGCTGGACTCGAGTCCCTTCGTCTCTTTCTTTCACCTGGAGAATGTCGGATCGCCACTGCTCGAGCCTCTGACCACCTTCGCTTTCGCCTTAGCCTTCGCGCTGCATTGCCCCCCCGCTTGGCAAGGGTTATTGCCGCTCCTGACTTTTTTCTTTCATTTCCAGCAGCGCAACCTCCCTTCCGCCCCTCTCGCGGGATATCTCGCCTCGCGAGACTCCGGCTGGCAGTCAGCTCTCTGAATGCCGAAAGTTAAAGGGAGAAAAAAACTTGCGGAAAACGAAAAAGACCAACGAAGAGAACGAGACTGAACAATCCACGAGATATAAGCCAATGGGGAGAAGTAAAAACCAGAGCGACCACCTAGTTCACGCCATGTGAATATTTCATACTCCATGTCGTCTTGACTATAGTTAAGTCTCTTATGATTTCTTCTACTCTGATAGGCTTCCGCGAATACTGCAGGAAATGTCAAAGTTTACGATGGCCAGCCGTTCTCTAAGCCCCACCTGGGTATACCCATTGAAATAAAGTGTATCCGAAAGTATATTCTAAAAAGTATTGTAAAACGAAACACGACGAATGCTAATTTTGAGAGTAGCAGGTAGGTGTAGCTTGTTTCGTTATTAACGATCTTAATACAGGGACTGTCGTACCTTCCGATCCGACTCGACATCTGACGCTATTCAAAGGTTTGATACAAAGATCAGAATAGTCGCGCAGGAATCTGCGAGCACGGGGATAGGACCGGTCCGAAGATTGTTGTATAGCAGGATTGTCGGGCATCGAAGATAGCCGATGTCTTCATCTGTTGGCGGATTGTGCGATAAGTAAGAAGTCGAGAGCGAGTTTGCGAGTCAAGCAAGTCGGGTTATCGTGGAAACGGCGTCCACGTATGCATCGACGTCTATACCGAACGGAGGATCCGAGAAGCAGCGGAGGGACCGAGAGCTGCTCGGTTGGTACCCCAGGCGGAGTGTCTGGATCCCCGCGTATCCGGTCTGGGGGCAGCTTCTGCTCCGGTGGTATAACTCGATTAAGGGTGTGCGGAAGGAGAGGAGGTGGTCTCTGTGTTTCATTGCCGCCTCGGTCGAGTATATAACAACGAAAAGAAAGAATAACGTAGCGCGGACGATAGCGATAGCAGGAGTAAGAGAAGGACGAGAGAACGAGGAAGGAAGGAAGAAGAGGGAGAAGAGGGTGCGGCGGTTAACGCGAGAGTGAGAATCCTCGCGACGAGCAGGGACCAGCGGTAACACATGGAAGGATAGAGTTATTTATTGTTATGGCCGCGCGTCTCGCGCGCAATGTCCTCGGGGTGTGTGGGTGTAGTGGCTCCTTCTCCGCGGCTTTCTCTGTTTCTCTTGGCTTCTTTCTTTCTTTCTTCCACTTCTGCTTCCCTCTAACCCGGACTCGGGCTCCGAGGCTTCGGTATCTATACACAGAGATACGGATACCAGCGAAAAGAAGGCAGAGGAAGAGACGACGGTGCTATAACACGAGAGCCAAAGCACGCCCGGACTCTCTGTCAGCCGCAGAGATTCTCTACACCTCGCAACTGTTCTCTCTAGCTCTTTCGAGAAAGGGGAATGAGCACGAGAGAGTCGTACGTAGAGCAGAGCCGCCCACTCCTCGCACATACCCCGCTGGGTGTCCAACACCTACCTACATCGAGTTCCTCGGACTCGGCTCTTCGTATTCGCCTTTACTCTTGTTCAGCAAGCACAACTGTATTCAGGAGAGAACCACGCGCACTCTCTCTCTCTCTCTCTCTCTCTCTCTCTCTCTCTCTCTCTCTCTCTCTCTCTCTCTCTCTCTCTTCCTCTCCCTCTCTCTCCCACTCCCGGCATTGGGATCAGAACCGGGAGAACACATGCACCACGTGACGCCAGTATCGCCGGCGAACACCACGCGAGCAGTCGACGCACTAAATTTATCCTCTTGAACGACTTTATTACATTAACCTGACTGCATAGCCTAGCGTTGTGCACCGACAACCGGTGCAACGTTTAATTCGAAATTATTACTTAAAGCGGGGCCCCGCGGTCGCATGGGCCCCGTACAGAGAGAATGAGAAAAAGATATAGCGTAGCTTCCAACGTGATGGCATTACGACTTTTCTCCCTAGTGTCTGGCCACGCTAAGTCCCAGAAGAAGAGCAGCCGAGAACAGCATCGGTTCTTCGGTTCGAACTGTTCACTGGTGGTAGTCACTCTGATTTATGCTCTGTAGGGTGCTTACATGAAGCTTAAAAAGAAATACAGAAGCGTTCTTTAAAGAAAATAAAAATCTACAAAGTTAATTTCCGTATATCCCACAGCCCTAATTGTACATTGCACGTTACACTGTTTTGTGCTCAATAGGTTTAATTAGAATAACAGAAATTATATCTCGATTCTATTCTATCTCATTGGAACGAAAGTGCGGTAAGCGTCTGGGTGAAAATTTGGCTCGCTCCGAGACAATACGCAAACGCGTTTGTATCGTACGAGTCCGATGAAGCGCGAGGTCGAGAGACCCGGCAACTCGCGGTCTCGTGGTAATTCGTCGGTGACTTACTGCCAGTGATCCCGCGGGATGTTTGCGAGCCCAACGCCCGGCACCATAATGGTCGAAAGCGAAGCAACCGCAACGGCAGCAGTTTGCCACCCCCATGCCCCCCTTCTCGCAGTTCGAGAGAATATAACCGAGCGAGAAGTCAGAGAGCGAGAGAATATTTTTACGAGTCTGGACTGGAAGTTAGGTCCCTGGGACTCACGGACTCGCCTCTTTCTCTATAGTACTTTCGCGCGCTCCTTCTTTCTCGCGAGCACATAGCTATCCGCGCGACGTACGCGCGAGCGCACGAGAGCGCGATGCTTCGACTCCTCGCGGTGTGGAGTTATAATTTACAGCCCTCTACGGGGCCCTCGCACGGGGCCTCCGCTTTGCTGCATCACCAGCAGCTAGCTGCAGCAGTTTCGAGAGAGAGCCGCATACCCGGTGCACCAAGTACCGGACCCAGGTTGCTCCGAAGCTCGCGCTTGGCTTAATAGTGTCTGTGTGGCGGGTCCGTCTGTCCGTACGTCCGTTCTTTCGTCTCTTGGTAACCTCGGTGAGGCCCCGCGTGCGGAGGGCAGCGCTCTTTCCCTTTCTGTCTCATTGCCTCGCTCGTTCTACGACTCTCGCGGTGCCAAGCTACGTGTGGGTTGTTAGTCGAGCAGTTTATGCCCTTCTCTCTCGTCTCTCTCGATCCATTCTGTCTATCTCTCACTCCGGAACATCGTTTGCGGGACTTTCTTCTTTCGTACTCTCTCTCTCTCTCTCTCTCTCTCTTCCTCTGTCCCACGACCATACTATCATCGGAATCTTCCTCTCTTACTCGTGTACCAAGTATCTACCTATCTACCTACCTACCTACCTACCTACCTACCTACCTACCTACCTACCTACTATGTATGTAGGTAGGCTACTATGTAAGTACGCGAGATTGCGCTCTCGTTGTTCCAGGACCAGTAAGAACAATGAGATAAATGCTGAGAGAAGTCGCCTGTACTTGTCGGCGGTGGGTATACGTACGCTATGTGCGAAGATACAGAGACTGGAGCAGCCCCCGGTAAGCAAAAGCGATTCTCGAGCACTCGCTCTCGAAATCTCTCAAGGCTAACTCGATAAATCTTTTACCCGCTCCGAGGGAAACGCAGTCGGGTGCGAGTTACAAATTAAAGAGACCGCGTCAAAGACATCTTTCCACATAGCAAAGAATATTTCAAAAATATTTACAATTATTCATTCCAATTGAAATATTGTCACAACATTTCGGTCGAATATTAAAAACCAATTCATCGCAAAGTTACAATTTTTATATTGTGCAATATTATTATAAACTACCAAAATTGAATCACTTTAGAAATATTTTTCAATGATTCTGTTGAAACGTTTCGTTTTTCGACATTTAAATAATATTTCAAAAGTTTTCATACGTATGATTCCTTTTGATATTTCCAAAGATTTCTCACGATATGCGAAATTACATTTCAAAGATCATTTTGAACGAAATTCGCATTTTTATCAAAAATAAATTTAAAAAGTGTGTCAATGAGATTTCCATTTTCCGACTTTTTTACAATCCTCGGTAGATTAGAAATTCGTGAAACAAACATCTAACAGGCCGATACGTAACTCGTGAACGTAATTTTTTATTTAATTATTCTAACATTCGATTCCAAACCAGCGAATTGAAAAATAAACCGACCAGTCGGATTGTTTGTACAGACCCTTGACACACAGCGTAATTCGAATATCAGAAAGTACAAAGTTTAGACGTTGCAAGCCAAAATATTCCAAAGTTCAGCGCTGCCTATCGACTCCGTACAATGTAAATAGAAATTGCTTAACAAATAAAGCACCATGTTTATTTTTTGTTCGGTTTTTACCATTCCCATTAAAAATCATTCGTTATTTTGTGAGCCTCGTGAGCTACAGAAATAATAGATGTGACAAATATAGCCGCAGACCTGAATCAGGATTACGTACCAATCGTATTCGATGAGTCATGTTCTTCGACGTTCCACTTTGCCGTTATCACGGTCTATGTTCACAACACCTAATGCATGGGCGTGAGAAATCATGGACTTCTCACACACGAAGATATACCTAAACCTGAAATATTCTTGAGCTCAATTTGTCGACATCGAATACGATTAGTACGAACCCTACGATGCTCAGACGATAATCAACGCAATGTAATAGATGACGACATTTCGAATTGCTCTGAAAGTGCTCCGTGTGCCAGTAACCTGCTGTTTTGTATTATGATCCGCTAAATTTAGTATAATTCCATTTTACACGTTTAGTATTTGAGTTATAAATAGTTATTTTCTTATATCAGTGTCTATTGTGAGTTAACTTAACCGTGATCGTTGAAATCTCGACCTACATGAACGTAGCTGTTTTATTGCATCTATAAAAATATTCAAAGAGTTCATAAATACTCGATAGCGCGATGGATAGCGTGTATGGAATTTCCCCAAGAAATTTGTTTGTCTTTATATTATTCATCAACAACATAAAATAGCATCATTATAACGTAGATTTACAAGCATATCCTTAATGAATGGTAAAGTATCGTTACAAAAAAATTGTTTATATGTTTAAAAAATTTTTACAATATTTTGCTAAAATATTATTGCAATGTTATTCGATGATTGTTGTTAGAATATCAAATACGGAATGTTTAAAGAAAATTCGGCAAAAAATAAAAAATATTGTTTTTCTATCGATATTGCAATATATCAAAGGAATATTTTCATTATAATTTCTAAGTGTTTCGATGCTAAATGATTTGAAAGTTGTATATATACCAGGCTGCTATTTTTTTTCAACTGGACTATCGTTTTAGACTTTTAATGAGGTTTTTCGAGGCTTCTAATGAGCCAGGAATCAAATCCTTGAAACTTATGAATGGCAATTAACTCATTGGACAGCATCGACGGAATGGTCCTTCGATACGCACTAGTCAACCACGAAAATAAAGTGTATGCAAGATATATTAGTCGGATATGTTTCGACGATAAATTCTATATCACGGATATATTTAAAGATACAGTCGAACATTGTCTCTTCGATGTCCATGTATTTGACGACTCTGGACTACCCACCTATTCGACGGGATGTGCAGACCGCTCGGAATGTACTACGGAATGGAAAGTGGCGCCGCCTATCCTCGCTGAATAAGTAAAGCAATGTGGTCCCGAATCGGTTGAATAAATGGAGTTGGAAATATATCCAAGGTATATTGAAAATATATTTCAAATATGTTTCTGAATTATAAAGAAACATAAATTTATTTATGGAGGGTTTAATGAAACTAAATTAAACAATAACCTCGTAAAGTTTTACCCTGAAGAAGATGGTGCACGAAAGGTATAAGCGTGAAGTGTCGTGCCACCCAGAATGAAGGATGACATCGCCGTTTGCCAGTGATCCAAGCTACTTATAAGTAGCAGCATACGAGTGTTGGTTTGCCTGGTTGCCTGTCACATTGTTACATCCAGTGTTGGTGTTGATGCCATTACATGTTGTGTGTACAATAGCAGCGGGAGCAGGTAGAGTAGATACAGCGTTACGAAGAGAACCCGAGTTCCCTCTTCTCGAGAGGAAGATCTCGCCGCGTAACCTCGCAGGTACGCGTCGATGTGTACACGCGGTATTACCGCTTAAGTTTGTCCAGAGAGCTGTTGTTGTTTCTCTACGTGCTCCGCAGCTTCTTCCTATTCTTCTCCTTCCTCTATTTCGTTATCCTCGACGAAGTGTGCTTCGCTTTAAGAGCACAGGAGGTTTCGAGCGAGAAGAAGAAAAAGACAAAGAGTCAGAGGAAAACAACGACGAGGATGGAAGAAAGAGAAGTTGAATACAAGGTGAGAGGAAGAGAAGGATGTTCGCAGTGGTAACGTCGGTAACTCTGCCGGTAGATGTGTCGTAAACTTTCGCCTCCATTGGCGAGTACCTTCGCGCCTTCCACCGTTCTCCACCTCTTTCTATTCTTCTTCTTCTTTTTCTTCATCTTCTCCATCCACGGTTCATTCTTTCATCGCTTTACCTTCTGCATCTTCTTCTCCTATCATCCAACATTTGCATTCTTCTTTCCCCCGCTCTGTGCACCTTAAAGTTCTCGGTCCGACAAGACCAAGGGATCATCCCACGCAAACACCTCGAGTATTTTCTCTCTCTCTCTCTCTCTCTCTCTCTCTCTCTCTCTCTCTCGCACAGTTTGTGTATGATTCAGCCGTCGCTTCGCTCAAACGCTTATGTAGATTGGCAATAGTAAACTGGGCCCGAGTGACTCCAGAAATAGAGGCCAATCCCGACGGCCCTCGAGACGCCGGACGTCCCATATAGCACACGAGTGCACTACAGCACCGACGGAAATTCATTTAGTACAAAGACAAATATATATATATACGTACATATACATGAGTATTGGTACTTATTCGAGAGACGAGAATATATATTAGTCTGCGGTCACGACTATCAGAACCTGAAAAGAAAGAAAAGAAAGAAAGTTGTTTCTCATTCTTTAGTCACCAATCCAGCTGCCGCTACCACGTCCTTTTTATTATCTCCACTCGCTGTCTGGCCATTTCGTTCTGTCTCCACTCACTCGCTATAATCCAGCAGAGTGTTCTACGATACAAAGCAACGTCTACATTATACATTTATAAAATGAATGAGAAATTCGAGCACTCTATGATCGATCGTACTCTCACGTTCTTCGGTGATGATCAACACTAAAGATTTTTATGAGACTTGGGATAATCGAGGGAAACCAGTCTCAGTTATTGATCATTGCAAATGCGAGCTAGAGAAGGGAGAATATGAATTCTTTCCCCTCGACTGATCAATCATACTCGCCAATGCAACGTCAATCCATTCTCCCTTGAATCCGAAATCCCACCCCACTCCTCGGATTCCTCAAGGTAATCGAAAAGAGAGAAAAAAAAAAGCTTCCGTATGTTTGAACAGCTTGTCGAAAATATCAAGTCCTACGATAATGAGAATCACGAACTTCATGGTGGATATGGAAAATTTAACTTTCTTATTGCACTCTTACGAAATATCAATTACTAATAAATGCACTAAACCATTATTAATCCATACAGTCTGATCCATGAATCGACGTGTGTCTAGGGTTTATAAAATTCGATAATCAAGAAATACTCAATTACAATTATATATTTATGTTTAAGTACACAGAAAAGGAGTTTTTATTCACTCCTGTTTCTCGTTACACTGTTATACAAAACACTCTGCGGCGATATTTACAATTGGTGGTTTCCTTGAAAATTTTATTATATTTTAGGAGGGAGTCAGAGGCTAATTGCGGAATTGCGATGATAATAATTAATGAACGAGGCAGCGTTACTCGGCAATGAGGTAGAGAAAAATTAACGGCTCGTCAAGAGCTCGTGTAAACAGTCAAAGCCAGCGACTTGGGTTTCACTCCTCTTCTCGGGAGGCCGAACGTTCATGCCGAGGAGAGACGCTAATTGAGACGCGCCCTCGAAGACACTCATCGCGGGGTCGCTAACACCCCGTGTCAACAATCAAGTCCGGCCGGCTTAATTATGCACGCCTCTAATTACCGAGGAGGGGATGCCGAAGGGAATGAGGCGCATCGGTCTCCGCGTTGCTCGCTTACACTTGTATTACATCTATATGTATACAAAGCTGATGGTTCACTATAGATTAATACTTTTACCTACACTACCGAAGCCCACCTACCCACTTAACGTTTTCTTGCGTCAACCTCTCTCAGTCCCTTAATTTGTTTAACTAATCATGTTTACGTGTTAATAATGTAGCGTTAATTATTTAACAACACAGGTTTATCACGTGTCAAGGAGAAGCTCAGTGACGTTGTGTCTCCGTCAATCGCAGAATTCGCTTAGACCTCATTTCAATTACCATTTGCTAATTTATTTACACAAAGCCTGACAACTTGTTTTTCTTTAAAACGCAAAAAGGATTGAACTCGTGACATTTTTTTATCTGGCTTATCGGATGACAAGGAAATAATCTATTAACCTAAAAAAAAAAAAAAATATGACATCACTTAAAAGTGGAAGACGAAAAATAATGATATTTTTGCTCAACCAAAAACAATTACGTCGATATACAAAGTAGAACATTTTCGCGAAACAAGACAATTTACCTCATGAGAAAACGAGCTCTACTAAACTATGCTATAACGATTTTACATAAATTCAAGGAAGCCCAAAACCGCGATACTACGTGACGAATTCTCCATCAACGTACGTTTATCAGCAGCACGGTAAACAAGCATAATCAGCGATGCTTTATTTTCCATGTTTGAAATGACCGAGTTGGTCAATTTCCGTACGCTTTGTACGTGGACCGGTAGAAACGCGATCTCTTTAGTCTGGAATAAATGTACATATGCCTACTGCGAGATTAGAAATGACCGAGAAGAGCAGAGTTAAAGAGATGATATACGAACGAGATGAGAGTCGGAGCTTCCGACTCACCGAGCGAGCTGGGAAAAGAGATCAGTTACTCCGGTATTCCGTGAAAGGACGCCGTCATTCTCCTGGTCGAGCACTGCTGGGATAACTCCGAGAGAGCAAGGAATCCTCCTGTGCGATGGGCAGAAACGAGAAAGAAAAAAGTAAACTACGAAATAACTATGTGTATGTATGCTCCAGCGGTGACGTTCTATCCCATTTACCGAACGAGACGGAGGGAACGTACTAAGACAATCAGGTAATGCCTGCTCGGTATGCTCCGTCGGCCGTGTAGCCCGCAGCCTCGGGGGTGCACTAGATGCTTCGTAGGCCTCGTTCTTATACCTTTGCCACCCCTGTAACACTTCTGGACCATGCAAGCTACGACTACCCTTGTACAACTATAAGGTACAAAGTTCTGTGCTCTGGTACTTTGAATTCTTCATACGAAACACTATCCTCATAAATTCTTGAGAGAAAACAAAAATATTAGGGACAAGATTGACGCGGAATAAAAATGTTAACAAAAACAAAGAAGGTTGCAAATTCAAAACTTGGACAATTTTATTTTCCTGCCTCTTGAAGAAAGCTTTGTGTACTATGGTTCGAGGGAACGAGGGTGCAAGGAAACTCATTTACAATTTTTTTTTTCTTCAAATTTCAGAAATATTCGTGACTTTCATCGTAGTAATTTTTATTTAATTTCTTAAAATTCGAATTCTTATTAAATCTTAACTACTCGATGATTTCTCATTCAATTCAATATCGGCAATTCTTTGATATTAGTTCATTTGTGTTTTCACCCGATAACTTAAAATTTCTTTGAGATAGAGTGCGAAACGACATTTTACGAAAAATTCAAAATGCCATTACATTTGAATCCCTTGGCTGATTCAGATTGATGAAGTGAAATTCCATACTTTGTTTAACGATAGTCTACCAGTGAACCAAATTTGAACCTGGTATTTGAAAAACTAAGAGAGCTAGAGTCTTAAACCCGTAAAGCATACACACACACATGAATGTATCATCCGCATAAAAACGTGGATATTTTTTTACCACGAAACCAGCTTTTTCGATAAGAAAGCAAAACTGACAGAATCACCTGACTGGTTAAATCTAACCGATTTTAATAGTTGAGCCGGCCAACCCATCTCTCCGTGCAATAACTGCAAAAACATAAGAAAAAATATCGATTTAAAGACATTTTTATCGGCAGTGCTTAAAGTAATCACGTCCGTATTGTTACTTGAATTTTTAATTAATATTTTATACCTTGTTCGAGAAAGAAATAGAGCTGGCAGTGGTTCACTCGTTTTCGATAGTCGGCTATCGGAAAGTATCGATTATAACAGCAGCGTGGTAGCAGCAGGCCGAGTCCACCGATGAGTCAGGATTTTTTTTTTTCCTTTTCAGTGTCGATGATGATAATTTACGTTGGGGTGACGCGACGCCATTAGCAATCGATACTTCGGACAGCGGTAGCAATACTATACTCACCCCTGCATTACATTCTTTAGTAGTAGTTGTAGCGGTGGCTTAGGTAGTGGGACACTGTGGTATACAAACTGGCGTAGTGCAGCGTACTACTATTCCGGATGTCTCGCAGGCTTGCAGCGACAGCACGCCGCGGTCGTTACACACGGGAACCCCTTGCTAACCCCATTCGATTATTGACGTGTAGAAAAATAAAAGACAAGAGTGAAAAAACCTGCAGGAAGTGACAAATGTGAATGCTTTTACCGATAGCTCATGAGAATTGGCTGTTTCATCTGAATAGACGGATTGGATACGCACATGGAGAAATCTGTCAGTGCACCCGTGTCGATTACTCCAGCGATATTATTGTTGAATAGTAAAAAAAAAAAAAAAAGAAAAACAAGAAAATTTATGTTAACCCTAATCGTGCAATGGTTATTAACCATTGGAAAATATCGCAAAATAGGAGTAGAAGCTTAGCGAAACATTAGCAGGGAACGTAATTCCTTCTTCTCCGATCGCCCTTTTGAATTGTGGCCACCACTGCAAGGGAGCCGCCTAATGACATTCCCGATCAAAGGAACCACCCCGGAGATCGTCGAGGAAATTTAAAACTGTCTATATCGCTTCTTTTTTGTCGCTTTTTTTTTATTTCACTCTATAGTTCCTTCTTTTCCACGATTCGTAAGTTTGGAGAGCACTCTGTGTCTCTTTCTCACTCACTCACTCACTCACTCACTCACTCACTTACACACACTCTCTCTCTCTCTCTCTAGTGCTAGAAAGAAATCGAAGGCAGTACTACAGAGGGTTAATTCCGATCACGTATCCCACGTACGCGTTCATACTACTGGTGGTTCCAACCCTCTCGTGGGACAAAATTCGCAGAAACCCTCCTCTCACTTCGCAAGCTTCTCGATACTCTTCAATCCCACCACTTCACCTTTTACTCCTTTTTCCTGTAACTTAGCTAGCTTGCGATATTTTTTTATATTTGAAGACAGCCAATAAGAATTACTTTCACACAGAAATAATAATATCGATGAATTACCATTGATTTCGTCGCAAAAGTATATTTTAAATTAAATATCCAACTTTTAAATAATAATTAAATTCAAATGTACGTGCAAAGAAATCATGGGAATTCTGTAAACTTTTATGTGACAAGTATTAATTGTTACTCAATGCATAATTTTGACAGCGAAACCAAGGTAATTACGGTAATTATAGACAAACCGTATGAACCAAAACTGAATAGTCATCACTTTTAATAGTTACCAGTAATATTCATTTTCTCTTAGTGTATAAAAAATGTATTGTTCCTATTAATTTCTCCTTGATAACTCATTTTCATGACAAAATAACAATTCTGTCCTGTCATTCCTTCTCCTCTTTACGTCAATTAAATATTACTCCAGTACGTTTTTGTCTCATCCTCGCAGTCTGCATATAACCGAACAAACGAGCTGGTCAATATACCGGAGAATGTCGTAGAATTTGCGTTCGACTGAGAAGCCAAAGGGAGAACAGTCGGAGAAACGAAAGGAGAGACGGATGGATGCGAAAGGACCGATCGTCAAGCAGCGACGCGGGCCAAATAACTTCTCTCCCTTTCAGATATCTCGTAGCCGCGATTCTTCGGACTCGCGTTCTCTTCTTCTGCACTTCTTATCTTCATCTTTACCTCTGCTTTATCAACCCTTTTCCGTCTTCGCATTCGCAGCATCAACGATAGTCCGAGATACACGTTCGTTTCTCTCCGAAGGTTCCGACGTGCCTATAAAAATAAAAATATTGCATATATACAATTATACGTGTACGATCGTACGCGGGACTATTCTACAACGACTTACGCACTACACACGCATTATATAAAGTGGAATGTTCGTAGCCTCGGAGACAGAGAGCAGGAGAGAGTCCAGGAGCCCGTACGCTCAGGATTTTAACATTTCAAATAAGTATCGACGCTCGCCCGACCTGACAAGCAGAGTATTCGTATATAGAATGCATATACGTGCACCCTTATACGTATATTCATTATTTGTAGTATACGAGAAACCGAATTATAGCGAATACGCTTTTGAAGAATAGCTAGGTGTATATATATATGTGTGCGTGTGCGTGTGCGTGTGCGTGTGCGTGTGCGTGTGCGTGCGTGTGTGTGCGTGCGCGCGCGGGCGCGCGCGCGTGTGTGTGTGTGTGTGCGTGTGTGTGTGCGTGTGTGTGTGTGTGTGCATTCGTATGAGGGTGCATGCTTGAGTTTCATCCCCTGCACACGAGAGAGTAGGCGGGAACGTAACTCCCAGTTTCAACCCCCGATAAAAAATGAGAGGGGATATTTCCTGGACCACCGGTGAGATCCCGCCCACGCTTCTCCTCTCAACCCCTTCTAGGCATCGCGAGGTGCGCAAGACTAACTTTCACACCCACTCTCTGCGAAACTAATACTTATACTCTCTGTGCCCGTAGCAATTTCCTACGTAATACCATATCAGTATTTCCCTTTGCTACATTTACTTCCTCTGACATCATGTTGTTACGAAAACTTGGTGAAAATCTCATCAAATATATGGCATTGCAATTTTCAGAGGTTGCCGTTTATTCGTTTTTTTTTTTAAACAAAGTAAACGATTCGATACGGACGACAGTTGATTGAATTAATCGAATACTTTGACGTGAGACGACTCAATTTTTTCTTGTATGATTCATAGAATTACCAAGTTCAACGACAAGAATTGGCCATTTAATGCGGTTTAAAAATCATTTTTATAAATCTCATAAAAATGCGAATGAATTTTTCTTCTCGTACGAGCAGCGAGTGGCAAAAGCATAAAAAAAATGGTAGAAAACACTCGCGTTAGTTAATCCTCGCATCGAGATGAAGGTCGGAGGCGGAGATGGAATCGTTGGCGAATATTATTAAGAAGGGGACCGAGAATGAGTAAAGCGAAGGAGAGTAGCCAACGGGGAAGGTAGAGAAACGAGGTTTCTCTCTTCTATAAAGATACCGGAGAGGCGAGGAGGGATTCGCGGGGGAAGGAAAATTGACTGAGAAAACCCGAGAACTTGGAGCATCTCATCCCTCCCTCCTCCCTCGCCAACTACCCCCGTATAAAGTACCAGGGCTTGCCTCGTGTGTAAACTTTTCTGAATTTCCTTAGGCAAATATTGCCCGGGCGAGCGCGGGTCGTTCGGGTGAACCCGAGTTCTCGTGTGTGGGTACATTCTACCTATCTATGCACGGAGTATACGTACGTATTCATGTATGTGAGATCACGAGAGTAGGAGCGGAGGGACCCTTAGGGCAAAGAAAATGAGATTTTTCTACGAGCGAGCGAGCCGGACGAGGCCAAGCCAAGCAGGCAGGGGAATGAATTTGAAATTAGTTTGTACCCGATGCTCGCGCGCTCGTGCCCCGCTCGCTCGGCTGAACCTGATCCCGAGGTCGACTATACTATTACACGCGACCCAGCCAATTCTCTGGCACACATATTCCAGCTATACACACCTGACGATAGTAGTCGAAGAAAATTTTAAACTACGGTAAAATGTCATTTAATGAAAAATGAATTATTCAACGGGCACAATTTTTACTTATGATCGCACTGTTATCAATTAAAAAAGAACAACTGGTCTTTAAACATTTTTTTATAAAACTCTTCGAGACATAAATTATATTGAACATTTAAACTTTGAAAATTCTCAGTATCTATTGGGATTTGGTGAGAAAATTAATTGAGGTGGTGCTCGAAGGGAAAGAATATTGGTTGGTGAGTGTGGAATTAGGGGAAAGTTTCGAGGACCGCGTTTACGAGCTTTCGCGCGAATTTCAACGAACGAGTGGCTAGATTGTATTGGAGCTCGCGGAAATATAATAAAGAGAGAAAAAAAACCCGAGTTGATGGGCGCGAATCCCGAGGGTAAGAGTTCCAGGTCTAACGGTAGCACGAGAGCGTTAGCTGGATTCGAGCTGGGGAGGACTTTGAGATGAACTCACCGCGGCAATCATCCGTACTTGATGAATATTTCCTTATTTTCTCAGCGGAATTTAAAAAACGGCCGTTCAACATGCAATATCGTCTCGCTCGTTTATTGTTTTTCCTCTTTATTCGTGTTCGGATTTATTTCGATTGCGTTTTTCGCTACAGCTTCCCAAGATTCTTCTCATAGGTCACGCACCTCACGCACTTGCGTGTGACGCGAGCATGAGAGTTCAACGCAAAGCAATTGCTAAATTGCTGATTGAAGAGATCAGAAAAAAATATTGTTCCGTTAACGAAAGGGGGCAAAGGTCAGTTAATTCAGGTCGTTTGGATCATTAACGACGTACCGTATAGTTGAACCGTATCGCTATGTAATACAGAACGTATCGCTGAGTAAAATATGTAGCATAGAGAGTGATATCGCTATGACAACGGCTTCGTTCACAACAAATCATTTTTCCGCAGCCTGGCGTGATATGTAATTAAAAGTTGATGGGTCGTTCTCAGCGGCAATATCAATAATAAATTCACGGTTTCACAGCCTGTTTTATTGCGCCACTTATTTTCTCTTTCTCATTTAAATTTTTTATTTCGTTCTTTCGGACACGGGGTGTCACGTTTCTCAGCACGTTTCGTTCACCAATGTCTTTTTTTTTTCTCGCACTCGGAGACTCTGGCGTGACAATCGAAATATCGAACCTTCGTCAAGCGGGAGAGTCGATGTCGGTGCGCCAGGTTATTGGGCTAATACCGCTCGGCACGGGCTTCCTAAAACTGTCTCACGCATACCCCGATCTGTCTTTTACACACACGAGAACTAGATATATGATGTGGCAGAGCCAGCACCAACGCGCGGCAATCATCGTGCATTGAGCGGGAATATTATATTAGTGATAAGCCATTGATATTACACGAGGCCATACCGAGGATACGACGATACTCCACTATGTACTAATACGAAGGGAATACACGCTCGACTCCTCGATTCCCTAGAGATCTCAATCAAGGCGAAAAGTAATTTCTTCCCAATTCTGTAACTCAAGGTACGGTGGCTATACCTTGGATTATGTACACATGTATTATAGATGTACACAGCGATGTATATTTTATCGCAGAACTTACGTGCGACCTATAATAATGTGTGTGGTACCTAATCCAGTTTCCTCTACCGTACAATTTACTTAAATAGAAGGTAATCATAATCACGACAATAATTATAGGAAATAAGATAATCGGGAGGTTATAAAATCAAATTTTATAATTTATTTGACCGTTTTACCAAATTTTTCTTCACCACTCGATACCAATCTAGAGTTCTAGTGTTCGTAACACGCGAAACCATTAACAGCGAAGAAAAAGTGTCCGGTGGCAAGAATGAATTTTTTTAAAAACATTATCACTGCGTTCGAGAACAACGATGCGTCGATGGCGTAAGTGGAGGCGCGAGTCTCGAAGAAGAAAAAAATGAGAATGAGAGTATTCCGTGGTCCCTATGGTTCAGCCCTACCGCTCGTGGGCCACATGCTCCGGCGTTTCGTCACACCTCGAGCACATCCTTTGTTTTAGCCGCTTCGCCTCGGTTTCGGGTCGGTCACGAAGGTTTTTCATAGTTCGCGGGTTCCTTGTACCCGCGCGCGGAGAGCCGTCGTCAGCGACTTTTTGCCCGCGCGTTTCGCCACTTAACTCCGGTAGTGTCCCGTCATCGCGCGCATCTCTTGGTTCCGCGCTGTCCTCCTTCGTTCGCTCCTGATGCGTCGAGTTATTAGAGGTATGCGAGGACAAGAGCGAGAGAGCCGAGTCCGATCCACCATCGCTTTTCTCTGTCTCTCGCTCTCTCCTGTTTTTCTCGCTCGCTCCTTCGTCGCTTCCATTATCTCCCGGATACTTTGCTCTGGCTTCCACTCTTCGAGGAGAGGAAGGAGGCTGAGAAGGAGCGAGAAAGAAATCCGGTGCAGCTACTCGAGCGAACCTAATTCCGCGAGACAATGGATTCACGAGTGGAGAACGCGTCGCTGGACCGTCGGCGATTAAACAGGATCAGAGAAAAGGACTGCCGATCCTGATGCTCCTGTCTTCTTCGGTCTTTCGTCTATCCCGAGAGAAGAAGAAGAAGAAGAAGCTGCTGCTGCCTCTTCTGCTGTAGCAGCAACAGTGCAATAAGAATAAGAGAAACGTTCTGTCGTGGGAGGCTGCTGTCGTCGTGCCTCTGGCTCTCCTTTCCTCCCACGTGGAAATTCAATTAGGAACGCCTCGAGAACCTCTTGTCCTTGTCCTTGTAGTACTCGAGGCTCGTACGTATTTCAACTGACGCTATACATACCTGTCTCTACAACAACTACATCCCAGCGTATATATTACACCGTATTGCAAATCGATTGACACGAGCTCTCGACCCACGGAAGATTTTCAGATGTTAACTCTCCGTTCGCGATAAAGTAAATTAAAATATCCAATGACCTGTCTCGCGTCGTCGGATCTTGAATCTCACAGAGAGTCGAATCAGCTTCCGAAAGCAATAACTTTTAGCACAAACTTTTATCTAAAAAAAGTAGTGAGATGCGTAATACAAAAACGGTTGCGGAGCTGATAAACTGCGACAACGATTCGGAATCGCCTCGTAAAGTTCCTCGTAAGGTTCGTGGAATGCCGTGAACTCACTCTCGTCTTTTCGGTGGCGCTTCACCCGCATACCTCGCGGGGGTGGTACGCCCTCTGAGAGAGCCATCAGTAAATTCCTGGCAAGGAAAGCTCGAAAAAAGTACAAAGTTTCGAACGAAATGCTACAACGGAGGTGCGTTGGTTAACGCATCGAAATGTTTGTCACCGTCAAAACGTATAACCAAGGACCACAAGCGACGCGTCGTCCACGATTGTTATCTCTTTCAATCTATGCCGCGGGCTTTGCCGGCGATAAAAGCGTGACTCCGAGTGTAACGATCTTGCGGCAAAAAGTCAAGTTGCTCTTGCTCGGGCTGCCGATCCTCTCGACGTCTCTCGCTGTTAGGATAAGGCTTACGCGCTTGCTCCGAAAAGAGTTTGTATAAAAGGGCGTCGTCGTCGTCGTGCACCCACAACCTCACTCCCCCAATTATCCCGAAACTTTAGTTCTTCCGGCTCGGCACCCGAAGCGAGGAGTTCGCAGTCAATAGGATCGCGTTCTACCGCCGCTGTCGGCGAATTCTCTCTGGTTTCGTGGCCGCACAAGGGTGAGACGGAGTTGGAGAGCGAGAGAGAGAGAGAGAGAGAGAGAGAGAGAGATAGAGAGAGGGATTTTGCACAAAGGGAAGCAGAATGCACCCTCCTTCCTCTCTCTATCCCTCCTCCCGCCAGGGACAAATGCTCGGAAAGCGCGAAGAACCAAGAGACGCACTGATTAAAAATTATCACCCACCGACTACAAAAGGGCAAACTGGGCCTCACCAGTCCTGTGGCCCAAGTTTCTTCGAGCGGCTTTGCAGTCGCCACTCGTTCTTTTTTCTCTCGCTTCTTCGCTTTCTTCCAACGCTTTTTATTTATTTCGCTGGGTGGGGACGGAAAGCGTCGATGTCGCTCCTCTGCATCCTCATCGTCCTTCTTCGTTCTCTATCTCTCTTTCTCTATCTTGGATCGAGACTTTTTTGACCACTCGCGTAGCCCTCCCGAGGTTGAACAAGCCACATTGAGTTAGCTCCCCCGGAAACTTACCAGACGAATTAAAAGTTACTCTCTGCGAAGCCAACGGTCACAGGAATAAGAGTTACTAGCAAATATTTTGTGTGTCGATAGGGTTGTCGCCGCTGTATCTCTTCTGGCTTTCGTTGCAATTTTATTTACATAGAGAGCCTAACGGATAAAAACCAAATTTTGTGGTTATTTTCAAAATTATAAATATAATAAACTACCCGTTACATCTGCCCTAATACAAACTACTTATTCTACTAGTTGAAGCCAATACGTCGAAATAAAAAATTGTTATCGTTGACCCTTTAGCCAATTTTAATCATCAAGACTGTAAAAGAATCTGACTGTGAAGAGACTCTGAAACAGTCTTGAATTTAAAAAACATATTTTTGTGTACCATATTACTCTCGTGGCAAATATTGACATTATTTTATTGTCCTTTACAAGAGCCTGTCAAATCGAAATCAAATTTTATAAATATTTCCATAATCTAAAGACATAATCTAAGACATATAAAGGTTAAAAGTTGACGGTACACTGAGGGAAATAATGTGTACTGGCTACTATCCATGATGATAACTACCATAATTTTTGGTACATGCCACTATTTTTACAGTTACTGTATTTACATTAAATGATTTAACTATAGAATTAGTCGCATGTATTAACAATTGATAGTTGTCACTCGATAGTTGCCAGAAATACAATGATTTTTCTGGGTGTACATCTCTGTCCTTTAATACATTTTACTTATTTTACCAGTTAAAGCCGACGTGTCTGAATTAAAAATTCCTATCGTTGACCGACCATTCAATTTCTCATTCGTCGTCTTGACTAAGAAACGTTCGATATTAATGTCTCACCAGAAATATACGTGGTGACGAAAAAAAAAAATATATATTATATCAAAGTACGCAAATAAAAATTCATTGTTACGATGTTATCTGTAGAACTACAAGTTATTTGGCAATGATAATAATTACACAAGACGAGCAATCAAACGCGTAATGCGTATTGCCCGTAATCGTTGATGTTTCAACGCATGGAGGAAGAACTCACTTAACACTCACCCGGTAGGCGGTAACTGAGAAAGAAGTCGAAGGAGGCTCCTCGTAACGTATGAACACCAGGGTTTCGGTATAGGAGTTTAATTGGTGGTAATATGAATCCGCGTAATATAAACCGCCATCAGTCTCGCGCCGGGAGGGTGGCACGAGAAAGAGCGAGACCGAGCCGGGTATACCGTAAAAAAGAATAAAGAATGTAGGAAATAAGGAATAAGAAGAAAAAAATGGTGCGTTGAGGGCCCTGGTACCTGGATACTCGGTAGGATCGATGTTTCTACCTGAAGGAGGTAACATCGAACATTACACCTCGATTTTTTTTAAGCGTTCAACATAAACACGTCAACTTTGTGTCTTAAAATAAATTTCAAGTATCACTATCAGAGGTAATTGACTTGAAATATTTAACGGATGATCATTCATAACGGCTTTCAATCAATAATTATCTTAAAAATTTTATGAAGACAGTAATAACAAGATTTGTACGTAAAAAAAAATGGATACTGTCAATATCACCCGGTTTTGGTACTTTTTATTGGACCAACCGTGTCTCCTTCTTACTTTTTCCAACGCTGATTACGCGTGATAGAGTAGCCGCTAGGCAAAGTCGAAAGTTCGATGAGGCTTCTACAAGCTCAGAGTCTGACACCCTCGAAAATCACCCCCGATCGTGAAAGATAAATACGAGCGACGAGGGTACGCGGTGTACACGCAAAGAATTCCCAGATTCTTCGTTTCTTCGGGTAGTGTTGGTTGAGGCTCACAGTCTATCTCTTGCACCCCTAACGTTGCGTTCGACCGAAAGCCGCCCCCTGACGTACACTCTGGGTTCGCTCTAATGTATTCACAAATCTTCGTTCTAACTTGGGAAACGCCGTTATCATTCTTTGCAGGCAGAGGACACGGATCCTTCCTGAGCGCCTCTATACATATACCTGCCTCGGGACATACGAGGAAAAGGGATGGTGAAACAGTAAGAGAGAGAAAGAGTGAGTGAGAGAGAGAGAGAGAGAGAGAGAGAGAGAGAGAGAGAGAGAGAGAGAGAGAGAGAGAGAGAGAGAGAGAGTGAGCAAGGGTAGGTTGGGAGGAGAGGGTCTCTATACTCGTGAAATCCCCATTCCTCTTTTTCGCGTCTTCTTCGCGTCTCATTCTTTCTTTCCTTCCGTTCTCCGCGTCGCGGTCGTTGAAGCTTCTTTGCGCCTGTGCACGCGAGGGAGGAATTCATTTCGCGGGCCGACGCACTCGTCGTCTCTACTTTATCGAGGAATAGCATTATAGAGGTAGAGAGCCAGTCGAACCTTCGATTGCTTCGATTATCCCTTCTCCTTACCTCGCGCGTCATTTCCAAAACTTTTTTTTCTAGTATACATTATTATTATTCTTACGGAATCAATATATCGTTGCACACATACGCGATGATTCGCTTGTGTCAACAAACTAATTGGAAAAAATTACGCAAGGCATATTCGGATTGTCGTGGCAACCATCATTCTAATATCAACGAATGAAATAACGTCACTCTGACGTGCACAGCGTTAGATGTTGTCTACGAAACGCCAGGATCATTGAGAATATGAGATCTCTGGTTGCACGGTTTAATAAACCATAGAAAAGTAGCACAATATCTCTTCGCCATCCGGAGATAGAGATAGCGCGCATTGCGTAATGTCTGTGCATACATAGAGTACGCTACGCTTTTCGTACTGTATAATCGTATATGCTCTCGTATGAAGAGCGATGCACGAGAGAGACAGAAATAAGACGATAGGACATTATTGGATTCTGAACATTCCCGAAGTTATTAAAATTCGAAGCGAGACGCTAGAGCGTGAGTGCGGAGGCGAAGAGAGGACGATTCGACTGCGACGCTCGGGCAGGCCTAAAGGATTCTGTGAAAGAAGACAGAAGAAGACGATGGAAGCAAAAGGAAATCCTTCCACCTATACCGCGCACCCCTCGCAAAACACGACGAGGGCTGTAGAAGACGCTCACTAGAATATTAAACTCGTGATGTACTTTGCCCTTCTTTTAAGAAGCTTCGAGTGACGTGCTTGTGAATTCTCTACCCTCTGAGTGACTCCTCGTCCCTCTATCGATACAGTTGATCCTCGCTATTGGTACTTCGTGTCATTCAAGTGTCCACTATAGTACGAGTATACTCGGAGGAAAAAAATTCACACCAATTTAGAATGACAAATTGGTTTTTGGTTCATAAAACTATTTATATATTTATACCGTAACTACCTTTAATTAGTATTACAATAAAAATAATTCATGTAACTATGAAAATGGTCGCATCGACTAACAATCGATAATTGCCAGAATCACCACGATTTTTTCAGTGATAAAAACTTTATTGTATTAACGTGCTTTACGTTAAAGTTTTAACGTAAAGAGGAATTCGAGCGTTAAGTATATACGCGTGCGAGAGTAAAACCGGAATACATTATGTTTCTCCTGAATTTGTATAACCAGGGGAATGTGTGTTTAGTGACGTTACAGCAGTTCAGCTGACACATCCATCGATCATAATTCACAATAAAGTTAATGCTATTCTCAGAGAAGGTTGAGCTGTTGGGGCACTACGACACAATGCCTCGTGCTGCAAAGGTCCGGCAGACATTGAATCGTACAAGAGTTGCGGTTGTATATTATATCTATATAGATAAAGGTATAGGTAATTGTCTTAGGCGCAGAAGAACTGATCGATGAGCGCTACTCTATCGTTGCTACTTCTGATTTTTCGTTAGGCCTCTCATAAAAATGAATTGATCAAGAATCTCTGTAGGGCTGTGGGTCAGGTCAACGTCGGCCTGATCAAATACACATAGACACACACACGCAAATACGCAAGCGATGTCGATCAACCTTTAAGAATAATGTGACTAAAAAATAAATAAAAAAAATAAAACTGTTCTCGTAGTGATGAATCTTGTTGGAAGACTCGGCAGGGGCAACGAGACGAAACTATTCTCTTACGTACGTCACATATTGTGTCGCGTAACAAAGGTTCGCGGTGCAGTGAGTGTGATCGTAAATTTAGAATTACATCGAAGTTACGCGTGATCGAAGGGTTCGATCCAGCGGGACTAATTCTCATAATTCTTCGAACCCCTTCCCTTATGTCGCACTGCAGCTTTCTGAATCTGAATCGAAACCATACTGGCCATCGCTCTCTCCCTTTTTCTATTTTTTATTCCGATCGCAACCACCCTTTGGTCCTACTATTATATGATTGCGTAAATTCGATCGTAAATAAGGATCGAACGCTGGATAAACTGAAACACACGCTGTACACCCCGGCGGACTGTAATCTCCCCTTGGGGGTGGATCTCGCGAGAGGGTATACCGGGTGTCCACGGTACGGATACGTCGAGGGAGGATTAATTGCACTGTTTTCCTCAGACTGTTATCCGCTCTTATAATATTCCATCAATTTCTTTGAACAATTAATCGAAACGTTAATCACCAGTTAAATTATATTTATGTTCATTGCTGTTTCCAGAGATATCGTTAATTTGCCATAGAACTCGTGTACTTTCTGCCGCTTGTATAAAATCTATGATAATAATAATAATAATAGTATACAAATAGTCGGTGACTATATTTGCATGCTCGGAACTAGCCGCAGTTTACGCACCATGCAACGAATGTGCAATTCTCGATGTGTGCCCGATACAAAGTGCACAGAGTACCGATCGGTTAGAAAAAGAGTCCAACGAGAGGGTTCGACTGGCGAGGCTGATCCAGGCCCGTTCGTGTTTGATTTTTGGTTGGCATTGCTGCCCACTGGCCCGGAAGAACCTTTAGAGAGTTTTTCCGCCTGGAAAAACTTGCCCCCGGCGAAATATTCGTACGCCTGCCCTTTCTATCCTTTCACGAACCCCCTTGTCCTCCACCCACGCAACACATCTCTTCTCTCTGTCACTGCTATTCCCCCGTGCTCTATACTCTTTCATTTCGTGATTGCTGTTTTAAATAATTGCACTTCTATCCGCCACTCTCGTCTATTCCGAAGGTTTCTCGTTTGTGGTGAATATATTCCGAGCCAATCCGTTACATCAGCCCTCTTCAAAGTTTTTTTTATCTTTCGTTCTTTCTTTCTTTTTTCTTGTTGATTTTTTCTTTCTTTATTTCAATACGACACATGCTTCGGTATTGATGCCACGAAATATTTCCATATTTTTGATAATTTATCGAACTCTGATCTTGCCGCAAACGCCGGAGTGATATTAAAAAAATTTTTGGCTCGCAGACTCGATAATCCGGTACTATACAAACCGATACGATAACGTTTCCTCTGGCTCGAGTATTAAAAGCTCCGTGACCCGAATGGTCCGCCCACCAGCTAGACTCGACGCTTCCGAGCAACGAGAGGAAAAAACGCGCACGTCGAGATTCGATACATGTAGAATAAACGGGGGCCGATCACATTACAATACGAAATGCTGTGATAAAACGGTGGCAGACGTATAGAGCAGAGGTGATCATTCTGTCTGTATATAAAAATAGTTGATGTCACTGGGACATAGCATTTACGTGTTATACAACCTATGCATGCACATAGCGTGTATGATAGCCGACACTTCCGAGGCTCACGCATCGTTGCTCGTGATTTACGGGGCCAGCCAGCACTCGCGCCATTTTCCACATATAAACGTCTTTCTACGTCTGCAACATTTTATCCCTTTTATTTATTTTTTTTAAACACTTGATCGAAGGAGTTCAGTTGGCAATGAGCGGTACATTCGCCCACTCGGCCATTCGGTCTCTCGTCGCATACAGAATTTCCACAGAGACCAATTTTATCGTATTACGGTTGTTTTTTTATTAAAAATCAAAAATCCTTTAAATTAAAGAAAAATTCTTCATACGGAGCTCAACAATGCAGTTACGTAGACAGGTTACGAGCAAGTTCACCCAGAGGTTACTCAATCCCCATTAAAAAATTTTATAAAACGTTTACATCTCTGGAAAATATATTTGAAAAATTCTTTTTTTGCGTATATTTCATTTTTGGAAAATATATCAAATATATTCTGTACGTGTCTCACGTTTTCTTGCACTTTGGACTTAACTCTCCGTATTATCTATTTTACCTTAGATTATGCATTTTTATAGGGTTCTTCTATCGTTATTCGTAAATAGGATTTACCGGCAAATAAGTAAATAAATAAATATACGAAGAATATACTTTTTCATGAGATATAAAATATCAGATAATTCATTTCCATGGGGGCAACAAAAATAGTTTAATCACGTATACGGTCTCTCGGAACGTTTCTACAACAAACGGTACCCCTTAAGATTAGAAAGATGTTATTCCAGGCAAAACAATTTTTCTTTGGTAAGGACGAGACGTTTGTTACGCTTGCTACCCGTTCCTAAGAAAGACAACGGCTTATTTTTTTTAACGAGCTTCATACCGCCCGAGAAAGAAAGAAATATGATATTTCTTCGAGGCATCGACTCAACCCTCGTAACGTACATCCTTAACAAACTGAAGGAGTGTATATCGGATTCGGACTGACTCATCGATCGACCCTCTCTCAAGCCAGCTATTTCATCCGTCAAGTCCGACGTCGAGAATTAATAACAACAAAAAAATGGCTAACTGCTTTTTTTTTCAGTCGAATAATTGAGAATTAACATTGCTTTCGAATACTCGAGCGGAACGCACTTTAAAGCTTATCATAAAAAATGTTGAGGTTCGTCTTTCGACAGTAACGAGAATTATGAATTATTTAAAAATTTTTTTGCAATGAGGTATTTTAAAACTTTTTTTCTTCACATCGTCCCTCGGGGTCTTCCGCGAGGTCATATCGAGGTGCATCGACAATTCTTTTTCCGTTTCTGCGAGTCAACTCCACGAGTGAAGAATACACAGTTCGCAGTGGCAAAAGAGTCCTCGAAGAGCCACGATGACAGTGTGCGTTTACGTGCGTGCCCGTGTTCGTGTGCGGGAGAGGCAGGAGAGTCGTAACGCATACAGAGAAAGAGAAACGAAACTAAAGAAACGAAAGGTTTTATCTGTTCAGGCCGCAGCGGAGGGCCAGCTTATTTATCGCTTTCCGTTGTAGCTCTGGCGTCGGGTACCGACCAATCAGAAGTCAGGTATCCCGGAGCACCGGTCCCCGCGCCGCCATCCGCATACATTATCATCGTGTGTGCTACGGTACGGTCTCGCTCGCTCTCGCCTTGTGCCAACGTCAGAGGAGAGTCGAGGCGATTCGAACCAAAGGCAAAAGGCGAGGCACGGTAAGACGCGCGCGCGGGCTCCCCCACGGCCATTGTCTTTCCTCCGTTGTAAATCACATTTTATTCCCTCGCTTACGTTCTTATTTTATTTATTTCTCGGAGAAACGTATCGCTACCGTACTCTCTCTCGTTCTCTCCACCACCTCTTCCTCTTTCTCCTTCTTTCGATACAGCGTATACACCTCTGCATCTATGTACGAACGATAGGTGTGTCGGTTTCTCACCGTATCTCGGCTTTTCTCTGTGCGAGACGGTTAACACTCGTGCAAATCTCTCCGAACTAGTCGGAGGTCTGTGTGAGTGCGCGCGCGGGAGCCCCCTCACACCCTGGGGTACACCGAACACCGATCCTGGAACTGGCTCACATTCGTGTTCACCGCAGCGAGGGAGTGAGACGAAATTTTTCGCAGCACACACGAGTCAAGACCGTAGGACGAGAGCGAGAGAGTATATCTCGCGTTCTCCTGGCCTACACGACAACGCCGAGTTCAAAACGTGTGAGCACTGCAAGGGGACCGCGAATTTAAACCTTTCGCCCTTTGTCCTTTATCGCTCGAAACGAGTCGAATATTTATATCGCGCTCTACGCGCTTGAATTACTATTTTTTTCTAAAGTACATCGGGCTCTCTCGATTTCATTTGATTCGTCCAAAGAAATTTATATTATCAATTTAGTATAATTATTATATTTTTTATTCAATCTTAAGTTAAAAATTATGTTCGTGCTTGAGAATCAAAATTAGAATCACCGTCAAAAGATTTTAACTCGTATATCGTGAGTCATACATTTTTTAATCTACCAATCTTTTTTTCTATCAATATTTCTCATTGTAAGAAGACGCAAGTGAGGTAGGTCGGTTGATGTGTTTGTGTGTATTTATCGCTTTTCTTTAATTTATGCTTGCAAGATGCGTTTATGCTTTTTTTATTTGTTGCTACAATTAACATTAATTATAATTCTGTGTCAAAGAGAATTCTACAAATTGTCGTTGGAGGCGTTGAGTCAGAGGCGAGGGGGGAGTTTGGCCTGATCGTCTCTTCCTTGATTATCAAAGTTGTTTGGTCTAAGCAGCAGTAACCGATCGATTCGAGTATGCGTAAACGTAACACGATAGAAACATATGCGAACGAAAGATACAAAAATAAAATTGTATACATATACAAACATTGAAATTAGATGCGGTTATAATATTGGCTTGCATCGTAATTCGTAGAGTTCCATGATCGTCGGTATAATTATTTACGTGTAACGTAATGTTTTGCATTTTGTAGTTGTCGAAGGCCATTATAATTATATTTCATTCGCTTGTTTCTCGATCGTATCTTTCGAAAGAAAAAATAAATAAAAAAGAAAGAAAAGAAGAAGAAGAAGAAAAAAAACAAACTAAATACTTTTTTGCTACAATGCATCTTGGCAAATTCTATTATTATCATTCGGACGGAAAATAAAACCCACAAAATGCTTTCGATAGTTTCAGCGGTGCAAGTAGACCATGCAGGCCAGGCTCTCTCCCAGCCTCAGTCGCGTCCTGGCCACCAACAGGTCAGTAACAACGAAAAATTATATTCCTCTTTGTTTTTCTGTCGAGTTAGCGATAAAACTATTGCTTGATTAACTATAAATTCAACCTATTTTCTTATTTCTTTAAAAGAAACAATAAATGTTCTTTTAAACGTAGTTCTATCGCGAACTCTCACTCTATACGTACGTACCGTACGTACATATCTATAATTAATTCAGTTGTGCTATCTGATCATTCGGCATACACACGAAACGTTGCTTACACCGAACGAACCTGAGCGATCGCAGGAAAAAAAAATAATTAGTGGCACCTGCTTTAACCACACTAGGGTAGCTCGCAAATGGGCTTTGCCCGTAGATCGTCAGCGACATCGACATTGACATAATTGCAGCGACGAGTTCATTATCTCGCGCGGGGCAACCCTATTTTCTTTTTTTTTTTCTTTCTTTTTAGTACCTCGTTCCCTCGCTCACGAATTCGTCACGTTGGCTAGTCACCGAGTCGTAATTACAACGATACGTTTTTTTTTCTTTCTTTCTTGCACCGAGAACCTGCCACTCGGTACTCGTACCCAGCAACATTATTATCAGTACGAGGGTGCTGCTTTCGTTACTCGAATCAACCCTCAACGAGAAAACAAATGGTGCGAGAAGCGAAACATAAGTGAAACAAAAAGTCACAAGTGCGTAGCGTCAGTTTGATATGCGTTGATTCGTTTTCATGAGGGGTTTTAACGGTTTTTTTCTTAGCGACTTTTTTACCCGTGAAAAATTAGCCAAACCTCAAATTAGCCGAGTCGACACACGACCCCTTCAGGGAGAGCGGCCGGTGCCCATTTTTCTCTCGTAACTCGAGCTACGAAGATACGAGGTTGTTTTCAGTTTTGTTATTCCCTGCGACTGCAGTGCCTGGTTCAGTGATACGTTTTTTTTTCTCGACATTGCACGCACCAGCGTGGCCACACCGGCCAACCCGCCGACTCAACCCTTATGCAAATGGAATGGGGAGCGAGCACCGACCCTGACGATGCTTAGCCCCTTGAACGAAAGGGTCGAGATTTCGGGGGAGGGTCGTGAGTAACACATAAAAAGATGAAAATACATATATTTCCAGTAATCTATGGGCCAAATTGAGAATCGTGAGTTTACAATACAGTTTAACCTCGTAAGATTGCCAAATGTGCCGATTAAATTAACCAAACAATCGTAAGTGGTTGGATTTTATAAAAATTTTCTACATTAAAGTTAAGATTCACGACAACTATTCATCAGGTTGCTTGACTCAAGGTTTTTTTTGTAACATTACTCAACGCGGCTTCTAAAACAGTTCTGAGGGGTGTCACTCCGACCCGTGACACCACGACCCCGAACAAGAAATAAAGAATAAAAAGATAAAAGGGTAATGTATAACGGGAGAAGCGTGCGCATTGGCTATCGTTGTCATGCAAATGGCTAAACGAGAACTTTGCATTGTGTCCGCTTATTCTGTACGTTTGCTATGATAATACCAGGGCCATGCATATTACACGCCTCGGTTCGCTTTGCTCAACATAAAATATTTTCTTTTGTTACCCACTGATAGTCTTTTATCGTCTTTGTCGATCTCTTCATCATCGTTATTCTGCTTTAAGGAAGGTCACCAGGTAGAGAAGGTATTGGGTCGGGAAGGGATTTGCAATATCGTGCAGGAGCGGGGACGGGAGGGCGACGTTTTTTTACTTGCAAACATTTTAACAAGTACGTAATCAATCTGATGTTTGTCAAGCTGCTTCGATGGACTGCGCTATGTTGAAATCTCATTTATTAATATTTGTTTGTACACTATTCACTGATTTATGATGGAACGATACAAAACATTTGAACACGTACACCGTGAGAACGCATGTTGAAGGAGTCTAATAAATTAATAAAATTTTACGTGAACGGTGCAGGTGAAAATTCAAAAATAATTCAGGAATATTTCCACAGTAGTTGAGAGTATAAGATTGTAATTTATGATTCGTATGCGCTATTCTCTCTGCTCCTTGAACCTCCTTAAGTCGTAAATGAGGTTAGAAATTTTCTCGATTGTTGTCATTGTCGTTTTCCTGTGCTCCCTCGTTCCATCTTTACTGTCTTGAATGTCAATCTCGTGAACTCGCGATCCAAAGATAAATGACTTGCGAGAGCAACTCGCAGGCCTATCGACTAAACAAAGTGTCACGATCAAAGTGACAAGTCGGGTCGCGTGGCGCGTGAAAACTATCGCTTACAGCCCATCTTACAGCCCTTTTACACAGCACATCGCTGTAATCAAAATATCTTTTTGACTCGTTTCTTTCTCGATTCTCTCACCCATATCCCGAATAGTCAAGTTTATTAGATCGACTGTTTCGCAATCGTTTGCTACCGTCGCTCTGTTATTTATACGTACAACCAAAATAGTAAAATGCTATTTATTTCTCGGTATCACGATTCCGTCCTTAACATATATGACGTCAAGATAGATGAATGTCTTTCATCGTTGCCGTATTTTTTAAACTCCTCGCCCGACGATTTATCCAGAACCCAGATATTCCTGTGTTGAAAACCTGTCAAAGTATACATTTGTAGAGGATTTCACCTTCGCAGTAAGAGCAATACCTTTGTCATAATTGCTTTGAAATTACGATTCATCGCTTTAGAAAGAAAAAAAATGATACGTAATCAAAGTATACAAGCAGCTGATGGATTCGTATTGCAGTTAGCCTGACCCTCAACCCTCGTCTTCGCGCAGAGGTATCCTTTATCTTCCTTTTTCTGTTCGATGAGTCTCCGTTCACTTTCCAGGATACTTTACCCTCTTCACCCTCGCTCTATACTATCGGTCCCTCACCGAGAGCTGCTCTTATCCTGGTAATTCTACGTCAACGATCACGCACTGACCTCTCGCTTCTCAAAAGGAAGGAGTCTCGCCAATGGGGCTCTTGAAAAATTTAAGCGAGCCAATTTTCTGGCATCAGGCTGATGTACTTTTGTAGTTTGTTATCATCTTCCGTCTCTACTGTCAGTTCACTGCTATTTATCATTTGCTTTAACAGTTTTTCTTTAAAAATAATACATTATATGTAAATGAAATTAGATTCTCGTACTAGCTTAGCATTGTTTAAAAATTTCAGACACGTATTGATTATGATCTTATCTGAACGTTTGTGATATTTCAGAGAGATTGATTATTGCAAACTTGAGAAAATCGTTATCGAAGTCATCACTTTTTACATTTATTATTTATATGGAACTCATGCTAATCTCCCGTTTTAGCTTTCTGTTTTCGAACGACTCTTAAAGTTTTCATAAAACGGTAGAGAAGCACTATCCTGATATTCTGTAAGAATTTCCGAATGATTTACCATCCAGTTGTTTCTAGCCAGTTAGTGGCCTAAAAGTCACTCACAAATTTACAAGGGTTGTACCCTTTTCGTTTGCAACGAGCAGTTGCAGTTCCGAACGGTGTTGGCGTGTGACTCAGCGAAATGAGAGAATTAAAAAATTACAAGAACAAAATAACAACGTTGGCTCGTTGCACCGCGTGAGACAGAGCGCGGCAATCGACCAATGTATGCGTGGTTTAGCGATTCAAAAAAAAAAAATTGAATTAAAGGGTCGCGAATAAAGCGGCGTATCAAAATGAGGGGTTGATAGAACTCACGAGTATCATTCGCCAGTATAAGGAAAAGCATAGGAGCAGAAATAGATATATTTTTCTGCGTTATTTTTTCGAGTTCCTAAGCGGTGCTACTCGGTGTTGAAACTCTGCAGAACCGTCATCGTCGACGAGAACCATAGACGGAACGACCTGTCATTGACCTGCAATCAATCCTCGCGGTAGGTAGATCGCGGATACTTTACGCCCCCTCGATTGTTCAGGGGCTTTGACCATTACAACGCCTATGGTAGCTGTCTTGAGAAAAAAACTAGGCATAAAGAATAACAGGGAAAACGATAGATGTCTCTGGAATATTACAGACGAAAGGAAACACTGATAATAATAGGAGTAGATCGAGCGAGAGTTTCAGCAGCGGAGTGCAGCCACAACACTCTTGTAATATATGCTTTCTCTATGAGATGCGTAGAGAAAGCCACCCCCAATACGTTTTGTATGTATACTAAAAAAAAATAAGCCACCCCTGCACACGAAAGTCTGAAGGGTGTTCGCGTTGAAGACCTCGTCTTCCGAGCCCCTTCAATTGCGTTACCGTGCCGCGCGTTTTTTTCACCCCTTGCACCCTCACCACCGGGCCGAACCCCGAAAAAGCTCACACCCCACGCTCTCGGGTGTCAGAGCGCGGCAGGCAGTTATTAACGAAGTAAAGAAGAGGAAAAAAAACTGAACGGGCGCTGGCGCATTAATACCACCGTGGCTATAAATATAAAAGTTACCCTCATTTTTACTCGTGGGATATATATCCGCTGGCACGCCATTGCGCGTGTGTTGTGTCTTCGTACAAGAATCCCGGTACTTCCCCTCACTGTGCATCCCTGCGTAGTGCGACAGATCGTAGACAAAAGTTTTGGCGCCCGTGGTTAACGCGATTCGAAACCGACATATGGGTGAAAGGGATAAGAGAGAAGAGCGACCGAGGGACAGACTGACATCGTTCGATGCGATTGCCACTCGAGCGTGCTCGTTAAAATTCTTCGTTAGGCTTCAGGGTCGAACGACGGTTCAACGATTTTTCACCCTTTTGTCTATGATCAAAGGGTTTAAGTCGTTGAGCCACTGTACCGCGTGACGTATTTATTTTAAATACAAATTGTCATATATATCGAATGATTTGTCAAAAATTGATTGATAGGTAAAAGTAAATAAACTATCTTGCGCATTCAAATTTTTATTCGTGGTTATAAACCTTTTTTTAATCGAGAAATTATTTTTTTTTTCTACTAATAATACAATGTGCGCGTGTCTGTGAAGTCCAGATGCCTCCCTGTCCAGAATACTTGGAAAATTCAAGCCTCTGTATCTCCATAATTACTTGACCGATCGAACTGAAATTCGGCGCAATTCGATAAGCAGAAATGTCTCTATGTTCGGTATAATATTCGTTAAAAAAATGTCCGTAGTCACTCTAACATTTTTACCTACAGAGCTAAATAGTTCTCTATAAATGGAGTAATGTTCAAGGACGAATTTGGAATTGAATCTATAAAGAATTAATGAAATTTTTATGTCTTTCTTACTCACGTAAAACTTGTTGAACTTAAATTTTGTACTAAAATGAATTAACGTTGAAAGATGTTGTATATTCAATTTGATAAAGATCGTTATAAAGGTTCTGATTTAATATCAAATTAAATTTGTCAATTCACGAATGCCTATACATCCGAAACATGTGACGAACCGAGCTTTGACAAAGTTTTCTCTATGACGAGCAAAAATAAATCAATATAATTTCTCACAAAGGTGACTTTGTCAAAGGTGAAAAAAAATTAAGAAGCAACGCGCAAGTTTTCGCTTTGCATCCTTATTTTTATATTTTTTTCGACTGAAGTCACCTTTTCTCACTCTTTCACCCATTCAAACCTCATTTTCCCTCTCTTCCGCCAAATCTTGCTCTACTCACGTGTTCGCCAGGGGGTGATAATAAAAAATAACTAAGATATACGCTAGCGGTAGGGCGAGAGACCAGCGGTGCCCCTGGGGGCATAACTCTGTTAATATAGAGCCCTCTTCCCCTTGCACTACACACCAAAACCTATTCTATGGTGCCTACATGCTACTATAGCTTCTTTTACTGTTTTCTTGCTCTACTTCACCTCGGCACTCCGCGCCTTCACCCTCGTACACTCCGCACCCTCTGGCATACTCACCCTTGTTACATCTCCGGCTGTTAACGCCGAGAGCAGAGGAAGAGGGAAAGAAGACAATCCTCCGAACGTACGAGCCTTCTCTCTCTCTCTCTCTCTCTCTCTCTCTCTCTCTCTCTTCTCGCCCTTTCCCTTGCCATGCTTTTCGCTAGCCTCGCAAACACGCGGCATCAAGATCTATGCGACCATGGGCAGAACCCCAAAGATGCACTGTCTTTGCGAGCTCAACACTCTCGTTCTCACGCGAGCAAAATAGCAGCAAACACCTTTCTTGCATCGCATACACATACTACTATACGACGTGAAAAACATAGGAAGGCGAGGGCAGTATCACGCTCTGTCGTGTCACGAGGAAGTTCGGTGAACCCCATGGCTCTGCTATGAGAGCATAGTGCAGCAGCCACGTTAGACTATACCTACGTATGGTAAAGGTACAGTTGAGACTATACGCGATAAAACCGCGAGAGTTTAGAAAGGTCGAGCATCGGCACCTACACGAACGTACTATGCAGGATGTATAACGGGAATTTCGGAATATCTTCTACCACTGAGTCATGAAATAAGTGGAATGATAGATGAACGAGATAACTGGAAATAAATCGAACGAAACTATAGACGCGTACGGACGGGCGAAATAGGGAATTACAGCCAAAACATTACGAGTAATAAAGTCAAAATCATATATGCATAGGAGGATTAATAACGAAGATTGCGAAGAAAAAGGAAAATTGGCTCCAACTCAATTCGCGAGAATTGAATCAGCTATTTTCTGCCGTGATATCTTCTGCAATCGTAAGATTTCGTTCTTTCTTTGGGCAAAGCAGTGTCCGTGGGTGGGCAATCCACTTTTCCACGGCAATCTCAATGTTAATTAACCGCATAACGGGGCCAAAGGGAAAAAACGAGAACGAGTGGCGGCTGTGGAAAGAAGGGATGAAATAGTCTTGCTCTATGTTACTTCTGGCTGCTCCTTTCCTCGCTCGCGCCTGGATAGAGTCATAAATGTGAGTTATGTCAGCCATTAGATAGTTGAATCTCAGTATTCCGTGGCGCGCTTTCGCTCCGTTAATATCTTCATTACTAAATCATCCCCTCCACGTCAGTTTCTCGGTGTACGAACCTCTGCTCGCTTCTATGTTCATTCTTTTTCTCGCTTCCTGCTCTTTTCTGACGGGTTTACTTGGTCGGATGGCACACCGCAAGCAGCGATGTACGTAACTGCTATATATACACGCATTCGGCAATCGCTACTCTCGCTATGTTCTCTCACGCATTCACCCCTGTTTTCATCCCTGCTCACAACCGCAGACGCTCACGTATATTTTACGGGCAGCCTTCCAGTCTCGCGGTGAAACATCGCGTTGAAGCGAATGAGTATATAGCTCGTCTCCGGCCATTAGTTTCTCCGAGTTTCGCCTTTTCATAATGGAGCGATGGGAGACGCTCGAGTATAATTTCAAGATAGCAACGTATAAATTGCTTGGCGAGCGTTCCATGCGATCGTCGCTTCGTTCTCTTGCTTATCGGGATCGGTAAATGAAACTTTGATTTTATATTATACGACCCAATACGTATTTAATATTTTTATTCCCGTACACGTTGATTCGCGTGCATCGAGAATTCCATACGGGCACTCTCCGCTGATTCACTTATGCATCGCAGCAGAGCGAATACGAGGAAAGAGCCGTTCGAATTTCAAAAGTCCGCTAGAAGCAACCTAAGGAGAGCTCGTTGAGATTTGTAAATGCGCGATGTACGATACGGGGAATTAAGCAGACGACCTTAAATTAAACCGTTGATCGTACCGGCTAAGAACGTAGTCGTTCTCATCGTTGGGGAGTCTCTGACATTCGCGATAATTCACGTCGTCGCTGCTCTCGCGGCCCTCTAGAAGTGACTTCGTCGTCGTTGACGCGTGGCTATCCAGCACGCATACGAATTACGAAAATTCTTCTCTACACTGCCTAAGATCGAAGAGTTACGTGAAACAGGACTTTATATGCTACGAACGAAGCTGCAGCGAGAAAGATGGAGAAACGTGCCGATGCACCGAGCAGGGAATTAATCATAACGTGAACGAGCCAATTGTATTTATAGCTTTGTTGGAATACAAGAATAAGACGAAGAGGAGGAGGCGAATATACGGTGAGGCTCGCACGATTGAGCGATTTGGATACAGGTGGCACCTTTGCCACGCGGATCATGTATTCACTCGCGGTTCCTACGGTCCAAGACCTCTCGACCAAATGCGAACGTTGCGAATAAAGTTAAATGCTAATTTCACGATTTAACATTCGTCACGAGCGCAAGCGGACCCGGGCGCGGCCGTTCACTCTCGGCCGATTTTCAGCTGCTCTCGAAGAAAGAATTCGACCGTTATAAGCACACTCTTGTAATTATTATTTCAATCAGGATTTTCTTTCGATACGAAACCTACGTACGAGTCTTTAATTCGTGTCGATTGTATCCTGTATCGCCGTACAAAAAAAAATAAACTGTAAAACAATGTGAAGGTAAAAAAAAATCAACCGATGCAATTGCTTCTTGTTCATCATCCACAAAGTCTTCTCGAGAGACGGCGGACTTGAAGAAAAATGCAATTTTAACGGGCGACTCGTTATATTTTGGTCCAAATTTGAAGGTTAAATCACGTAATGTCTTTTAAAGTAACGAGAGAATGAAGAAAAAAGGGTGGAAAGATGATATGGCATTAACGAGTCACTCAGGATCAATTAACTCAACCCTTTCGGCGTCAAGATACGAGAATCCTTGGCAGGGTTGGCAGTGTCCTGATCTCGATATACTACAAAGAGAAAACAAGAGAGCATGAGGAAGCAGGGAGCGTGGAACAACGAGGGTATAATTAATTAACGCGCCGTTTCGCATTCAATTACCGCGAGGGGAATGGGGTGTAAACGAGTTGAATTCAGGCGTGTCCTCGGTTCAGCAAGGTAACGCGCGAGCCAAAAAGCAGCAGGAGAGAGAACGCGAAGAAGATCCTGATGGTAGCATCGCAACCTGTTGCTGGAGGCGCGAGCTAGGTAGTACGGGCTCGATGGTGGTTTGCTTTCCGGGGGTTTGGCAAAAACCGGAGGGTTGGGCAGACAGCTTTGCCGTGTCCGCGGTGATGCTGCGCCCGAGAGAGCTGGCAATTAAGCCATCAACCCCTTAATGAATCAAGTCTACGTGGAACGAGGGTCTCTTGGTTGTTCGCTCGCGCCCTCCAACCCCATTAGCTAACTAACCCCGAGTTATTTGCATGTCTGGGCAACGAAGCTCGCCCGAGCTTCGACGCAGTCAGAGGGTGGAGAGAGTGGGAGCGGCGTGATTCGCCCGAGAGAATTATGAGACTTTACTGGTAGGTGCTTAAAGGCTTAAGCCCGAGAAGCCTCTAAAGAAGACAACGGACAACGAGGCGCGCGCGCTATATACCTTATCTACCACCGATCATATCTCTTTTCGACTTGTGAGACGGGATAAAGATAAATTAACGTATCCGATACACGAATTAAGAGAAATTACACGACGCATACGTTTACACATATAAGTGATGAACTAGCTTGATCAACGACTTCCTCGCGCATATTCAAGCTTATTAAATGCATTAGAATCGATCGAAATGGGGCTGCCAGCTGTAGTTGCGGAGTATAATGTAGCCGAACGAGTGTGTAATGTTATATAAACCAGTGCAGACGAATTAAGGGGGAAGCCAACGGTGAGAAGAGATGCCCATACCACGAGAGGTATAATATATAGGTGACGGGTCATTTCCGCTTGAGGGTTAAGGAGCGTTTAATTAGTACAAGTTACTCGTAATATCGGGGCTATTTATATATATATATATATATATATATAGCACCTTCTTACTTACTCTATCTTTCCCATCGCGCACGATCTCGCACCCTTCGTTCGAACGCCTCTCACTCGTCCTTATTTTTTTTTCTCTGTCTTATCCCTGTCTCGCGTGCTCTCCGCCTGTCACGAGTCACTCGGCCGATTCGGTCGATGGATCCGGGCGGCGTGAACACCGGTGAGATAGTCAAGCTTCTTGGCCAGCGCGTTGGTTAGTATCCTATCTTCCTCTCAGATCTCAGACCCAAGTGTGACTCGTACTTATTTAATTTAATACTCGATAATTGAAGACAATCAGTCGTTTCCTTATTCTTACTCAACTATTTCCTTTACAATTCGTTGTACAAATCATTTTTATTCTAAAACATTGCATTCTGCAGTCAAACGCTTTGGTAAATCAAGTTATAAATTTAAAAAAAAATTAATTCACGCAAAATTCGATATTTTTAAAAATATTTCACGTATTTCTATGAAATATATGTTTTAATCTCGATGCAAATCACGATTTACAATTAATTACTCAGGTATATCTCCAATTTGGTTACTTATAGAGAAAAATTCGTATTCATCAATATTTTTTTCGTTATTCTCATGTCATCACACTCAAAATAGTCTAAAATATTGGAAGAAGTGGTTCTTTAGTGATTTAGAACAAGTGATTAGAGGTGGTTTAGTTGTTTGGAAAAAAATTACGTATCAATATGCGTGCGTATGAGCGTGTGTATTGAGATTTGCGTAAAAATGAATATAAACAAATTCTCATTATTGACTACGATTTTCATTAATACACAAAAATACGATTTCAGAACACTGATATCGTAATTTCTTATGCACTCAAATTTTATTCAGCTTCAGTTACTTTTTAAAACTTTTTTAAACATTATTTTTCATTTTACAAACAGCTTTTTTTTTTCACACAGAAATATGGAAAATAATGAGGAAACAACGTTCAAAAAAGTTGAAAAAAGTAACTGAAGTTTAATAAAATTGGATTGAATAAGAAATTAGAAAATCTGAAGTGTCCTGAAATATCATTTCTGTATTTTAATAACAATCGTAGTCAATAATAAGAATGTTTTAATATCAATTTCAAAATCACTAAACCATCTCTAATCACTTATTCTAAATGACCGAAGAACCACTTTTTTAATGTTTGCAACTGTTGTGGGTATGATTACATGAGAATCGTGAAAAAAATGTCGATGATCAAGGGCTGAAAATTGACCCTTTGTTGGTATCATTTACGTATAAATTGATGTAAACAATTTCTCATTATTGACTATGATTTTCATTAAAATACAGAAATGAGATTTCCGAACACATTAGATTTTTTAATTTCTCATTCACTCCAATTTTATTAAACTTTAGTTACTATTTTGTACTTGTTTAAACAATGTTACCTCATTATCTTTCATGTTTCGTACAGAAAAATGAAAAATAACAAAAAAAGCAATGCATAAGGCTCTATATTGCATCCTCGTTTTGATATTTCTTTACCAATCAGTCGTTGAATTATAGTGAAAGCGCAAATGAAGACTCGTAATGCTGATGAAATCGGAAAGGTGGCATGAATCCCACAAGAGTCGTACGTTTACGTACTTAGTACATACACATAGTACATACAGCAATCAGAAAGTGGTGTGGAGTGTAGGATTTACGCGAGCAGAGTGCGAACGATCGCGTGCCAGCACGCACTTTGTCCCAGCGCTGTAACTCCTTGTGCCTTATCCAGTCCTTAGCGCGGAAACGCTAATTCGTTGATTACCCTAATGACTGTCAGGCGCAATGCGTGGTTCGCGAGACAGAGGGGCGAGGGTCGTAAGAATGTTAAAAAAAAGTAGCGAGGAGTACCGAGAGAGAGCAGAGTTAAAAAGCAGCAGAGCTATTCGCCGTTGTTCCTCGTGTTTTAATATTTGAGCTTACAAGTCTGAAAATAAAGTATAGAAGAAATACGATACCGTGTGTATAGTTCGCATTCTCACGATAGACACGCAGAGGTAGCCGACGTGGTTCGAGGTCTCGATTGTAGACGATAGTAATTGGAGCGGACCAATAATGATTGCCCTAATATCGCCCGGGGAGACGCCTGTCCGAGAGGATTTCCAGACGCGGTGTGCGGATGATCTAAAAAATTCTCCAAAAATTCCGTGTCCAGAACCACCAAGTGCGAATCTATGTATCGCATTTTCAAGAAATACGGTGAAATAAATAGCGAGAACATATTTTCCAAGCTTACTGTATACTCGGTGTGACGATCGAAGCGTACTCTATCATTTGCAGTCATACGTAGAAAGATAAAATTTACAAAGCCTATGAATTCCGGAGATAAGCGGTTAATTAATGTGCACGAGGCTTCTATTGGAAATTTACGGCTCATAAATCTTTCTTCGAGCTATCAAGCTCATCGATTTTTCTTCTTGGTACGTTTCGCATTCAAGGCATAGCAGATTGCAGGCTCCGAGTCTTAATACATAGATAATTTATTTGGGAATAAATATAATTCTGTTAAGCCCCAATTGACATAATATTTCTTTGATTGTGATGAACTTTTATCTCGGTATACAATTTATGCATTCAATGAAATGATTTTCACGCAGACAATAAGGACGTAAGAAGCCTTTCCTGTTTGAATTGTGCGTTAGTATTTAATTCGAGGAGTCTTTGCCGGTACAAAGGAACCGAGTCGAATATTAAAATCCGAGCAAGGAGCACGAGAGAAAAATACACAGGGATTATTCTACATTTATTTTTTCTTTCATTCCGCAACAGAGATTCGAGGGGTGCTGTCGTTTCTTTTTCGTGGATAACGAAGAACCCGGAAGTGGCCAAGGCGTCTGGCTCCTCATTGTTTGCTAAGGTTTTTTTCCTAGCTCGACGCTCGTACCCCGTGCGATATCCTTCTAATTAGAAAATTCCCCGAGACCGCTCGAACCCTCGGCTCTCGTGGCCTTATTTTTTCTTCCTTTCCATCTCCTTCTTCTCCCTTTTCTTATCCTTTACCTTGCAGAGTACGAAAGTCTCGCCAAGACCTTTTTATTATACGCCCTCCGCCCGACGTAACGAGGGGTGCCGCTCGTAATTATTATTCAAATATTTTCCTTTGCCCATCAGCCAGGCTCTCTACCCAGAAAAGCTGCACCGCATTAATATTTACAAAGCTTCCCTCAGCCAGCCCTTCTTTATCTTACGATAGTCGTGCAGCCTTGTTAAGGTTTTAGAAAAAATATCGAACACTTGGCTCGACTTTGTTTCGTGTCGTCGTAACGTAATAGAATTATATAAAAAGTCACCGCGTCTTCCGGTGCTTGACAATACGCTCGATAATCGATTAACTTAGTTAAGGTTAGCTCCACCCGCGCCTGGTACGATCTCGTGTCTTTGATTACCTTCGATACGACTATATAATCGGAGCTTGCATACATAATAAAACAAACAATCAACCTTACACCTAGGAAAAAATGTATTTTCATTGAATTGATACTTTGAAACGAAGGAAAGTCGAGTTATAGCCGTTTTAGTTAAGAAACCATTTTTTTTTCTTACTGAAACTTGAACGAACTTTTTTTTTTAATTACCCAACTGCATCCCAATGCATTTTTTCGCACTTGTGAATAATTGCTTACTCAATTTCTTGAAAGCATTTTTTTTTAAATAGTAATTTCAAAAAATGTGCTTTTAAAAAGTTTTTTGTTTTTTCACTATGATTCCTTGAACCATTAATATATTTTTTTGTAAATTTGCACTCAGTGGATAGTTTTTAATCAGATAAAAACGTAACTGTACGTTGTAAACGAAAGCAAAACTCAATCATTCACGCCCTAGAATCACCGAAATACCAAAAAAAAAAAAAACACCAAGAATCCTATCCGTAAAAAGTTAGGGATTGACGATGTTTTTCTAAATATTATAATAAAATATGCTTTGCATGCTACGTTTCTACAGCTCTCGGCTGTAGGGAAAAGTTTTCAGCCGAGAATCGGATTATGTTTATGTGATGAGGAATCGGAGTGATGTACGCCGGATTAAAATTAACGCCACCTCCGGCTCCGACTCGTCGGAAGCTTATCGTTGGTTGCTCGTATTAGTTTCGTAGAGGGGATGAGCGAAGTAGCGAGGTCGCGGTGCGAGAGCTCAAGGGAGGGTGAAAAGTATGTTTGAGGATCGCGAAATAATCAACGGACAAGGCTCGAGGTACACGCTGTAGCATGAGTACGACTAAGGGAGAGAGATAGATAGAGAGAGAGAGAGAGAGAGAGAGAGAGAGAGAGAGAGAGAGAGAGAGCACAGCAGGGTCTTCCCGTTGGCCTCTGGCCTCTCTTGAACGATGCTCGAAATTTCCAATAGAGCTTGGCTCCTCTGAACTGCCGTGTAGTCGAGTACGAGAACGCGATGGTCCGCGACTCGGTTGGCACGTGATGAGAGTAATTAGCGCGGAAAGGAGCGGAAGGGGGTGGTCGCGACATCGGTGAAGAAGAACCGGAAAACTAGGGCGTGAGTGTTGCAAGAGGGATTAAGAAACCTTATCGAAGATATAAAGAGTGTACTAGCGGGGAGTGGCAGAGGTAGTAGTATGCTGTATCGTGTAATTTATATTTGTCGCCATTGCGCGAGAACCAATGACTGATCTAAGAGTCAGCCAACGCGAACAGCACTATCCTCGACGTAAAAATATCAAAATGTGCATTCGTGTAGCACTGAGAAAAATTATTATTCGCGATGATTAACTAAATTATCGAGTATACAATACAAAGCTGGCCTAAATAATAAGCCTGTCCCAATAACCGATCCACGGTTTTCATATTTATCGAATATCGATAAATATTTTTTACCACGTAAATTTCGTGGAACTACAGAACGTTGGGTCACAGTAGCACTCACGAAATATACTACATGGTAGCCACGATTGAATTCGGTGGTTGATTTCACTAGGTTCCAGCCAGAGAATTTGAGCACTCGCGTATGCAGGTACGTAAACGAGGCCACCGGCAATCCCGAGTACCTCCCGCATCTATCCGTTTCTTTCCCTTGCTGGGATTTTCTTGTGGCGAAAATTCGATTCCGGTCTCTGCGTCTGATCTGCGTAACAAGCTGGAGACGAACCGTATACTATCTTCGCCCCCGAGGCAAAAGTAAGCAGCATCAGCAGGGCTGGTAAGGCAAGAGAGGATGAATAAAACGGGGGGAGTGCCACGAGAGTTTCGCCGTTGCTTCGATTTCTCTCTTCCCTCGAGTCGAGCTCGTGACCGCGAGCATTCCCCCGTTGAGAAACTCACGAATCAGGCACCCTCGTGGCCTTCTAACGATGTGCCAACAAAATACAGACAGAAAGCGGGATAAAGAGCGCTCGAGAAGAACGTAAGCAGATTGCGTACAAGCGGAAGGGTCGACAAGCTGAAGAAGTAAAGAGAGATGAAAAATACACGAATGACGAGCTCGAGCAAAACGAAGAGAGAAAAAAGATAGAGGCCACAAGAAAACCGAACAAGAATCATTCCTGCTCGGTGGGCAGCAGTGACGCGAATCGAGACCCACGAGAACACGTTGAACGAGTGAGAAACTTTTATATCATAGCGCTTTGCAGCCCTTCAAGGAAAATAATGCACAGAGTGTTTTCTTTCCGTCACCCCTTTAATTATCCGGCTGACAATTATTTTTAACGACTCGTCCTGCGATATCTTAGTAACAAGGGAGGGTGGAGGTTGTCGGACGTCTTTAGTCGAAGGGTAACCTGTCATTTCGTTTATTCTCTTATTCCACGATAAGCTTTTTTATATTTTTCGATCCGTCGGAATTAAGGGTCTGAGCTATTTTTTTTGGATTTTTTATTAAATCTGTATTGAGAAATTGCCTCAACCAACAGAATGGTCAAAAATACCTCGGATAAGTTCATAGTTGTGCCATCTAATCAATTTAAAACCAGTTATCGGGCCAATTACTTTTTGGACCAATTTTCCGTCACGTTATCTCAACTAAGCCGTTTTCTTTATGGACCGAGTCAACCTCATTTTTATTTCCGCGTTATCGTCCGTTCAACGTTTCTAAATTCGTTTATGTTCATTTTTCAAATATTTTTTTATGTTACACTTGTGGTATTCTTTGTTTCGAATTACTAAACACTTAACAAATGAAGATCCGAAAATTCATGGTCTACTCCGTTCGAACGTAATGCGAAGCAATTACTACGATAACGATAAATCGAACTAGCGAAACTCAGCCACGCCACTTACGATTATAAATCCTGGTTGTTCTCTCGCGTAGACTCATCCACGCGCTACCGACTCGTCTCACACGTGTTGTCGAGGCTCCATTACCAGAGACGGTAATCGTCTAATAATCGAAGCGAGGTAATTACAGCGTGAGTTTCTCGCTGAGGGAGCAAGAGGTACGACAACGTACCGCGAGCAACCGCTTCTGCCGCGAGAGCAGAGGCCACTCCACTGCCCACGTCCGGCGCGCCTCGATCATTAAATCGTCGTTTAATGATAATGACAATCGGTCGACGTGGCCCGCTATGGGTATCTCTACAATTCTTCCGAGCGTTACATTGCACTATAATGTTAATGTACCGGCACTCGGGCTCTATTAAATCTCTTTCCATCGGTATCATTTGCCCCATTTATTGTTCTTCCATTCGATGACACGTTGCGGCGGTTCAACCCAGGCTTTCTCCCTGTCGATTCGCGACTATCATTATTGGATATTTCATTTTTCTTTTACCTCGTTATAATAGAATCTGTTATAAATTCACATAAATTAATTAACATCAAACAAATTATTTTTCGAGCAAAGGAGATTTAAAATATAAGTGAAAAATTACGATGAGAAACGTGAACGACTTACGGCTGTGAAAGCCAAGCAAAGGGCAGACGCGAAGTGCTTAAAGGAGATGACGGTTGTTGCGGATAAAACGAGGGTCGAAAAATTTCGATTCGGTCGCACCCGAGTACTCGCGTCGATGGAACGCGTACCGAGAGTGCTGCGGACATTTAAATAATTAAAGATCCGACGGACGCGCGTAGCGACGACGAGGAGACGAGGCGGTGGGGTACGGAGAGTGGAGTGGCTAGTGTCCGACAGGGACTCGTGTATTAATGGGATAATCGGACGCGTCCAGAGTAACCGGCCCAGGGATAGCATGAGCTCTCTCGTCTCGCGAGAGAGCAAAAGAGCCGGAGCAGTGGCAAGGGATCGAGCGGGTGAGTGATAATGATTTTATAGTCAGCATCAACGGGCCGCACATACTACAACACGCGGCAATACAGCTAGGACACACGGTGACGAGCGGGGGTGAGACAATTGCCTCGATAATACGGGCCTTCCTGCCTGGCACTCGGTGATACCGACGGCGAATCAAGTGCCGCCTGTAACGAGAGAAGAACCGTAAGAGAAGAGAGAGAACCCATAGGCTGCTCTCTGCACTACTTACGGGATAAATATTCTCTCGCGTTAATGACAATGACCCCCCTAAGTCGAAGCGATATACGCTGGGAATCGGTCGAGATTGCATTTTGACACACGGGTTCTCGTCCATCCAATCAAAATAAAGGGTTCTCTCCGAATGTATAAAAAATTACTTTAGAAATATAAAAATATATAAAATAATAATTACAATTGTACAAAGATGCCGCCAGGAGTAATCGAATGGTTGAATATCGAGCGAACGATTACCGGTTCAATTCAATCGGCAGATTTAGCAAACTGTGGAAAGATTTTTATCTATACGATTGCCCATGAAAACATTTTTTGTCGTATTTAACTAAAAAGAAACATCGGGGTAAAGAAAATTCTGGTGACTCATTGTTTTCTTTGAAAGAGCAATCTTCGTGTGTCAATTCTCACGCTTGGGATGGCCTTTCGAAGGTCTGTGTGTTTCTATCTAATCTTATCGCTCGCGTGGTCTCTCTAATTTGGGAATTTCCTATAACAGGTATATCGTCGTGTATATATAGGTCCCAGCGAGATTCGAGAAAAGAATTATGGGAATCGGGATGCTGCTACGGAGGATTCCGATTGGTATCTTTATTGGAGTTTCCCTTTAAGGTGCTGAGAGGCCAATTCTCGTCATTCTTTCCCGCTGTCTCGACAACCTTTCGTTTGTGCCGGTAGAAAAAGAGACTGACAAAAAGATAAAGCTCAAGTATTTTAAATGATGGGCCTCATATCGGACACACGACAAAAATATCAAAGGTTATCCGTACAGCAAATATTATTTTATATATGGTTTAATATATTATTCATTGTTTACGGTTGCCGAAGATAATTGGCACAGAATTTATCGGGAGATATTTTAGAAAAGCGAATGTGGAACGAGTATCGTCCTAAAGTCGAGGAAAATTGGGAATGGAGGGAGTATAGAGACAGAGGGTTAAAAAAACGAGAAGAAAACAGAGAAATCGAGCGTCTCGTCCTCCAACTTGGTCGTCGTGCAAGCAGTGCCAGGAGTCCCTTTCCACGCGAGGCCCACTATCACCGAGCGCGTCGTAAATAACTTGAGGGTAGATATACACCACACAGGGTACCCCGTGCGCGCGTCTGTCCGTCCCGTCCATCCTCTCCTTCGCTTCATCCCTCCGTACAATCTGCTATATACGCTCACTGGCAACGTACGGCGTGTGCGTGCCACCGAGTCCCAACAAAAATGGCCCCGAGACACGTCAATAATTAATTAGTGCAATATATCGCGGGTTCTCGGCGACGGGGATCGTTGGAGTTGAGAAGGGAATAACCATTATCCAGGCTGTGCGATTGGAACGGAGAGACTCAAGATAGTGAGACACTACCTATATATATATATATATATATATATATATATTCCATATATATACTTATATCACTTCGATACATTGTAGGCAGAGTATGAGTATCTTTTCGATTTTGTCAACGACATTCCAAAGAGGATAACTCTTGGAACGCGAGCACTTCATCCCCTTGTACGCTAACTCACTCTTAATGATACTTCGTGACAAAGAACTGAAGCATGACTTATGGTAACCATGCGCAGAGATTAATTACTACTTTCCAGAAGTAAATTAATTTATAAATATGCCGAAGGTAATTTACTTGTTAGGGAGAACCGATTGATCAGCTCGATCCACTAAAAAGTTACTTGAGACGATTAATCAATTTATTGGATTCAATAATAAGTTGTTTAGACTTTTTTCTTCGTGTTAATTTTCCAAGAACTATGAAAAGGTACGCGCAGAAATATGGTAGGTTGGAAGAAGAAACTGTTAAACGTTCAGGAGTATGTTAGTTGCAGCACGAATCAAACTTATTACTGCAAATACCTTCGATTGCTTCTCTCAAACATTTTTAATTAAACCTTAGACGTATAAAGAGTTTCAATGTACGAGGTTACCATTCGCATTGCCAACCCATTTTTTATCATAAAATATATTCCTAGTTTATTGATGATGATTGTACGTCTCTGGGTCCAAGTGATCCAAGACGTCTTTGGTCACTGGCTCTCTTGTACAAATCTTAACGGATGTTTTATTTTTTTTTTTAACACTTTACATAGTACCATTGATAGGACACTTTGAAACTGATGACACTCCACAGGCTACTTTCTCGCTACACACAATTAGTGTCTCTGACACAGAAATTGACAGAATCGAAGAAAGAAAAAAAATAATAATAAATTTTTAAACAATATTTAAACAACATATTCACATCATTAGCGAAAGAAGTAGCTCGCTTGAGATCAATTTAAGTAGCAAATTGTAAAAATACACAAAGAAGGAAAAGTCAGTAACGATGGGAAGCCGAAACAATGGTTTTCGATCTCTGAACGCATACTGGGAATACGTATTTCTACCAAGTTATTACTTTACACGCTATCATTTCTAGGAAGAAAATAGAGAGTTGCTTACGTGCTCCATTTAAGCACCGAGACAACTTTTGCTTCCAACACTGATAAAAAAATCATTCGTGACCTGGCTGTTGAGGCTGGTGGTAGACCATATTCCCAGAGCCCTATAAAGGGTGGATCACTACAGGAGAATCTATAAAATACAGATCTTGGTTGAAATATAAGTTTTGTTGTTAATTGAGAAAGTTATATCCATAAATGTAATCAAAAAAGGTTTAAAAATGGACGAAAATGAGTTTTAAAAAATCATATCTTTATGATAATGAAAATAAAGTAAAAGTAGGTCCGTGTTCCGAAAACAGAAAACAAAATTATGTACGACAAGTCGTTTAAAAAAAATATAATCATACGAATGGATGAGGTTGGGATACTTTCAGATTAAAGACGGTCATACCCGAAGTGATGGACAAAACGGAACTGCCGATGAATAGTGAGAAGTTTACAGTTTTTTTTTTTTTTTTATCAAATTCGTTTATTATTTTGATGGTTCTCCCAAATGTACTTTTTTTCTCCGTGTAGACGCTCTTTAACGGAATGTCCTCGAATAACGAATAGAAAAAGAAGAAGGATCGTCTGTGAACTGGTTTCCGGCTGATGCGTGGCTTGCACCAAAAGCTGTATCTTCGCCCGCGAAGAACTTGACGGAGAGAAGGCTCGGGGAACGAGGGTCCGCGGCGCGTTGCCATGGACCGCGCCATCGAAGAGACGACGAGATAACGAAATTAGTCCCGAACTAATTTATTTCCTAATTCTCGGGTGAGCGGAGGTGTGAAACAGCCGTTCCAGCATTCGAGTGGACGATAACGTTCGCTGCACGCCCCGCTCCAGCCAGGTTGCTCCAAGTACGAAAGAACCAAACAGAGAAATGAAGGAGAAAAACGACACAAAACGAGAATGGAAATAAGCATCGGCGCTTGGGAGTAGGGAGAGTCACGATCGAACCGAAACTTTCTCTCTCTCTCTCTATCTCTCTCTGTATATACGTGGATACAAGCAAGAAGATCCATAGAACAAGCAAGAGAGAAAGAGAAGGAAGAAACTAAGACAGAACGAAGAAAAGATAATGCGCCAAGTCAGAGGAATTCACACCCACGTTCGCAACGTATTTTCCTTGTACACATTTGCGCGGAGTGCCTTAAGAATCGACTAAACGCACACGCGGATAAACCTTCCAACGTGTGGTATCCTCTTGGTGCATAACTTTGTCCTAGAGTCTGTCGTTCTCGTTCTCGTTCGATGCAATAGTTATACGTACATCGCGAAATCGTCGTTCGAGCGAGGCATTGACTCTTCGGAGTCGCTGCTGCAGCCGATAGACCGGCTGATGCAGTCCGTACGGGTTACAACGAGGCATTCTCGGTCGATCCCCGCGCAGGATCCAGCCAGGAATCGTTTCGCTCCGCTCACCCCTTGTCTCTCTCCATCTAAACGTGGCCTGAAGATAAGACGAGTACGAGATACAGATATACGTTTAGTAGAATAAAGCTCGAGTTGTATATATACTTTCATAGTATACGCAGGCTCTTTCTAGGTACTCTCGAGTAGTAATCTTCCTCCGCGTTCCTCGCTTATCCCTCGCCTTCTTCCTCCGTGCTACGGACGACTATGGGCTACTATCTGCATATTCTTTCGCGCGTGTACCACCGTAACGTCTCTATTCAACACACAATTCAATTTCCATTAATGCGTGCTCCGCTCCTCTTACTATCGTGCTTTATTTTTATCTTGATTCTTCGATAGACCAAAGAGTCTGATACAGGGCACCTGTTCGAAGCAATGTTTAGTATATTTATGTAAAAAAATTAACGATCGTTCAAGGCAATGTCTCAAAGTTGCCAGAAATAATTCAATGGTTCAATATGCCCCAGTCAATTACTTGCACCAACCAACTCTATATAATTTCTCTTCGGAGTTAATAATTTTCAAGGCAATTCCAGAATTGAGATTACACCGAATGACTTTGCTCTTCGTTCTTCCTTACACGTAGCTCCTCATGTTTATGTTTCGATCGGTGGGTGTTTGCTGGCGTATGACTGCTGTTTCGAAGGTGGCTTTGCTGCTTCGATCTTCCAAGCAAAAGTCGTTTTATGTATCTGACATTAAAATTCTCTTGGAAGAGGCGTGAACCGACGAAGCATTCGACACTTTGCTCGGTCGATTAACCTTTTTTCCGTTTTCATTAATACCACGAGCAACGCAACGACGAGAACCAAGTGTTCTCGATCAATCGAGACTCCATTAAGATTCCGGGGATCGATAGGGACACCGAGTGAGAGCAGACGCGACAAGCCGGCAAGATATTCTTTCTTTGCTTCTCTCCTCCTCCTCTTCCTCAACCTCTTTTACCTCGTTTTCTTTAAATCGGAAATGGTCGTACACGAAGCCATCTACAAATTCGACTTTACGATCTACCAGAATTAACGCAGCGTTATATACCACAGCTGTAATACGCGAATCCACTCAAAGACCGAGAGTACCGTGCGCTTCGTTCTTTCTCTTTTCAACTCTTGCGTCACTCCTCCTCTTCCATACTCTCCGGACTGCCCGTTAACGAAAAACGACACGAAAACTCGCTCGTAAATAACCAACGAACAAATTCCAGCATGTGTCGTACGCCCGACTATCTTACACGGTAGAGGTGCTCACTTCTGAAAATTTATAAAACAAATGATCAAAACGACAATATTCGTCTCCGAAAAATTAAATAACAATCAAATAATTCGAAGATCATTATTAATTTTGGGAATATAAATAATAAAATTGAGCCAATTTACTGCGAATTTATAAGGAGAATCTTAATTATTGTGAGAGAACCACTGAGACCTGGGAGCGGCCCCGGCAATCAGGATCTCGTACTCGTCTCTCGGTCACAGCGCACACATATTTAAAGAAAACAACATAGAGACGACCACGAGGCGTCGAGAGCGTGGGGCGTACAGCACTACTATCTCAATCCATACGCAAATGAGATGTCCTCTCCGCGCGGTCTCCTCGTGGAGCCTGCCACCGCCCGCTCCCTTATCCCCTTAAACAGAAGATGAGTAGAGAGCGCTCGCTGAGATTCGCGTCGATGAGCTCGATGTATAAAAGCTCACGTTGCTCAGCCTCGCACACTGCACTAGTGCACGAGGCTCAAACCAATCGGTGATCCGTGGATCGCACGCGATTGTGTGAGTGCCCTCGTGCTGTTACTCCTCACAGACGTTGCGTGTGTGCGACGCTCAGATATTATTATAGCATAGGGTGACGCGCGGTGATAGGCAAGCAAATCAAAGCCACTCAAAGAAATAACCAGTACTCATTAAGAGTAATAACCCTTACTACTCGACGATTGTTCCAAGGGTGTCGCACTGTTCTCGGTCTTTACGTCGATATACCCAGAAGCATGTGACTATGTTGCGCTATACGTCTATCACATCGAATTCGTATTTAACAATGCTTTTGACAAAATCTACTGGCAACCGTGTTGTATTGACACTAACAAACCATCGGTTCGTAGATATATCTATACATATTATTACAATTTTTTTACGGTAAAAGCATTCCATTGATTCCTCTGGAATGCTGTAACAGCAAACAAGCGAAAGAACGTCCCAATGGACAAAAAGTACACGCAACTCGCTGTTGCTCTTATCGCTATCGATAATTCCCTCATCCTCAAATAATTCCGATAATTTTTCGGTCGTTTATCGTGCATTCACGCGTTATCACTTCGCTATGCCTCTTAGCAGCTTGCGGAAGAAAGATAGATAGAGAGAGAGAGAGAGAGAGAGAAAGGTGATTAAAGAAGAGGCAGAATTGTTTGCACTTACAGAGACGACCAGCCGATGCGCCTGGATAAAACGCTCGTGGGAAGAGTGTTAGTCAAATAGTAGATTGCGCTCCAGGTATTTCATATGTCTCCGATACTCGTATTTAGAGCCTTAAATATTATTATTATTATTATTACACGGGAGACACGCTCTGTGTGCGTGGAGACATTTTCGTGCATGTGTGTCGTTGACCATGTTTCCCTCTGGTCCTAACATCCTCTGTATGCTCGATCCTCCTCTTAATTCTTCATCGAGTGGCTTCCCTTCCTCTTCTGTCTCCGTCACTCCGATGCTACATAGAATCGGGAACGACCGCCATCGTACGATAATTACAGGAGAACGCGCGCGCGCTCGCGCGCCCGTCCAGTGAATGAGCAGGGGTATCATTAACACTTCCTGCCTCGTAACTACTCTCATCTGCTATCACGAGTACGACGCGACGCGATGACGACGACGACGACGACGACGACGACGACGACGACGACTACGACGAAGACGATGAAAACGACGACGACGACGACGACGATGAGCGACCAAGACCACGTAGAAACGAGGCTCCGGACGATATATAACCACGCGCGTCACTGAATAAACATCTCGACCAACACTTAATCGCATTATCGAAGGAAAATCTGTTGAAAACATCTGATTGGATACTTAAAATAAAAAGAATTCATTAGATCAGGTATAAATTGTCACCGGATGTAACGATATAATGGTTGTTCGATCCAATGACAAAAAAACTAGAAAAACGGGGGTTAAGACTTGAAATCCCTTTAAATACTAATGAATTTTTGAGTAACTGGATATTACTGACAATTATTTTGCATGCCTGTTACTATAAAGTACCAATCGATGTACTGTTCATCCAATCCTACGACATTATGCAGTGATAGACAATTTTTTGTAATCACGTAATCTGGATTTCCGGTCGGTTCGAACGATGAGAAATGATGCCGTCAATTAGACATGGATCGAGACGATGGTTGACTGGGTATACTGAATGTATGGCTCTTCGGGTTCCATGCGCGCCGAGCGTATACCGCTAATAACTACCAATTTACCTGTCCTTCTCGCTCTGCTATATAACCCGGTATAACTGGTTTCCCATAAATTCACTCTCGATTACGAGTCGGGTGTCGTGACTGAGGAAAATGCGTGTACTATTATGACAACTAAACTTGACACAAATCAATTAGAATATTTGTGATTTGTAGCGATTACAGGAGCTAACTCGAAAAGCCCTCGAATAGAAAATATATTTATTAGATATTAAATAAAAAGGGAGATTGGAATGATTTTTATTTCAATCAACTGAATGTTTATCAACACCGATAAGAATATTTATTACAATCAATTGATATTTGTCCGATGCCCTATACGAGACAATATTATTTCCTTCAAATAACAACGAGTACTTAAATATTTGATAAATTATTTTTAATTTTATAAAATAAGAAATATCAGTGACTCGTAAACTAATCGAGAATCTGTTGATTCTATTTGATTCCAGTAGCGGCTTCGAGCCTGAGCGGCAACGTCAACTTCGGCATTGGAACCGGTGGCCTGATGTCCCTGCAGCTGGAGAACGGTGGAGGTCACGTGCAAGTGCCACGTTCGTTGATGCAAGCCTTCCTCCGACAGGATCCGAACCATCCGGGTGTGGAGACGGTCAGACTGCCGAATCCTGTGGTAGGCGAGGAATCGGCACCGCCACCTTCCGCCTCTTGTCGCGAAGTAGAGACCGAGCTATGCCTGGTGTGCCGTCGTTGCGGCCGGGCCTATCCTCAGGAGTCGATGCTTCTGGCTCATCAACGATCCTGCTATCTCGGCAATCAACAACGTCGCGGTGCACTGCGTCTCGTTCAGTCGCGCTACAGTTGTACGCTCTGCGACACGAGTAGCTCGACGAGGACGTACGGCTCTATCGCCGAATGGCGTCGTCATTCCGAGACGCTTCAACATCGTGCCCGTTTCGAGGCAAATCAGCAACAATTCAACACTAGCTCCGGAAGCAACGGCATTAATGATAACAAAATCGTGGTCAACTGCATGACAGAGCAGCAAGAGTATCAGTCCGGAGGCGACGAGGAGGCGAATCCTCTGGTTGACGAGATGGAGGACGTGGTGAACCAGATCACTCTTTTGGCTGCGAGAGCTGCTGCTGAAAGTACGACCACGGGTGTCAGTCAACCTTCGCAAAGTGCCACCCAAGACAACAACAATAGATCCGACGCCAGGAGGCAGAAACTCGTGCAAGAAGTCGCTGCACTCGCTGGTGCGCGTTAGAAGCTTTTATTTAAAAGCAACTTTACCTTATCGTCACGATAACCGGATACATAGATTAAACTGAAGTAAACAAAGAGATAAAATGGACATGTCACACTGCAGAATGGTTATAATAATGGAGATGGATAGACAGATGTCACGGGGGCGGCGTATTACGTTCCTAATCGCCCCCACCCCCTGTTGTATATTTATTGATTTCGTACACGTAACGAGATATATTTCATCGGTTAAAACGAGATCTAAAGAGAATGATAGCAGAGAAGAAGAAATTAAGACGCGTATCGTTGGCCATGCGTGCACTCAACCAAGTTCCTCATTTAATAGAAGAAAAACGACGATGAAGATGGAGAATTTACGAAGAAAACGACACAAGAGACCACTGGGGATTGACCCAAACCATGAGAGTACTAACGACGAATCCTCCGGTTCAAAGAGACTTCTGGTTGGATCCAGTTAGCTCGCCTGAAACATTTTTCAGTTGCGAGAATAAAGAATAAAAGAAGATACCGTAATTGACGGGTGATCGACGACGACTAAGCCGCTAACACGACCCGGAGAATTATCCACTCGGTGGGACAAATCGAGGCGTTGTCGTCGTCGCCGTCGTCGTGGTCTGACAAAACGTTCCTATGTAAAGTAATAATAAATGAAAAAAAAGTTACTAAAAAAAAAAATTGCCGACCGTTTCGAGGGGCGCGCAACACACTTTGTAGGTAGAGAGTGGATCGTGGGAGCGTATATCCCGCCGTTACTACGAGTACGTACGTATCAAAAAAAAAAATAAAGTAAAAATATATACTAAAAAGTAATAATAAAAGTTATACACGCATACACAATACCGACACACGAAGACACTCTCTCTTAAACGTTTTTTTTTGCTCTCCTCTCTCTCGTTCTCTTTCTTTCCTCTCGCGAGAGAGGGATGAACAGTTGGAAAATCGGTTCGTGAAGGAACCGATTTTTCACGAGGTGATCGCGTTTTGGGTCGTTGAAAGATTGACGAAGGGAAGGAGGGTGGAAGGGTGAGAGCACGGTACACCCTTGACTGGGAGGGAGTGCCATCGGCACACTAAAATATCTCCCAAATAAAAAAAAAAGAAGAAAAGCTATTAAACAAAGAAAAAAAAACAATGACACACGATCGAAATTGACCGGAATTATCGGCGACTCCGGTGGGCGCGGCTAACAATTGAGAAAAAAACCCAGCAACATGGTTCCTATATTTAATAAAGTATATTTAATAACGGCTAAACAGAAAGAATTAATAGTAACGATTAACGATTTAATAATATTTAATGATTAATAAGTATAATTGGTAAGGAGTAATAACGATAATGATAATAACGATATTTATATAATTGTTAATAGAGATAACGAAATTCACGAATAACGCGTTAGAGAATGCGAGGACGTGATTTTTAGATGTCGTCGAAAATTTAACAAAAAAAAAAAACAAAAACGCGAATAAAGAGGGTAGGGAGCGACGGAATGAATATAATGTTATCGCGTCAGATGGGAAAAGACTGTCGGCTAATCTCCGCTGCTAATGGAGTGAGAAAGAGGGTACGAAAGGCTCGACAGATGGGTAAAAGAAAAACAAATGAAAAAAGAAAAATGAACAATCCTCGAGACTCACGGAGAGAGCGAAAGAGTGGCGAGAGCGGATTAAAAAGAGAGCGCAAATGAGATTCTCGGTGAGACAACAAAAATTCACTATTAATCCTTAAGTCATTACATGTACGTTTAACTTTATAGACGAGTCATAAGTGTGAGGATCGTACACTCACAGGCATATTTATTCACTATATATATATAACAAATATGCCTATATATACGGAGATATGAAACTATGAGTAAATGACGAGGATAAATAAATGAAAAAATATATATTTAAGTAGATAAATAAATATATATATATATATATACATATACATATATATATATATATATATATATATACACGATGTTGTAACGTACTAGAATCCTTGCGATAAACATTTTGGGGCATGCTGCGTACACCGCGTGCGTACGCACTACGTAAAACTCCCAAACCTACTCCGTTGAAATTTTTTATAGGAAATCCGAGCGTGTTTTTCAAAAGCGATTCAGCGAAATTTATCGAACGGTCGTCGAGTGGATAATTATTATTAATATTAACGATAGGACTATCAAACGAATTTCTATCGAGAGAACGGATGGCGAAAGAGTGAGGGAGAGAATGAGTTAAAAGTGAAAAAAAAAATCGTGAAGTAAGCAACTCGAGGTTCCTGTCGCAAAAAAAAAATGCTTTTTCTATGTGAAACGTTGTCGAGACTACACGACTAATATTATTATCGATTAATATTATATTCAAATGAACAATTTACTATGATTATCTATTGAATAATTGAACGCGGTACGGACACGATAATGAGACACTTGTCGTGGTCCTAATTGTATATTTATCGCGTCATCGTTAATAGTGCAAACGGAAATAGGCTCTCGATAGAAAATAGGGCGAGATTCGGCGGTCACTGAAATTCCTAGCGAGCATGTGCGTTATTAAGAAAAAAATATTATTAAAACTCGTACCTCGCGCTAACGAAATTAATAAATAAAAAAATGATTGATTATCGACATGCCAACTGGTCATTAATGACGTATGCTGACGTGTATCGAGCGCGAAAGTAAAGCGATCGTCGGGTTATATTTTTTGTCGCTCTTCGATGAAAAAAAAAAACAAAGAAATGGCCAATTTAATTGACGACATCGTGGGGATATAAATAACTATTTGAAGAAGAAAAAAAAAACACTATATTTACTACAGACACGAAAGCTCGTCACCGTTGGCCGCGCCTCTTGCCATTTTTTTATCATTTTTTTTATTTCGTTTTTGTAATTCTAAATACAAATCTTGAGCCGAGGACACCGAACGGCGTAGTTAGCCTCGATTATCAAGCGATTCTCCGCGATTCAACTCAGCCTGCTTTATCGGTGACGTACTTTCCAACAAATGCACCAGGTGCAACTATATCGCGCGAAGGGGATCCGGGCGAGTGAGAGATAAGTGCGCGGGAGTAAAAAAATAATCAATGAGCTCCGCGCGCCTTCGCCCTCTCTCGCGGACGGCCGTGACGAATGAAAAATTGGAATCGCAATCGTCGAGAGACAATTTGGTTCGTCAACCGAGTACCGCAGTGCAGTGCTTCGCCGTCATCAGCACTTTCCTTTCCGTTTTTTCTTTCTTTCTATTTTTCGCTCCCTCCCGAGTTCCTACACGATAAATATTATATTTTCTCGTCACTGCTTTTTTAATATTCGTTAACCGCGCTCGGGGGCACGCAAAATTAACGAGAGACACGCAGTCTTGATAAAAAAAACGAACACACACACACACACACACACACACACACACACACACACACACATACGATGATGCGTCGTGAGACTTGACATTGCAATGACGGATAATGACGAAAGAGACGAGAAGAGAGGATGAAAGACAAAGGAAGAGAAAAGGCCGGGACGGAAGTCTATACATATTGTATTATGTCACTTTAGACACAAAATTACGGAATTATTATTATATAAATAATATATACGTACGTACGCGTGTGTACGCAAACGAGGATCTTATTACGTTCCCAAATTTGTGAGTAAAAACGAGAGAACGAGATGAAAAAAAAGAGAAAAAAAATTAAGAGAGTGAAAGAGAGAGAGAGAGAGAGAGAGAGAGAGAGAGAGAGAGAGAGAGAGAGAGAGAGAGAAAGAGTAAGGAAGGATTGCGTGATAGAGTAACCGAACCTCGCTACTAGCTGTTCCTATAAAAAAATCAACAATGAATGAGTGATAAAAACTTATTAAACAAAAAATAAACACGTGTGCAGTTTTAAGGGATGTGAATTAAGACGCTATTATTAATTGTGGTTTAAATTAGACACCGCGCGCTGCCACTCCGTCTCCTCGAAATATTTATCATTTATTTATCATTATATTTTCAACTATTATTATTGAATTATTGTCTCCGCTCTGGATTCCGCGATGTCGAAACAACAGTCTATGTCTCTCTTGTTAATGTGTCGCTCGAGCCGCTCTCGCGTCACTCTCGCTTCACCTAAATTTTCTCACACATCAAACGATCTCTTCGTTTTTCATTTGCAAACATAAGTTTTGCATATTCGAAGAATAAAATGAGTGGTGGATCGAGGTGAAGTGCACAAGAGTTCTCCCTTTCTCATTCTAGCCATCACGAGAGCCAAAGATACGAAGAGCATGAAATACTATGAAAAATATATATATTATAATAAAAAAGGTCGTGGATTCATCGGCGAATAGTGGAACGGGAGGAAGGAGTGGCGCGGGTGAGTGCGCCCGTAGTGTGAAACGTAAAAAAAAAAACAAAAAAACATGATATTATGCGATAAGAAGAAAACGAATGAGCGAAGAGAGGGACTGGAGTTCAAGTTGGATAGCGATATAAAAAAAGAAGAAAAGATTAAATAAACGAAACAAGATTCGCGCGAGAAGTAAGAGGGAGCATAATCTATGTTTCAATTTATTTTTTTGTTTGTGTCTTCGTATTTTCTCGTTGAGTTTATAATCAATGCGTTATGTGTAACGAAGCAACGTCAATATTTATTATTAACACATTGTGTTGCGATTGCGACGAATTAACACGAATTAAAACTATTAAACGATAATACGTGAACGCAGCGATCGATCGTACGATTGGTTAATTTTTATTATTATCATTGATTGATCGATCGATCGATTATTATTGATGCCTATTAATTATTAATTATTGTCATTATTATTATTATTATTATTATTATTATTATTATTATTATTATTATTATTATTATTATTATTATTATTATTATTATTAAAATTATTACGACTTATTGCCATTTTTGCTATTGTCACAGAATTGGAAATGTCGAATATTTTTAATTGAGCAATTTTTAATTGACTATTAATTATTAATTAAACTGATACTAATTGATAATGAAGTAGCGACTAATTCTTGTGAGAGATTGCCATGTGTATATCTATATGTACTCGCTATGGGGCCCCGTGGGCCTTGCCGGGCTGCGTTGATTAACGCAGGCAGCACGGGGCGCCCGAAACGCCGGCTCCAAGACCCCTTTGCCGGATACTCTGCGGTCTCTTTTCTCTCTCCGATGGGTCCGTTCACCGAGGTTTCGTCCGTTTTCTCATTTTTCTTTCATCACCCGTCGCATCGTCGGATCGCTCTTATTGTCTGCCACTTGAAGAAAAAAAAAAACAGATTACTAAACTCTGTATGATAATTTCGGAATATTTTTTTAGAACAACGAGCGAATTTCGTTAAAGACTTAGCACGCACGCGCACTCCCGCTTGTACACACGTCCTGCCGATCCTCGGGCGCCATGTGTCGTTCCTTATCTTTTGTAAAACTCTTGCGCCGGCGCCCGTGGGTTACACCGAGTTTGAGTAACTTTTGAGAAAAATGAGAAATAGCTATCGGACATAAAAAAAAAGGGACGCAATATTGGAATTGTGAGATTTACCATTAAGAAAAATAATGTTTCGTGAGACTGATGTGAAAAAAGAGCGAAAAAGAAAATGAGGAGAGAGAGAGAGAGAGAGAGAGAGAGAGAGAGAGAGAAAGAGACCATACCCGTATAATCGGGACGACGGGCCGGTGCAATCATGTTCCTATTAGGTTTCATATCTAAGCAAGTAATTAATTATACCACTAAATATAAATGATAACGATGGATGATACGACGATATTATATATTATTGGATATATATATATATATATATATATATATATATCTAACAAAACATATATATATATATATATATATATATATATACACACACACACATTATACATAACGATATGACTAGCTGTAGTCTGTAACACTGCAAACGTACTGTTTTTCCCCCTTTATACACACAAGAGAGAGAGCGAGAGAGTGAGAGACAGAAAGAGAGAAAAAGAGAAAAAGAGAGAGAGAAAGAGAAAGAGAGAGAAACAGAGATCATAATGAACACGCGAGCATAGCCGAGAGAACGGGACTCACGATAAAATACACAAACACAAAAAAAAAGAAAAAAAAAAATTTGCATACACATACACTCATGTATACGTATACTCATCGAAACAGCTTTCTCGAGTCTCGTGCGACGACTGACCAGAAGAAAAAATTGACATTAAATTAGAGAGCTGACGACGATCGGAGTGACATTGTATCGAGACACACGTTTTACGAGCTCGCCTAATGGTGCGAACGCATGGAATGGCACTGGCTCGTAATAAACTTATGATAAACCTTACACGCAATATGTATTTTTCCCACAAAATTCTCCCCACCTTGAAGTTCCTCATTGTCTCCGAGATGAAGTGACACTAAAAAGAATAAAGATTTTAAAAAACTTGGTTCCTAAACACTAGTCGTCGAACCGTAACACGAAAGCTTACCTTCTGACTCTTGACCCGTCCTGATCCTCAAATCTCTGAGTGATGCTGCATCTGCGAAGATCGAATGAAATGATAAATAAACTATTAAACGTAGAAAAGAAATCTTTTCGTACACATATCAATCACCGCGTAAGATTTATAATGAGATCCAGTGGATGCTGCGTTACCAAAAGAACGAAAGATCTCGTTCAGATTAAGTTCGTTATTATTATTCGAATATGTGTTACTCGATGCAGTCGTAAGAAAACGTGAATTAAACCATTATTTTCTCGAACTGTGGAACAGGAACGTCGGAGCATCACATTTGCGTTATGGAAACCCTTTGACTATATCGAGTTGCGCTTCATTTCCGGTCACGCGCCGGCCTAGTGGGGGAACCGTAGCGCATAGCGCGTCCCATTTCCGCTTGAGAAATATTAGTTTCCCCGTGAGCGCAATTTCTATGCGCGTTTCCCGCGAACGTTAAGCTCAATGTCGCGCAACTTAACGCACCGTAAATGATTTTCAATTCCAGCAGCACCGGATTTTCGGACACAGCTCGAAAATTCCGTACAACGGAAATTATAAAGCGTCCAGATACGATAATGGGAGGAAAAAAAAAGCGAACGTTACGACAATGAACGCGCGTGAACTGGTAACCGTGAATTGACGCACGAGCCCAAAAAGCTGCATCGATTATTAGACTTTTGTAATCGAAATCGACACGAGTCGTATGCTTTTCGATTCCGAAAAACTAAATCGTATCGTGAATTGAAAAAGAAAAGAAAAAATACACGCTGTTCCACCTTCCGAGCATCCTCCCGTACCCTCTGAGCCCCCGATCCACATCCACCTCTGTACACACCGTATCGCAAAGCTCGTCTGATTAAATAAAACTCGAAACAAGAAAGAAATACAAACAAACAACTAAACTGTACTAAACCTCGACGTACTCTATTAAACACTAGTTTATCAGAAAATTTAATCCTGTCTATTTTATTCGGCGTCATCCACAAAAGATGCCGTTCCTTCATCGTTTATTATACTTCCCATGGTAAGTTATATTACAATATTACAGGTAGACGATAATGTCAATAATATTCACGGTATTAAGGCGATTGTTTCACGACACGGTACAGTTGTATATATACGATTGAGATATCGAAGTATCGAAGAGGAATTTCAAAGGCGGATATGTTCGTTCGACTTTCTCGCTTCTCCGCTTCTCCTTTACTGGAAAAATCTAAGGATATTGCGAAAGCTCTGTACCATGGGAGCATCGAGTGTTTGCTCGCGAAATAGAAGGCAAATTAGGTTTGTACGGTCGACCGAACTTTGGTGGTAGCGAAATAAAAGCTCTCACGTTTTTTTCGAAGCAACGTCAAGTGTCTTAGCCAAGGTTACCCCGTATAGTATAATGTGTGTATATATATATATATATATATATATATATATATATATATAGATGTATAAAGCATCGAAGGTGTTCGTTCCAACTCACACCGTGGTGTTTTCCCGTGACGAAGACGGGGTTCAACCCCGAACTCGCTGATCTATCCGGAAAACCATACTCCGTCGCACCCCTTCTGTTATATACCACGCGATTCGATTTCCCTCACGTGACATCGACGTGGCAATTTTTCAGGAAACTTTTAAATCTCCGTCGTCTCTTGCCCCAGGGTCCACGATCTTTTTATTGGTATAGGGCGTTCACGAGTTGAGAATCGATATTTGATCCCTTTTATACCATCGTACTGGAAGAAGAGAAAGAATGGCAACCGAGAGCACGAGGCAGTTCATAATACGGGACAGAAAAAAATATTATTATAAGAGCTGCGGGGTCGCCATTTAGCGAGTATAACTATACGTTATTCAATAGAAGCTCGTATCTTCTCGTTAGTCGCTGCGAGAGGAGCCCGAGTGTCCGAGAAGGCACCTCCGTTAGCGATACTGTGATACACACTCGTTCGGTAGAGTCACGTTTTTAATTTCTTTGCTGCGTCCTCTTCCCCTTCGGCTGTTGCTGCTGCTGTTGCTGCTGCCACTGCTGCGGCCTTACCTCATTTTCACACCGCCCCCTACCGATCTTCGGAGCCGGCGTCTAATAAGTAAATAATAACTCGTTCCAGCGCGAACAAGCACATAAGTTACTATACGAGTATTCCGAACCTACTGTGTCTGAGATTCACGAAGAGGCTGCCAAGGAAGAAAACAATTTAAAAGCAGGATTACTTGACGGTAGAGTCCAGTCAAATTACATATTTAAATTTACTGAAAAATAACAGAGCGTTATTGCAAATACTATAAAATACTAGAGATGGCCACGGATGATAAAAGGTTCGGTACGTCTTCTCTGTTTCCCAAGTCAAATGATGTTCGTATAAATTTATCGGTTTAAGGATGCTTTTTTTGCCAAAACTAGTTTATCTTCTGTTGAGTGAACACTCGGCTGAACTTGATCACGATCCTTTTAACGATTTATTATTCGTTAAAAATGTTTTTAGCTGTTAGATACATACATAACCATCCAAAATATTCCTTCAAGTTTCCGGATTCTGTAGATAACGTTTAGATAACGTTTAATAAGTAATAGATTCAATGATGTATGGCTTTTGTCATATTTATATCGTAAAAATAGCGACTTGGACGAAAAAAATCGAAGCCAACTGGCACACTATCATGATCTTAAAAAAATTAGTAAATAGGTTAATATAATCAATTCATACGTGTTAAATCAAATTTTATATTTTTATAAATATTCAGTTGTTGCAATAGCTTTACATCCAATTGTCTCATATGTTGGACTGTTATTTGATTAAGGTGCTGCGAAAAGACTTTCCTTAGAAAAAAAAGCTATAATGAATTCGCGGGATTTTATACATTATTAAATTTTTTTTAGATCCTTCGTATTAACAATCCACTCTACGACTGATGAATAATCTGAGTGTCCGAAGCTCTCTCTTCCTTTTTTCTATTCAATGCTCCAACCTTGGGATTGCGAGATTTCGAATAAGTTAGGTTTGTATACTACCGATTGAGTGGTGCATACTTGAACCCTCAAACAAGAAATTCACGATGGAACGAGATGACGCTCTACGAGGACGAAAGATATGCCGGATAATCTCTCAGGTCCCGACGCGAAAGATAAGGAAGGTTGAACGGGAGGTTTACGGAATGCAAAAGTACCATTACGTTGTTGTAGCTTATAGTATGTATGGCTCCGCTGCAAGCGGAGAAAAGTTATCCAGAATTAACCCGTAAATTCCCAAGAATAATCGAAATATGAAATTACTCGACCCCACGCGGTGGTATACTAGGAACGCTTCGCCGGGAACTCGTTGGGAAAACTTTGGGAGGCGTTCAATTGCCCCTGGCGATTACCGGGTTCTTCGCCACATATATTGTATCGACACCCTTTATGTTTAAATATACAGAGATTGTGTATCTGGAAAATAAAGAAATTAAACAATGCAGAGGAAATAAAACGAATATGCACTTAATATTCTTTGAAATGTAACCTTGAATGTAGCCAACATTAAATATCCAAAGAATAGGATTAGACGTGGATCTAGAGGTGAAACGAAAATGTAAAAGAAAAGTATTTTTTTCGATTATTTTAAGCATTTCGTTGAAAATATTTTACAATTATTATGTAAGATAAATATCTTCCTAATCTCTGCTATGCTGCCGAATATATTAATTAAAAAATGGTAAAGTATGACTATTATTTACAAAGATTCAGTGGTCTATAGGAAACCATACATGACTACATCTCGTAAAAGGAAAAAGGAAAGCAAACGATGAGTTATCCAAAAGAGCTGCATCACTACTCTGTATTCCTCGAGGGCACATCGAGAAAGACGGGCCGCGGAATAGACGAGAATGAAGAAAACGAAGAGGCAGTAATAAAAATAATAAAGTAAGAGAGGAGGGAGAGAGAGAGAGAGAGAGAGAGAGAGAGAGAGAGAGAGAGAGAGAGAGAGAGAGAGAGAGAGAGAGAGAGAGAGGAGGAAAAGTAGGTACGTTTGTGTGTTTGTCCAAGAATAAAGTAAAGGAGTAGCGTGCGAACGAGAACGAGTTGCTTCGACGTTAGTGTAGCGGCCCGGGAATAGTAGATACCTCGGAAGTAGACGAAAGAGACTCGAGTGAAGTAGTAGAGAGGATCGGCGATATTGTTGGATTGGTGGTGGTTATTCGTGGAGCACAGGGAAGAGTCCTCTTAGCGCATTTCAATACACGGTGAAGGCCTTTGAGGTTGGTGCGGGTCTGCGGGAGCGGGAAAGAAACGCGGGGAGTAGAGCATTCGCGAGGGGGTGCTTTTTCCTCTCACTCTTTCTCAATTTTCTCTTCGTCTTTCCATCTCGGTGAAGAAGTAGCGGAGGGTGGCGTTGGAGTGAGGGGCGTTATTGATTCTTCTTTTAATCTCGTCGCGACCCATCCCACGTTGAAATGAGGATGAACGAGGAAGGGGGGTTCGAGACGGAAGCAGCGAAAGGAGAAGAATAAGAATCAGGCGAAAAAGAAGGAGGAGAAGAAGAAGAAGAAGAAGAAGATGAACGTGGGCTCTGTCGGAACGTGGTTGGGGCTCTGGCTGCATGAGAGACGCGCGATAGGGATGGGGTCGCCCCTCGGCACGATGGCCTCGCTCGCTCACTCCCGCTCTGGAAGTGGTGTGGGTAACTTATTTGAATGTGTCGTCGTCGTAGTCCTCCTCGTCGTCGCTCGGTGAGAGTGAGCGCGTGCCGTAAGAAGAGAGACAAAACGCTGGTATGGGAATCCGTGAAATCGATGTGATGTCCCTCGCTTTCTTTTTTATTTAGCTGGTACCAAAGGGCGCCAGGATATGTGCAATTTACACGATTGACCGATCAAAAAGTTTGTCTATCATGACAGACATTGACCATGTATTTTGAAAATAAAAAATAGGCTGGTAGCTCCCGAAAAGAAGCTTGAACAATATGAAAATATTTTTGACTTGTGAATAAAATTGAAAAAAAGTCAACGGTGCACAGAATAATTAACCTAAAAGTCTGAATAATATGTAGTAGAGTCGAATGAGACAATGCCACCCCCGAAGAGGGATATCGGCGATCGGAGGCGTTGCAGAAACAAAGTATTAAAAGTCTATAGCACGAGAAGGATACACATAAGGATACACGAGAAGGATACATGTAAGTATAAAATGCGGGAAACGCAATAAGCGTAACGCAATAAAATTGCGCCGGAGTTTGCTCTTCCGTTATCCGCAAGCGAGCGGGCTGCGATCCCAAACTCGTCGCGCTATATGTAGCAGCAGCGGCATAGGCGAGTTCACTCGCACCCCAGCATCTCCTAAGACTTGCTCACTGTCCGTCTCTGCCTCGCACTCGATCTCATTCTTGCATACATAGTCTCTCCACCGATGCCACGACCCCACGGGTCTAAAGAAAAAAATCAGCCTCGTAGCTCGGTGGAAGCCAGAGTATATCGCGAGGGAGAACTGGTATAACGGAGCTGGGGTGGCAATGACGGAAAGACGGGGGAGTCTCCCTGTTTTTTGAGTCCCCCACGAGAAGGTACCTCGTCTAACCCCGAGAAGAAAAAAACGAAGCGAGAGGAACCCTGCCGTACTGCGACGTGGGGTAGGATATTGATTTTTTATTTTATAATTAGGGGCGCGCTCCCCTTAGCTGCCAGAAAAACACGTCACCCAAGCGTCACTGCTGAAGAACCAAGGACCCACAGAAGCTTCAGCATCAGATTCCATTTCTATACAATTCTGCGACTAAACACTCCAAAAGTAAAACCTAGACCGCGTGCCACATACCAGAGTCCTTGACAGGACACAGGAGATGGAATTCTGTGGCTTATCGAACCAACGTCACCTACATACAGAGTAGGTTCCGGAGGTACAATAATTTTTCTATGAAACGGAGAATTTCTCCGCGAGTGTGACAAACTTGATTTTTTATTTTGCTAAAGCTATATTATTTATTTCTAACCATATTACACGGTTACGGAGAAGTTAATCAATGAACATTGTACAATAATTAAGTCAAATTGATACGAGTATCCAATATTATTGATTCGTGAGTCTGTACTACCCGTTCCTACGACTTTATACGAGATTCCTGGATTTACATAGAATTTTTCTTCTCGCCTGAACGTTCTTCCTGTAAGGATGGTCGGGGTCGAGGTTGCAGCACCAAGAACCGGGCTCGTGGTGGCGGCACTAGTCGCGAGTGAATAAGAAAGCGAGTTTCACACCCGGGGCTTGACTATGGGAAAGAGGCGAGAGAAAGAACGTAGAGAGGGCTGCTGTCACCGTTGCAGCCCTTCAAAGTACAAAGAACCGATATAGGCGTGTACCCTCTTTTGCTTTCGTTCTCGTTCCTCGTTTCGTTTTTCATTTTCACTTCCCTTCCTCCTCTTCTTCTCCACTTTCTTCATCGCCTTGCCCGAGGCCCTCCTTCTTCCCCTCACTTTGGCAAAACGTTCGCCTTGGAGGTGACAATTCCTCATCTGGCTCCGTGCGAAACCCTTTCACACCAGACCCGGTGTCCCCTTCCGCCTTTCTCGTTTTGGTCGGCGCTCCATCCCTTTCTCTATCCTTCTGCCTTATTCGACGGAACACAGACATTCTTCTTGCCCAGGGCGCATTCATCTTAACGTAAGAACGCATATACAAAACCAACGATACATCCACACTTGTACCGCACACAGTACAACATAGCGATAGAGCGGGAGAAAAAGCGAGATCGAGAGAGAGAGAGAGAGACAGACAGAGGGAGAGAGTGAGTTAAAAGGATGGAAACTCGAAGCTTGTCACACACAGAGTGTAATATGCAAAGAGACCCGCCTCCACTCCCGTTGCCATGGTTACTCGAGGCTATTCCGGAGATCGGGGAAAGGTACCCCGGCGAAAGGTGGTGGTTGTGTGCTTCGACTCGCGAGCTGGCAGGCTCCTCGGCCGGTTGAAACGAAGGATGAAGCAAAGAGGGAGGAGGAGGAGGGTTGCTCCGAATCGGAGGACCGGCTGCTGCTGCTGCTGCTGGAAGCAAAGACGGAAGTGGAGGAGGAAAGGGAGTAGGAAGGGAGGCAGACACTCTTGGAAATTTGTATAACTACCCCCAACGGCGACGAGAATGGCAGTGGCCTCGTCGGCGCGAGTGGAAATGGGGGTGCAGGGATGTGAGTGCTGCTAGGAAGGTGGAATGGGTTTCTTGCACGGTCTCTGTATCTCCCTCCGTTTCGTTGCCTCGCGTTCTTAGCACGTTCATTTCTCAGTCAGTTCTGCCAGCTCCGTCGGTTATTCCACAGGGGCGGAGGGAAGAACGGGGAAAATGCACACATCGATCCGAGAGAAACCCTCCACACCCTAGCGGAGGCTCCTTCGTCATCTTAGAGCCTCCGAGGCTTGTGCACTGGGCAACGAGTCCAAGGAGACGGGCCAGTCCTTCACTTTTCTTTTGGATATCGGCATGTGTATATGCATATAAGCCCATGTACGGGTTACGTGGACGAGCTACGAGATCCAAAGGGAACGTTTGTGTCTGCATTAAAATCCAGTTCCTTCTTTCCCGTCTTCGTCTCTTTCTTTGTATCAAAAGGGTCACCGGTCGACCAGTTGTCGCACGATAACGTTGCCGATGGTACCCAGTGATATTCTGCTCTTCGAGATGCATATTACTCGCTGCCTTGTACAGACCGACGGGGAGGAGGACAGAGGGAGCGGAGAAGGAAGAGTTATAATCATCATAATGATAATTATGTAGGTAAATGCGCGAGGCGTGCAGGATGGGAAGAGTCGGCGATTCTCGAATGGCGAACGTACAGCAGTGAACCAGCGCAGACCGCTGGCCAGCTGCCTCATTCGATCCTCCGCTAATTATCTGTCGTAAGCATCGACTTAATTGCTACACTCTTGGCGAGCTCTCGGAGCATTGCTTGGTCTCGAACACTGCGGAATATACTTGGTTATACATTTATATACAATGTCTGGTCGTGGATCGGTTCTCTTACTAGCTCACTCGAGATTTACCCTCCACATAGAGGCGTTTACCTGCGAGGTAACTCGCGATCGCCAACGAGACCGAAGGATCCGCGACAACCATGACGAGAAGAAGAAGAAGAAGAAGAAGAAGAAGAGTCTCAGGAGAATGCGCGCCAAAGCCAAAGTGTAACGTGGGACCTTACCGGCACCCACTCTGCCATGAAAGAGAGTATATGCCCGTTGGATGCGGGATGCCCGGCTCTATGCAAAGGAAGGTCGAGGCATAGCTTCTTCTCCGTTTATGTTCTTACACTCGGATATACTACTTCTCTTGCGCGCTCTTCTGCCTTCTGATCACCCGTGCGCACTTCTCCTTTACCTTTCGTACTGTATGTACACTGTTTGCAGAGCATTCTGGATTCTACTTCCTTTATGTTGCTCCCGCTCATCTCTCGCCCGCACCACTCAAGTAGCCAGTCGTGAGTTCCTCGTAGCAGAAGGTATATAACGATGCTTCCACTATTCACGGCCCCCATCGTGATTCCCCGGTGGCTATAACCACTGGTAACCTCTACCGCTCTTCGATATTCCGAGTTTCTACTCGGCGCCCTCTAACTCGTGGCTACTATCGGTTCAGGGATATCCAGGGCTGCGAAGAATCGTGAGGACGAAGAGAAACCTGACACCTTGATGCCATCCTCTGTTTTTTCATCATTCATCTGCTGTATCAGCTACGGAATATAGGCTGGACCTACATTTTTCTGGATGAAAATGTATATTTATTTGATACCAATCGTGCTCTATAAGCGAAAACATTGCTCGCAATGCTGAAGTCAATGCTCAGTGTCTGATCCTCTTGCTACCAAGTCATTCGTACCTCAAAACAAAAATATTATCCATTTACCAATCTGAATGTGATTGACCACGCATAATCCTTCGCGGAAAATGCTTTCTGAATTGAATAAAAGTATTCTTTTTAACTAACAATGAGATGATCGGAAACACTAGATCGATATTTTATCGTAGGTGAAGGAAGAGTCGCGAAAGAATGAGCAAAGCGGAAAGCAGCAAAGGTGATACCGAGGTCCACTTCTTCGCTGGACTCTCAATGATCTCGGTGGTGTGTGAACGTCAGTGTGCGTCGCGTGGGTGGAGACTGCCCCGCAAAACCCTCAGGGCAGAATTATCATACCCATACTCAGTCGTACACGAGGATCGCGTATAACACCGATACAGCTAAGTATCTCTTTCTCTGTCTCGCGTTGCCCGATCTAATCACACTGCCATATACATAAAATAAGCGCTATACACGGGGCCCTATGGGGCATCACACACCGTAAGCCCCGTAGCTCGGTAATCCAGAGTGAGAAGGAGGAAGAGGGAGAGAGCACCGGATTGTTTTCAGCTGGGACTCGAGTATAAATTGGCCAATTATTCGGAAATAAGGTAATTATATAAGAAGGGAGTGATCTTCGATACTGAGAGAGGAGGTGGAGAAGCGGTGAAGCTGAGCGAGAGGGGTAGCTTCGCGAGGGGGAAGAGGAGAAGGTGCAGAATGAAGAAGGAATCGTGGTACGTCGGGCGTTCGCGAGAGATCGAGCTGGCTGAGGGGCTTGAGGAATCGAAGAGAGAAATCAAAGGCGATTATCTGCCTATGAGGTAGAAATCGACGGGCCCTCTCGACGCGAATCGACCAGGGTTGCTTCTCTTCTCCTGTCAGCTTGTCTCGCTCCCTCGTTCACTGCCTTATTCTACCAAGGAGACGAGGAATAAGAAGAAGAAGAATTCTCATCGATTTGTACCCCGAGGTGGTGACTATAATATGAGAATGAACGGTAAGGGGAAAATATTAAGGGGAGGATGGCGTATATACCTCGATACATGCGGCAACTCATCTTGACCGGCAGATGTTTTTGCCTAAACGCTCGCGAATTAGCCAATGAATAACGAGCGTGTGTGCCGCTAGAAGTGATGCGTCTCGATGCGAGCACCTGCGTGTTACAATTCTCATCGCGTGTACTTTACTTTCAACTTATTTGGTGGTAAGATTTATTCGTAAATTAGAGAGGCAAGGCGTTGCATATCAAAGGAATTACATTGATGAAAATTGCGGCATGAAATAATTCTTGGTTAGAGAGAAACACTGTTTTAGATAAACGAAGTAAAAAGTATAATTCATCGTACATTATTTAATCTTGAATCCTGCAATATCGTGAGTGCGATAGGGAAGATGCTACGGCGAATACATGGATCCAATTGGCACCTTGGATCACAAAAATTCATAATAACATTGAAGAGATCGAACGTACTTCGGTATACCCAAGTACGTATGCAAGTATGCACAATACTAGTTATACCATATATACAGTAAAGTCTCGACAAAGAAGCAAAAGAGCGGAATGCCCAACAACGAAGCAACGTACAGAACTCGAGATGAGGACTAGTTGCCGTATAAGAGCTGAGAAGAGAGTCTCAGCTGGACCATTAAGGGCTGCGTGGTGGCCCGAGGCCGGAATTAGCATATAGCCTGTGCTGTGCGCGTTGCTTCGAGAGTGACTCCACCTCCGCGCGCAGAACCAACGCTCTGTGTTCTCCGCTCCAAGAGCAACTCGCGCGCGGGCTCGGCTTTTGCTACACCGAGGCGAAATATACATACATATAACTTAAGTTCAAGCGGATATTATGCCACCATTCTTATACCTTCCATAATGCGCGCTCTTGTAACCACAGGTAGGTGCTTCGATCGGGGGAGGCGAAGAAGCAGAAGAGGAAGAAGAGAAAGGTGTGCAGCGCAAAGGATGGAGGTACGCGGCCTAACTCTCGGTATAAAGGCTCTTGAATCCGATTCAGCTCGCGCTCCTATCGGCTTCATCACTTTTAATTATAATTATATGCAGTCCCGGATCCGATAAAGATCGCTAGAAAGTACCAGGGGTAGGGGAAAACCAGAGAAATACACGGAACGTGAGCGCGAAGAGTCCCACCCAAGCGCGTGCCGTTTACGCCCAGGACCAGGAGGCTCGGACAAGACAAGTCAACGTACCAGGCGTGCAGCTAAGAACCGAGTACTTATTAGAGACAAACTTTGCCCAATTTTGCCTCCCCAAACTGTATCACCATTAAGTTCTTACTTGAGGCATCATTTTTATTATTTATATATTTAACTTCTTCACAGCTTCCTTCGATTATTCTTTTATTTTTATTTTTCAACCTCAATACAGATACCGAAGAAAACAAATTTGATGCGACGGCAAGAATATTGTTACCGTTAGTGGTTTGATAAAGGAACAACAAAACCATCTTGTTACAGTCGCCACATTTTACAACTAAAGCAATTTGCTACCACGTCGAAACGTACTTTATTAATCCAACGAAATAGTTTGTTATAGTAACAAAACTACTTCGTTTCACAATTAAATAAACAAATAATGTATTTTCTTCATTCCTTTATTTGCTTCATCCAACAGCAGGCATAGTTTTTCCCGTAGCAATGCTAAATTGCTGCAATAACAAAAAAGTTTTGTCGTTATCGTAAAATGTTCCTACGTAGCAATTATTATTTTTTTTTTTTGTTGATATTCGTGATTATGATTTTGTAACGGAAACACATTTAGCAAAACACATTTTTTAGAATAACGAAACCATTTTTCTCTGTGTAACATGTTAAACGACGGACGATACGGAGATGATACTGTATTGCAATTTCTTATTAGCAAAATAATATTCTCCTTTCAACACGGCGAACCCGCTATTTTCTCTTGTCCCTCTCGGGACGTGCCCCTAATTTTTTCCACCGTTGATGGTCAATACCTCCTGTATAGTTTATTGCGCTGCATTCAGTCGGATATAATATCCGTTAGCTGTACGGATGAATATCGAAATCAAAGTCGGCATCTCTCGTGCTGCTTCATTCGAAACTTATACCATAGACCGGAGCATGTCGATGCGCCTGTACCTCGCCTAGATTCGAGTTGGGCGCCTTAAGGCTCGCTTTCCGTTCCGTGAGGTCGTGCACCGAGGTCTCGGTCTCTCGCGCGGATCTCCAAACAGCGATTACGATTAATCCGTGTAGAAACAGTTGAAAGAAAAGGCGAGGAGAGCCGGAGCGATGATGCTACGGACGATAATTGCTCCGTTGTTAGAATAATGTATATACAGTGATCCCCCTCACCCCGCACATTGAAACAAGAAGAAAGAGAAATTTTCAAGCGAATGCATGTGCTTTACTCGGTTTCGCGGAATCTCCCTGAAACATTAACACCGAGTCCAATAATATACTACAGCGGTACACATAAGTATCGGTTGTACAAAATAAGATCGCGTTCTCCAGGATACGCAGCTTCCCTTGGGCTCCTCGCAGTATTTAAGGTATTACTATACGAGCTACGAGAGGGTTCCCTAATTAATACAATGTGCGGGTAGGAAACTGGATTTTTTTTTACGAGTCCAGCACGAGCGCTCGTTTTATCGCCAATTAAAGTTGGCGCGAAGGCTTAACGGTCTTTTGCAGCGAGAACGAGTGAAAGAACGGAGCATATATAGACGTGGTCCGATCGCTCGGGAAAGGAAGCAGACGAGAGAAGGAAGCCATAGGAAGATGCACCGAAGAATGCGTCTACGTCCGACACCTCGAACGTTACAAAAAACGAAGAAGAAGAAGAAGAAGTGGCGTGAGACAGAAAGCTGTCTTTCCCGTCCCAACGACCGTAATATTCCATCCGCCTATATTTACCACTTTGCACTTTGAGACGAGGAACTAAGTAGAAACTTAGTTCCTCGTCTCCGCGTGTATGTCCGCAAGTAATTTTAAAACCGCGCCCCTCCAAGTGTAAAAAACGAAGAAACTTGTTCGATAAAGTAGATGATCTGCATTCTACATGCTTTTTTTAAAATATTTACTATTTAGGCGTACACCTTTTGAGGTTAACTGCTGACTCCGGTAATCCAGCTGCTGGACTGTCGATCACTTTCTTCTTATGCCTGATAAGTACAGAGCGTGTGCATAGTTTCTGCGACTTTAACGTACTGTTAATTCTTATTTGCAGGATTTTTGTTTATTAAAGTATTAAGAATTCATGTTGAAACAAACGATAAACATTTTTAAAAAAACGTTTTCTTTTTTGGATTTCTCGATTAAGAAAAACCGAGTTTAAAAAAAAAATGAGTAACAAACTCGAATCAAATAGATTTCATTGAAATCTTGACTTATGAAGCTTTTATTTGCCGTCAATGAAAAAATATATTTAAGTTAATATTTTCTCTTGTTTAATTGAACACGAATTGTATTAAGTGCGGTGGCATTGAATCAATGAAAATTGTATCGAAGCCTACCAATCACTTTTTATTTACTTTAATGAAACGTTTATTTGTTGCTCACTCTCGTAACGATAGAAGGATGCATTTCGTTTAAATCCTACATTTCAAATCTCTAACGCGAATCTCATCAAATACCGTTGTGCCTGGCATGCTATATCGGGCACGTTCACTTTGGATCCTTGTTCTTACTTTATTTTACTTTAAAGGCATCAAGGTTAAGGCGTAGTGACAGAAACATTACAATATACCAATTGTACTTGCTAAAAACGGTGTTTTATTGCGTTTTTGGCTTGGAAAACGCGCGCATGATGATTGCGACACAGACACACAACTAAACAAACAAACAAATACTATAATGGTTTTTTGGCGACAAAAGATACATGCGTTTCGTATATCGTGACACTTTTTTTATACATGTCCATAAATAGGTCGTGATGCTCATCTATGATCACATTATAGGTTATGTTTTATTTTTGCATGCTTGCCATACTAGACGAGGACAGGTTCGAGGATCCGTTTATTGTTGAATTATTATTATTATTATTACATGTAGCTACGTATTTGCGGATACAAGCCACTTTCAAAAACTTCTCCATTTGGGTAACAATCTCACAATCGGCGTTTCGCCGATTTTGCGCTCTTGACATAACGCTGTTAGAAAAAACAAATCGCGTCTTCCGTCAAGTGGCGGTACGCGCGAAGCTGTGAAATAAATATCTCTTTGAAATGGTGATTTCAAATATATTATACAGTTAAATAAAGTAAATCGTTTCGTTGGTAAGTACTATCAAATAAATGTTAACTCGAAGGCAATGAAATATTCTCATCGGGGTTCAAATGCATCGCATTATTGGAATCAAGTAACTATTTTCATTGAATCAAATAGATGTTTAGTTGATTCAATGAAATAAATTTTTATTTCCCTATTTATACGAATCTATGAATTCTTTTCTCTCGATGTAAATACATTGTAACGAAAGGGGGTAAATAAATAACAACATTTTTTCTTGTTGGATAATAACAAAAAAATGATGATCTCACTAAATCGAGTTTGTTTTTTTTTAAGAATCAAGTCTCTACTGTGTTTTGTGCTTACATTTATCGTGATTTAAAGTGAAGATTAAAAAAAAGTTAAACTGTCGAATAAGTTGAAATATGAATAAATCGGTCAAACTGAAAAGAATCGAAAGATCCAAAGCGAGAAAATAAAAATTCGTCTTTTGATTAATTTCAGGGCGGTATTCGAACGGCAATCTACTGCTGCTTATTGGTTCGACAAATTTTTTGAACAAAAACTCAAAAAATTCATGTGAAAACGCTAAGGACTTAAAATATCCTAATTTAACATTTTTGAAAAATTATTCTTCGCGTTAACAATCGAATATAACAAACTAAATTATGTCTGCGATTCGTAAATATGAGCATATAATTGAATCGCGATAAATGTACAAATCTCCAAAGGTACGGTCGATGATTAGAAACCTTCCTGAATCCTTGGACCGAAAGACGACCACTTGAGAGTTTCGCACGGCGGCAATCATCGAAATGATTGTGAGTCTCCAGCGCCTCTTCAACCCTACGTTCTCTTATTTTCCTTCTTCTCTTGTAGGGAACTTCTGTCTACTTAAAAAAAAAAAATTTGCTTGAATCACGCCTCGGTTGGTGGGCGTGTGTGCGCCCCTTAAGCGTGAGTATGGTGTATCAGGCTGCGTGCGTCGAGTAAGTATATATACCAAACGACTGACCAATACAGTCAGCGAGGAATAACTTACACTGGTTTACAGTAGGAGTATTACAGTCCACACGGATATAGGAGGCAGAGAAATAAAAGAAAAAGGTGTAACGGAGATAGCGCATTGAAGGCTCGATCGAAGGCGTCGATGCCTTCGAGGTGTTACGGCATAACTCAGTCATTACGTGTGTATCCCCGGCCGCCCCCTCGACGGCCTGCTCGTCGGCTCGGAGCTCCGTACTCCTCTCGAACTCTCCGCTGTTAGCGCGCGGGTTCCCTTCGTCGGGCAGACCGGCACGATCGTGCTCCGATGGAAAATTATATTCAGATGAGGAGGAAATCAATTCTACGATTGGATATATCGATGCGTCGGACTATACCCTCGATTAGTGTTGCAGAGACGCCAGAGTCCATCGAGAAATATATGTATAGTACCGCGGTATACACTAATATGAGAATGCGGCCTAATTCTCTCTCCTCTCGGACACAAAACCATTTGTTCGTTCGGAGTATCATTTCGTTCACCAGGCTCACGATTATCTGCCAGAAGGTAGAAACGATAATGAGATTCTATGACGAAACAAAATTCTATACTCTCGAAACAAGATTTTAATAAAAATAGATCATTTAAAAAGTAATATAAGGCATTTAGCGAGAAACGAAAGTATTTCCAATAACTGGAACATTGACCTTAACAGTGCAAAGAGCTGCGTAAAAAATGAGTGCATCTTAAATCATGCGAGGAATGAGGTAAAGAATAAGTGTATATATACACACGTATATGTACATAATGGCGAAGAATCGTCAGAGAGAAACGAAGCGAAGGCAGAGAGGAGATGGAAAATGGAGAGTAAAGGTAAGTTCGAAGGATAGCCACGACTGTAAGGACGAGACGAGTGCGGAAAGGGAGGAACAACGAGCGCGCACAGCTCGGTCGGTATATAGTAGAAGAGCCGGCCGGAGAGGGTCCTGCATTGGCAGGCGTTTGAAATACACTCGACTGAATTATGAACCGTAAAAAGTCTGAGAGTGCAGGCAACTTACAGGGCGCCTTAACCGTATATACCGTGTAACCGTACGGTAACCGTATTCACCCTCGCGAGCTCGCAAGCGTGCGCGCGCGAGAACGAGAGAGTTCGAGTTGTGCGAGAGGGTTATTATCGTGCGTGCTGGGTCTCAGTGTGGTCTGCGGTCAAAACGCCCGCTGGTTTCTCTCTTCCTCTTCAGCTACGTCTTGCCGTCTTCCTTCTCGCTATGGGATGCCTGCACGAGTTTGCCAGAGCTATGAGATGAAACAGAGTCGACACGAAAGAGAAAGATAGATTTAAAGAAAGAAGGAAGGGGGAAAAGAAAGAATGAGAGAAACATCGCGTTGGAGCTCGACGCTCACTTCAAACCTCTAATATTCGAGTGGCCGAGGCCGAGAGCGAGCAAGAGGAAAAAGGGTCTCGTTAACGCCGTCTCGTTTCGCGCAGCCAGCGTGAACTCTGACCTCAGCGGGCGGGCACGGGGAATATAACCATGACCGAGGAGCGAACAGAGGGGAGGAAAGACAGACTGACAGAGGGGGTTAAACAGGAGGAACCGCACACGAGATATGCGACAAAAGAAAAATACTAATTTGACTGGCAATTCGCACAGCGTACGTCACGCGTCTTTGACATTATTTTGAAATACGCATCGGAAAAAAAAATCGTTTAGTCGACGAACTTCACTGAACGGTGAATATTCCCCGGAAAAGTATTTGCCTTTGCTAACTCGTTAGTCGATTGATCCAACCAATCGGTAAATTGGTACTGTCCTATAAAATTAAGGTAGTCGTTGTATGAGCATCGCGATTGGATAAGCATTCGATTGTTATATATATTACTGCAATAGTTGTCGTAAAATTTGAAGATCGATCATCGAAAATATCAATGAAATAATAATTGTAGAAAATTTAACACGCGCGTTTCTGACAGAGTCGTATCGCTCGAAGCGTATGAAGTGCCTTCGTTGTACATTTTTCGTATTTATCACTCACAACGATCCATGCAACGCGTACGAGGCGATCAGGTATCCTCTGCTAATGCCGCGAAAGGACTACCTTTTGAGTATTTGGTTATTTGTGGCGGACATCTTTATTTTCTCTGTGTTTTCCATCGTACGTTCTTCATTCTAATGATTCTTGAATCGGCATTCATTTAACAGACGATCAACTTCATCGTACTCATAAATATACATCGCACTCGTATGATGCTGTAGTACAAAATGCCCTTTCGAATGAGGCAGAACAAATTATACGACAGTCATTCGTCATCTCTATACAGTATTCATGATGAATATTCTATGAGCGACGATAGCCATGATCGGTAGTTGCATTTTTTTTCTACAATTTCACATATTTGTTGAAAAGTACTCTGCGACGAGGCACTTATAGTTTCCATGATAATTCACGATTCGCAGAATCGAACGTACGCAACTATGATACGCTGTGTTTCTATGTGCATATTTGAGTACATTATATCGAGTGTTCAAGCGGTCAAGGGGCGTGTAGCGTCGAGCTACAACGGGGATGAAGCTGATGCAATGAGACACCTACTTTTTTTCATTCCCCCTTGCAACACCGTACTGTACATATCGTACAAACTCCATGCGCAACTGAACGCTGCTAAAAAGTTTGAAACGCATGGGAAAGAGCGAGGAAACTACCATCGGAGAGACGGAGAGCGAAGAGATAAAAACGCATATCTCTATGCAGAAAAGAAAGAAGAAGAGTTTTAAAGTGAGCCTGGGAGGGAACGAGGCATTAGCGTAATGACATCCAGAGAGGGTCATAATGACTGCAGGGTCATCGAGCGATACCGGACCGCGTGTACGTACGTCGAGATCGTGACGTCTTCTATCGTCTCCCCTTTTTCTCCCGCTCTCCGATGTGCTATAGCAAAATGGCGATGCTGTGCTCAGCATCACGTCGAACCTGCTAGCGTCGTATGCAGCGCTGAGCGGTTACATCGGTGTGGCGCGCTGTGCGCTACGGAGCGGAGACCGCTCGCGCTCCGCACCTCGTATTCGCGGGCGCAAATGCGCTCCGAAGGAATGAGCCGACGAGAAGCGAGAGCCAGAGGGAGAGAAAGAAAAACGATCCAAAGCCAAAGCCACGAAAGAGGCTCGCATTGGCCAGTCGCGTAGCGTCTCTCTTGGTCGGCGAGCCGCCGTGCCAATAATAATTCTTACCGGATTCAATTTGAATAATGCCGCGTGCGGTTTCCATCGGGATGTGCCTGATGCTGATGCCCAAGCACGCCTTATTATCTCACGTACCTCTACTTCGCCTCTTCGATATCCATCGATGCCCTCGTATACCTCTATAGGTACCTTTACGTCGTACGGTATAGACGCTGGTATACCTTTACCTTCTTATTCCCTCTGCGCCTTCCTACCCTCCCGCCCGTGTACTCTTCTCCGCGTTCCGTAACGTGCACAACCATCACCACCCCCGACTCACGCCCGCCATTATATCTTTCGCCCTTTCTGCTGCACGAAACGAGATAGTGCCCCGAGATACTTTTTCCTTCCTCTCTGCATCGCCTTACACTTATTTTCATTCTCGTTATTATTTGTTTCGCCTATTCTAATACATATTACCACTTCTGTACTTCTTCTTACGGTAAAAGCTTCTCGGTAATTTCATTTTTATTTGATTCATTGTTATTCGATTTATTTAATCTTTCGCTTACTTATTTTATTATGCAACGTCTTTTGATCATCGCGCTGTACACTTTTTTTGTGTCATTTCTACGATACAACCTTCTAATTTCCTTTTACTCAAATAAGGATATTTTCGAAAACGTGATCGACCTGTTACTTATTGTAGATATGGACTAATGTCTAACAATATTCGGTATTGAATTTTATGAGAATCGACCGAGGAATCTAGATTTCGTGACGATTTCAATTTTTCGTATTTCTATAAAAATTTAGTTTCCAAAAACTTCAAGCTCAAGGTTCAAGAAAATATGGAGGAGCATTCCCTTAAAATATTTTTACAATGTTAAAAAGTGAAAATTTTCGCACTTTTTCCTTATTTTTGCTTCTCCGCAGAAAAACTTGATTCCGTGAAAAAAAAAAATTTCTCAAGTTTTCGATGTCACAGTATTTACAAAATCCCAAAACGTCGAGAAATCATATTCAGAAATAAATGTCCGTGCGCGTGTTTGTGTGCGATGAGCTTGAAAAATTGCAATAAATATATCTCGAGAAGGGGTTACCCGATCGTCCTGAAACTTTGCACACGGGTTGGGTCGAAACTTCCGTCATTTTGCTGCAATTTTTGCCGAAATCGCTAGCGGGTGTCTCATGTTATGGTTGTTTGAATTTTTCAAAAGAAGGATACGCTCTCCAACTTGTGTAAATTTTCATCGATTAAACTAAAACTTGGCATACAAATTGGACAAGATTACTTGGTCTTGAATTTGGTAAAAATCGAAAAAGAAGAGAATTTAATCTGTATAAAATTTGCAATTTTACGTAATTTATAAATTGTATTAAAACTGTTAATACCACTTCCTCTACGAGGAAGCCATAGGTAACCATTATCCGTAGAGGAGAATCCGACTTCTCAAAGAGGAGTCAGTGTGCACTACGGATCTAAAAAATTAGAAAGCAATGTGCAAAGTTCTACTTTGTAAGTTTCTCATCACCTCGAAGCTAATTTCTAATATGGCCTGTCCTCGCCGTTACTTTTTCAATTTGAACTTTCAATCCTCTCAATTATTTTCTCTACTTCTTTTCTTCTATAGTTGGTTCCAAAAGTCCGGCTCCTCAGTCCTTTTTCTTTGGGCTCCGGCCTCACCGACAGTCGATTCTCAATCTGCCATCGTCATTATTTCACCGAGACGCGAGTGGATAAGTACGAGCGAAAAGCCAAGCTGCTATATTCCTAAGCCATCCAGAGCACCTTCTCCTTCTTTAGGTATGTGCCATATCCAGGAAGGTATGCGCTTCGTCATGGTTCGATGAGAGGTCTTCCTTCTTCTGTTTCCTCCTTCTCCTCCTCTTCCTCCTCTTATTTCTTCAGCAACGCGTGTCCTTCTCTTTGTCGTACGGTGCAACATACAAACTGCTGTTGTTATTGCCATGTTCCTTCTACCTGATGTTGCAAACTTGTACCGCGCTGCCTTTATATCCCTCCTTCATCGCGATCAACAGCTGACGAGCCGGCATATGTTGAACATATCAAGTCGAGGGTTGAAAAAAATTCGATGGTGGTCTTGTCACCGCGGGGACGATTGACACGTTCGTTTCGGAACCGACGTTACTTATACCAGAGAGTTTATATTTTGTTCGGTGCTTATTTCTCTGTATAAAAGTATTGGGCTCTTTTACGCTACTGTACCGCGACTTAAAAGGATTAACACGAATGCACTCACGACCTGAGGGCCTCCGATGCACTCTCGGATACACTTAAGACACCTGGGACCAATTAGATACTTTCACTGTAACTGTGCTATACGGTTTAACTTTCTTGTCACTTCTCTTCCACGAGAACTCGTGTACTCCGCTGGTAACGTATACAGAATACCGGTATCAAGGAAAAAATATTCTCTAAATTGACATTTTATTTTCCGCTAATTAGTTACGCTGAATCGCTAGAAAATAATAATAATAATAATAATATCACTTGATAAATACCAAGAAAAATGTAACATTTTCATGAGCAAAATACTTCCTTGCATCGATGCAGATTTTTTGTTCCATTTGCAACTTATCGTAAGGTTGCTCCGATGGAACAAATTGATTTCGCAAGGTCTCATTCTCTTTGTATAAAGACTTTGTTCGGTTCGAGTATAGAAATTGTGTTTCCGTATGAATTTTAATTCCAATTGAACATCTTACGTAAAAGTAACAAAGAATATTTCATAAAAAGTGACTACACAAAAAAAATTGTAGTAGAGTCTTCTTATAATGAGAATGGGACCTTGCAAAGCCAATTTGTTCGATCAGAGAATCCTTAACCTTACAAGTTGGAACTGAAAACAAATATTTACACCCACGAACTGGTCTACAAAAGAACATTTCACTTATGAAAATGTCATTCGTGTCCGTCAAGTGATATTTTTTTTATCAGCCAGCATGATTTTATACGTGCAATTACTTCACAACTTTATTTTCATGATTTTTACGTAACAAGGCACTCGTGAAATACCAATTTTCTTAATAAAAATAAATGTTTCGCTGGTCGTACTTTTTTAGCCTATTATAGCTTATTCAAAAAATTATTTCTCATGGTGATTCTTTATTTTTTAAAATAGATTAAATACGACGTTTTTGGAAGAATCGTCGCGAGTCGAAACGAAAAAAAAATGTAAGCAATAGGCGATTATCGATTATCTGTCATCCGGGAATTGAACGAGGGCCTAAAACTGAACGTTTCACCCCAAGAAACAGAAAAGTCTTTGCTATAAAAAATAGCACTGTATACACCATATGTATATAAATATATATGCAACACGACGAATGCATACGTGTCCCCCAGGGGTACTTTTTATCGAAGCCATTATAAAGGTTTTTTTTTCGGAAACTTCTCTGACGAGAGAATCTCCCGCGCGCGAGGCGTTTGCGATGCGCGAAGCCCATGTACCCAGAGTCCCACATGGGTAAATTCGATACAGGGGCGGGCGAGACAATGAATTCGTAATCGAGAACGAGAATCTATATGGATTCTGAACTTGTTAACGGAATTTTATACGAAATTGAGAATTCGAGCTTATCGAAGCGGGACATTGATCAAACTGTCTGAACAATACATTTTCTACCGAAAAGTAAAATTGGTTTCTATACAAAACATAACTTAACTTCATTGAGTTTCAACGGGTATAAAAAGGCAAACGAGGTTTTTTCAACTTGTGGAAGTCAACAAGAAATAACCGAAGCCAAAAGTGAACGTCGAGCGGAAGGACCGTGGCAGACATGCTTTCGGTCCTTGCTTGATTCGCGATTCAGTTACAGTTTGAGGTCGGAGCGTCATTATGTCACCTTGCGAATATACGTAGCCGCTCTTCGACCGGGTCCTTCGTTCCCTCTTATACACTCACTTTCCGACCGATGAAACGAGCAAGTAGGCGGACGGATGATTGCTTCCCAGCGAATCAAAGATACGTACCAACGTGCCACGAAGAAGTGGAAGAAGAAGAAGAGGAACGAGGATAGAATGAAGACAAAAACGGGACATTAGCGCTGAAGCTGTTACTCGTGCGCGTTACAAGATGAAGAAAGAGCAGTCGAGATGTACCATCGGCGGACCGCCCGCTAATGTTCGCTTCTCCACTTACCAAATTAGCATTATTACTCTCACAATCAGCCACCAAAACGTAATCAACATGCGCGAGTGTGCGCAACTATGAGATGCGCAAGTGAAGAAAGAAAGAAGAGAATATAATATTATTATATTAAAACAGTCTTCCTGGCAAATAACGTTCTCTTGCTTCCAACTCGGCTTCGTACCCCTCTGATTCTTTCTCACTGACTCTCACTCGTGCTGAGACAACGAGCTTCGATGTTAACGACCCTCGTGGGCCCCGTGTTACTCCGGGGTGTGCACGATCCCGGGTTCTTTCTGCACCTGGGACTCGTAATCAGGTTCCCGCATTACGCCGTTCGCACAGTCATACCTTTCACGGATACGTATAATAGTAGACGTGGAAATAAATTATTTCAGAGCTAAAAAATAAATCCAAAAGAAAAGTCATCGATAGAAGACATTTTTTACCTTGACGCATTAAAAATAATGCTTTTCTATCCACTGCGAAATTAGCCTGACGTCGAGTGTAATTTTTTTATACACAAGAAAAAGGTATGTAATAAATAAAAATAATTATGCGGTAGAAGCGGATAGATTTGTACCGCTGCCGGTATATATTTAGGTCAAAATCGCGAGCTCTGTCCACACAGTAAGAATAACCCTATCGTATATATTCGTTATATATATATAAAACAAAAAAGAGACGAGGGCCCTGTGGAGTTGGGCTGGCCCCAGGGCATATAAGACGTATAGGCTCCCCGTCTTACGCATCCCGAGCTCTCACAGCATACTGAGCATACATCACTCTTCTCCTCGGCTCGCGCGGCTCTCCACTGCTACTAGATATATTTACAACATCATATACGTACAGAGTATAGTACGTATATCGGTGTGAAACCCAGCACCCGTAGATCGTGCGTGCACGCGTACGTATGCCTTTTACCTCTTCCGCTACTGCTCCTGTTGCTGCGCGAGTTCGTTTCTGCGTCTGAGTATGCTGTGTCTCAGTAATTATTATTACCACGAGAGAGTTGCCGCGAGGCAACAAGAAAACATCTCTGCACAGTGCGGCACCGCAGTGTGCAAGCCAAATAACAGCAGGAATCTCGTCAATCGGCGAGCTTCGCCATCCCTGGACCTCTTCCCCCTCGAGTGCAATCAAATACTGAGCCAACTTTGCGGAACGAAATTATACTTTGATCCTTTTTCATGAACCGTGTTTTCCTTATTGCCATTCGGCAAGATAAAATAATAAAAACACATTATAACAATAAATATACGTAAGAAAGAACGTTTTTATTTTAAATAAAATTAATTAATTATTATATATAATTACTCATCATTCTATCCTGGGATCAAATTAAGGGTGTGCCTGGGAATTGGTAACCATTGACTAGAAATTGTTCCGATTTCTACTCTAGAGAACAAAAAAAATTGGAGCATAATCATTATTATGTATTTAAATATGTACCAAAGTTTGTCGGTTCGGTGAATACGCTGAAGGCAGGGAAGTAAAAAGAGGCTTAAGGAGTCGAAGTTCAGGAATGTTGGTACGCGCGGGTCGTGAGCACACTACGCTTTCTGAGGTGGGGCACGTGCGGTCCCACATGTTTAGACTGTGAGTGTCGGGGCTCAGCAGCCCAAACACGTCTCGCAGACGAGCTTCCAGGGCCGTACGTTTACACTCCACCAGGTAGCACCGACGTAGGTACCTAATTTCGATTGCCTGACCACATGTGGAAAAAATTTGAATCCCTTGAAAAATTGTTTAATGTTAATCAATTTGTGCAGTGTTGCGTCTCAGCCAAAAGAAACGTTTTGGTATTCGTCGTTCCATTGATAGCTCCTTTCATGCAGAAAGATCGATACCTTGGTACTTTATATCTATCTCGAATAGTAAAAAAAAAAACGACGTTAATTACGTATGACACTTTGCTGTCGCGATTACTCCTGTCTACGAGCGTGAAGATTTTTAATTCATAAGACACGAAGGTATCTTGGCAGGAATAAGCCAGAGTGCGTGGTATAACCTGAATTGGGGTAGGGTGTGTCGTCGAGCGATCACGCGGTGTCAGAGCCAATGAAAAATTTGCCAATTAAAAAAATCTCATTTCTCCGGATAACGAGGGGTGGCGCGCAATTAACGTCATAGCCCAAAATGATTTATGAGAGGTTGTGGCGGGGGTGGTTTTTCGAGATCCCCGAAGCGTCCGCGGTGGCTCTACGGTAGCTTATCATACATTAATGAATTATTGGGTGTACCAAGTGCCGGAGGGGTAACTTCGAAAGAAAAAAAAGAAGAGGCGCTAAGCCATCGATATATCGCGTCAAATATTCATAGTGATACGCGCGGGGGTTCTGTAATTCGTATAAAAACTCGTATACGCACAGTTTTCTCCTCTTATTCTCTATCCTTCGTCCTTCCAAATCGAAATATCACCCGAGATAAACGAGTATTGGGACATATAACTTTTAGCATTAATAAACCGAAAATAAAATTGGAATAAAACCGGACGTAGAGAGCTCTTGTAAAAAAAGCCCTTATAGACTCTGGATTGGTTGACCACTAACGATTTTCGTATGCATCTGACCGCAGTTTCGCGAGCCCTCTGTGCAAATTCATAAGATTTTTTAACCCTTTTACAGTATTTGAAAAATGACAGATATCGATGTATTCGAATTCTAAATATCCCCTATACAAATGTTTTGCTAATAGGCATTATGGGGTATATATATATGTATTCGAAATTTAAATATCCCTTATACAAGTGTTTTGCTTATAGGCATTATGGGGTATATATCTCGCAAAGATATATTCTGCTCTAATTAGGTGCTTGAATAATCATTACATAGGAAATATGTAAATTAAAATAAGTATCATGGGGTGGTAAATTACCCCAAACACTGTAGGAGGGTTTACTACGTTATGCTATACATAAATAAAATTTGTTTATAACAAATGACCTTTGACAATATTTCTCATCAAACAAGTTCCAGTAACACAGTGAAAACACATTTTTTTTTTTAAAATAAAGAATAAGGAACGGAAACTAGGGTCATATAACAGTCGTTAAACCTCGGTGAGAAAATATCCAACGTTCAGTTTACAGGGTACTGCTGGAAAGGCGTCGTGATCTCTCTCGAGTCGCAGCCTGTATTATCGGCTGGAATGGCAGGCGCGGGTGGTGTCCGAGGATCCCGGCCGTCAGAGTGCGCCACCCTCGCCAACATGGCCACGTGCTGAAAGAGAGCAGTGCGTGTTTACGCGACTGTGTGTATCGTGTTGCACGTATCCAGCGTCCGGATATTGTCAGAAAATCGAGATTTTCTTGGACCTCGCGTTTCGTATCGCTGGACACGTGGCCTTGCCGTATAACGGGGAATGCCGCGATGATTCAACGAGTTAACGGGTTCGCGTCTCGCTGATTACGTTTGACTATCGACTGGAGCCGCGTCGTAATGAATGCAATCGTCTAAACTCTCGCGATTGAAGTGGTGTCTCGTCGTTGGAGTGATCAGTGTGCTCGTCGCGTTGTTCGCGGGCATGGCCTCGGTCTCGACTGTCACCAAGTGCAGCTGTGCCTGCCGCGCACCCGGAGCTGCTGCTGCAACCGAGTCGAATACCTGCGCAACGACAGCAGCCATCTCGGGCGAGGACGGCGCGCGCGGTGAATGCGTTATGAAGAGTTATCGACCTCATGGAAATCTAGCGAGACTTCTCTGGGACAAGCAGAGAGCTGACGAGCGCCTCGAAGCTTACGACAAGACCCGGGTGAGTGCGATAACAAACGATATCGATCAACTTACGTGTGTTCCGTACTTACCGCTCGCGCGCATCCTCGTCTCGTGTGCCTTGGCTTCGAATCGACCAATTAGACATGCGCCGAACGTGGACATACTTGAAGCCGACAGTTGGCTTTTTTTTGTTATGCATATATTTAAGGTAGTCCTATCGCGACCTTAAGAGGGGATAGGCAAGCGGACCGTACGCGGTGCGCGGCGTGTTTAGTCATGCAGTCAGCCAGAAGAAACACTGACGCAACTCGCCAACTCCGTTCGGATAACCGAAGAGAATCATTCGGTGATGATACTCGTCGATGAGATGTACATACTCGTTAAAGTCCAACCAACATTTTGGCCCTTTATCCCGAACGTTATTAAATTGACAAAGAAGAAAAATGTACAACGAAAGTGGGCCTCACGTTTGGCGTTATGCGACTCTGCGATAAGCGCACGTATTTAATTGTCAACAATTATTATTTCATCGATATAATCGGTGATCGAGCTTTGAATTTTATAGCTATTCCGGTATACGCTATAACTGTAACATATTAAAAAATCAGATACTCGTATAATCTAGATGCTCATGAAAGGACCACTTTATTTACTTTAAGTACTTATTTATTATTTATTTTACGCTTACTTTACAAGAGATTTATAGTATTTTTCCGTGGTAATACTGATACGCATTTTGACATGAGAGCAAGCGAAACAAGTATACACTTAATGTGTATTTAGGTTCTTAGTGTATACATTAATAGTTTTTTTCATTCGTAAAAGCGGTGGGCGTTTTAACACAAGAGCAAGTGACGAAACAAGCGTACACTTGTTATGCATTACGCGTATACATGTCTCACTTGGTATCATCCAGAAAACTGGAGACCAGAAGACTGTGTCAGTGCAGCAGTGGAAAGATTTATCATATAATTGATTACAAAGAGCAAGTATCGTATCCAAGTTTACAAGATGAATAAAAATATTAAATATTCATATTCAATCAATATAATAATATTAATAATATGATATTGTTATCAAAATATAGAAAGAGCGGAGCAGCTTTTCGTTTATTCGCTTTTCATTGTTTACAGTACTGAAAATCTGTGAGACGTATTGACACTCTTTGTATTGGGAATCAACACAAAAGAAAAAATGGCTGCTTCAACCTAGTCGGTCAAAAGTTTACAATCCTCAAAAATGACCTATATTACAGTATGAATTAATAATTAATAATATTAAATATTTGTAAAGAAAAGTTTCTTTCGAATATGACCAATGGTTTAAATAATGCAGTATATAATATTTTTTTAATAAATATAGGTTATGATGACTGAGATGTAGTAGTTAAAATTTATCCATCAGATGTCATGATGAATTTTGTGATTTCACAATACAATAGCTTATTGAAAGTGTGCTTAAATGGTCTACGCTTGGACAATTTGTGGCATAATTTACTTAACCGATTCTTATCAATACACAGAAAATACCAATGCGAAGAAAACAATATGACTTTAACGAGCATGGATACCAAGAAACATTGAAGTTCAGATTTGTAATGCTTCTTTAATTCGTTTGATTTGTATAGGAGAGTCAAGGTATACGTGTACGTGTACCAGGAACCGGAATTGTTATCTTGATTCGATCTGAGAATCCAAGAGATAAGGATCTCGGGACTATAGGTAACTTGAATTAATTCAAATGCTAAAGCACTTTCGAAGCTTACGACGACACACTGACTAGTATCCCACAGATTTCAATTAATCAATCGTCGCACAATCTATTGTTTGTCAAGAGCGCGCGCTACTAATTCAAGCAATCAATCGGTTTGAATCTCGTACATACATATATGACGATGACTCTGTTTCGCGTTTAACCGTGAGGTCACTGTGCTGACCTCAGACACGTAGGACTCGATCCTAGAACCCTCGTCGATCTTTTAGAGACTGAAAAATGTATATTTTTAGGATTATCTTTTAAATATCTTTATCTTTTTCAAATCGCTGTGTACCGCTACAATATTCTCTAAGTCATTTCATTATGTGCTTTGGATAAACTATCTTTAATTGCGAGGTTTATAAATTATGAGCACATTACGGATAAAAATTTTATTTTTATTTTTTCGAGTATGAACGAGCTCTGATATCACGCACCAGGATTTGCGAGAGGGTTGCCCAAGTCTCCTAAAGGCCTGGAACATGGGCCACGATGAAAAGGACGGCGAGAGAGTAGAGAGCGAGAGAGAGAGAGAGGGAGAGAGAGAGAGAGAGAAAGAGAGAGAGGGCGGGGAAGATCCTGGGCCAGTAATAATTAGTACAATTACCGCGCAAGGCCAACCACTGCAGGCTATATCTCTGCAACGCGAAGATACTATATACCATACTACATACTACTATAAAGCCAAGAGAGCCCAAGAGTTGGCTTCGAGATTTCAAGACCGTGTGCTCGGTAATTACGGATAATTACGTCCTCGATATTCCTGAAAACATCAACCGCGGCGTGCTCAGCTGCGGGACGTTACCCCCGAGACGATCATCACCCTTTCTTGCTCCCACCAATCATTTGCACGTTAAACTGGTTCGTCTCCCTATTTATATTTATAATTGCTGCTTCTTTACTCTCCTAAATCGTACAATCGTATATCTCATATTTAATACAAATATAAGAAGCGATAAAACCAAGATGTTGCAGTGATTGTATGCGAGGAAAATTAAAACCTTTGTACAAAAACTGAGAAATTTTACAAATTTTTCTGACTGTAGCTCGAAGATGAGTGACGCGGGCGACGATGTTTTCGTCAAAGTTTTTCGTGAAAAATCTACGACGTGTCTCGGAGGTCTCGTCTCCTCGGATCGTGCTATATCTTGATGCAAAATATCTCTCGAGGTTGAGAAGCAGAAGGAACTTTACTTTTAGGAGCCGAGTCGCGGCTTGAGCGCCAGAAGAAAAGAAGGAGAGACTGGCGGTGTTTTAAGGTTTAAAAAAAGGGCGGCATTCGGCCGAGCTCGTGATACCTTGTGAGAGCTTCGAGCTACAAGGGCTTGTGCTCCTGGCAAAGGAAGTAAAAGGGAGGAGGACTCCTCCGGCTGCTTTGAAATATTAAGTGACTGATGGATGAGGCTCCTGAGGGGAAATAGCGAGAGAGCACTGTAGAGGAAAGAGAATAATACAAAGAAAAAAAAAAATAAAAAAGAAGGAAAAGTCGCAGAGCTCAACGAGCCTCGCGACTCTGCACCTTCGGTGCTTCTTCAGTTCTTGTTACGACAATCAAATTCCTACTAAAATCTCAGGGCTTCGTAGCTCAACTTTTTATATTAGATTTGTCTAAAATGTTTACACGGCGCAATTCGAAACTGATCACTTCGGTTTCATGCACGCACAGAAATCGTGGTAGTTCTGGTTACTATCGAGTTACAACTATCGACCCTCAGTCGATTCGACATTTTTTATAGTCCCATGGACTATTTCTAACTCTTTATAAATCACACAGCTCGAAGTTATGGCAGAGTCGAGGAGTGGGGATATTCTTGTGACTTATGAAGGATTAAAGTAAAATCAATTAAAGTTAGTTACGGTTACTATAAAAATAGTCGCATGAACTAACAATTGATAGTTGTCACTTTTAACAGATGCCAATACGATGTTTGCCTCTCGGTGTACCTTTACTTGAATAAACTCAACAAGAGCCAAAGAAAAAAGTCTGATAAACATTATATGAGCAAATAAAATTGTAGGAAAATGTTAAATGCAATTATCAACAATTTTGGAATTCCAGTCCTGACGAACAATTTCGGTATGCAATAAATTGCGGCCTAGAGAGATGCATCGAGACCAGCTGTGAGTTTCAGTAGAGTTATTTCTACGTGAATATTCCAGTCGCGAGCGCGAACGGGAGCGTTCGTTAGTCTATTGCTTTGGGTAAAAAGCACGCGATCACGGTTAGTTAAACCCGACGCCTTTTTCCAATCAGGAAAATCTGCACGCCCTCTTCCGCTCCGTGGGCCTTGCCATTGCGGCAGTATGAGCGGCAACTTCATACCGCGTAACCGCCCGGAGAAAAACCGCCGCGGCATATGATCCCGCAGGCTGTAAGTACGTGCCGGGAAGCTAATACCTTCTGAATTCAATATTTATAGGTTCCATGGGTATACGCCCTTTCGTAGATTGCGATAACCTAAAAAAAAATTGTTGAAATCAATATTTATGTATTTATTTTCAATTTCAAAGTACTCATTAAGGGGTACTTTGATAAGTAGCACTGGTTCCGGTAAAAAAAATTGTTTTGCGTTTGATTGTTCGTAACGGTGTTCCGAGGATATTAGAAACATCGCCAGTTCCAAATATAACGAATCGCAGGAGTTCAATATTATTAATTATTAAAACATCAATAGAGTTACTTAAATTTTTCATATTCCGATCTAGAGATTTTTTTACTCGATCAAAACACCGTCACGAACGTTCAAACACACGGGATGTTAGATATCATTTTTTTTGGCGATACAAAAAATTAAACTTTTTCTTTTTAAATGACATCGGTGTACCATATCACCCTCTCAATTTGTTTAACAAATATTTTATTCAAGATGCAAATAGAATGGATCGTGGATCTTCGAGAGTTTCTATGAAAGTGTCAATCACCGACATCTAAATTTACGTGTATTACATATTTACAAAATCATGATATCTACATTGACACGTTGAGAACGACGAGCAGAAGCCTCTGATGACTGTGGTCACGCACGCTTCCGCGCAATATGTTCTCCATGTTCTGCACTCTCTGTTCCAAAGCGACTAAGACGCTTCGCAGATTATAGTATACGGACGAGTAGGGGATGAGCAGCACGTACGCGTGCTCCAAATGTCCCGCTCCGCGGTACACTAGTGCAGTATGAATGCAGTTGTCGCGATGCAGCTGGTGAAGAGCCTCGATGCTCGCACGCAGCCCGCGGTCCCGTGCCGCGCAATAACATAATGGCACAGGAAGAGAATGCGTTTGACTCGCGATCCGACACGCCTCAGGAATTCTAAGAGCTCGTAGGGTACCGTAGGCGCCCCAAACATCCCCAGTATTCCTATATATTCCTCGATGAAAGTATAAACCTCATGCGCGTTCTCACTCTCGCCTCTTTTTCTCTGCCTCGTCTCGTCGTTTCGTTGTTTATCGTCTCGGAGGATTTTACGTTTACTCTGGTTTTACGCCCCGCCACGGATGGCACGGTTGCAAAAAGAAATGAAGGAAAAAAGAAGAAGACGAAAAACGTGGAAAAACATCACGAGAGGAGTAGCAGCGAGAATGCATTGTGTAATTTGGAAAATCGAGGAGGCTACTGTGAATGGGGAAAAAAGAAATGAAAGAAAAAAATCAAGGAAGGTCGATAAAGGAGGAATGAATAGAAAAACAAGAGCAAAAAGGGGCAAATACGAATGTGGCAATAGTCGCGAACATGCCGAGTGCGCTTAGTCATTTCGCTCGTCGTTGTTCTCGTCGTCTCGTCGCACCGGAGAAGAGACGTTGATTTAGGTGGCTGCGATTTCCAAGTCGGCTACCTGTCGCGCGCTCGCACTTGCGGTGCCCCGGTATGCCGCTAATGCTGCTGCTGCTGCTCCACAAAGCATACGGTGACGAGAAGCGAAAAGGAGATGAAGGAGAGGGTATCCGAGGCTCCGAGGCCCGTGAGGCACCTACGGTGTGCAACTGGTGTAGGAGAAGGCCCCCCGAGCGCCACAGAAGTCGCCACTAATGACACGAAGAGGAATGCTGTCCTGCGACGCACGCTACTGCCATCTTCGTGCACTGTTTCCACTGCGCAACACCGCGGTTCACCACCTCGAATGGCAGAACATCGCAGAAGCCGGTAGACCGAGCAGTAGCCATTTGTAATTCCCGATGAAAAACTTGAGAAAAAGGGGAATCAAAGTGTGATGATGGGGAGTGAGAGAGAGAAAGAGAAATCCCTGCGCAACGCGTCCTCGTCGTCGTGGTCGTTGTCGTTTGTCCGGGATGAGAGCATATACGCAAGCACGAGACGGTATAACTACCGAACCAATGATGCAGGAACTGCAGCGGTGCAATTAGTGACACACACACGCACGCATACCGTGTTCCCCGACAGGGTTCTCCACCAGCCCGGGCAAAGCTATATAATTAAAATTGTCTGACGCCGGTCCCAACAGCAACGCTGCAACAGCCAGTTCGACACATACCAGCAACGCCAGCACCTACTTTCTTTTTCCACTCGAATCTCTGCATGCACTCTCTATTATTCCTCCTCTGGGATTCGTCCCTTTCCTCGCTATTCCGACTCTCCTGTGGCTCGTATTTATTACGAGTACAACGTTAACACGTTTTGTTTGCCGTACTTGAGGAAATTTAACGTTCCTTGTACGTAATAATTATTAGTGTTATTTTGTACACCTTCGGTTTTAAAAAAATTTTTTTTATTATGAATCGTCAATTCGTATACCGTCAAAATATTTCTTGAGAACTTCATGTCTTTTGTGTAATTGTAATAGACAATCGCTTTTGGAAATGAGATTTTAGATCGATAAATTCAATTTTAGGATCAACTTCATGCAAGAGGTAACTTCGAGTATTTATATTTGATAAAATTCGATCGAGGAATCTGGATTCAGTGATTATTTGAATTTTTAGAATTTTAATAAAAATTACCATAATGGCAATTGATTTCACAAATCTCTCTGTATAATTTCACTTTAAAGATCTTCTTTTTGTAAATTAATATACTTGTATAGGAAACTTTTACGCATAAATCGGTACATTTAATAAAATATACACAAGTATGTTGTAAAATTAATGTACACTGTAAAAAATCTGCGGTGGTAACTGCAACGGTGTGATGATAAAACCCGGTGTTAAAATGAACACCATTTCGTTGTTAAAAGTACACCAGCCATGGGGTATATCAGTAATTCGGTGTAGCCTAAAAAATATTAAGGTCAAATGGTGTGATGGATCGTGTTAACCATCAATGGTGTTGCTTGTTTAGTGGACACAATTCTGTGTGAAGTCATAGTATGCCTGATAGGACGTACTTTAAAACACCTACAAAATTTTAAAAAATAAACTTATCGGTGTCAAATACACACCGAAAGGTGTTCTACGCCGCTCTTTTCCATCGACGATTGATCTATTTTGCCTATTGTACCTATAATGGGCCTATTGGGCCTACACAATGGTGTTAATTTTAACACCGCATTTTTTACAGCGTACTTTGTACTAAACGCGTAAAAAAAGGTCGTAGACAAGTAGTTTAATATGACTTTATAGCCGTACATTAGATTTAATATAAGCGGTTTATGCATAACAACTTTCTATAACGGTATAAACATTTTTCAACAGCAATGCTTTTAACAGTATACTTAAGGCTTTGGGCGGAAGTTTGTAAAAATGTTTTAAAAAACGGTTGCGAAGTATAACCTTGTCCTTCATCGTTTGTTTGGTCCGAAGTACCTAGAGGTTTCTCTATGAGAAAGCCAAAATAAATTATAATTTACGATAGAAATCTGTGTCTACTACGGACCAAATAAATGAAGAAGCAATGTAAAAGGTTCTATACTTTGTCTTTATTAAGTTTTTTCATCAAGTAATTTATAAGAAGAACGAGAGTAAGAAGAGGTGCGAGAAGAGACGAAGGGAACAAAAACAGCGGTCAGTGAAACCGAGGAAGAATGAAAATATAACGCTGGAGAAGGTGTAAGAGGAGTAAGAGGAAGAGAAAAGAACGTACACAGCAACAAGTGTCCCCCGTCGAGAGCCGAGCAAAGGCATTCCTAATTATCCCTCAACCCTTTTAGCACCTCGGTTCGTCTTTCCTTTCGCGTAATAGGTGTACGCAGAAGCAGGATCGGCAGAGCAGCGTCCAAAGAGCGAAGCGGGAACGAGCAACAACCTCCCTCAAGCGAAATGGGACAAAAAGCACCTTGATTGCATTTTCGTAATAGTAATTCTCCATCGTCGCGCTCGATTTAAGGCGAGACGCAATCAGAGCCCGCGCAACGTAAATTCAATCGATTTCGCCGATGCATTTCGGCTAATTGCTTGTTATATTAGCGATGCCTCGATGGTTTTCGTACCATTGATTAATATTCGCTTTTTTTTTCTCCTACGCATTGTCTTAATATGAATAGTTATTTCGACCCTCGTCAGGCTCTCCGAAGCTTTCGAGTCGGTCCTCGTTTCAATGTTCATATTTCGATGATGGGTATGTGTGGGCGTTCTTCCGTTTAGTTAAATAATTATTATTACATTTTTTAATTGCAGTGGTACAGCGTGGATAAGAGCAAAATTCGCGATGACATCGTCAAACTATGGATCCCACTGGGCGTTGGACCTCGTCACGATCAACTTGACAAAACTGCAGAGAATTTTCTCGGTAGATCAGTCGAGAGGTCGGATTCTCTGCCACTTCAGGCTTGGCACTCACTCGCACGCTCGGCGCTCTCGTGGTTTGTCAGTCAGACTTCCATCAATGGGTGACTAAATTTTCATGATTATTATTAATGCCAATGTCAATATTTCATAGCATTATTCTCGGTCATCCATAATAATATTAATACTAAGTTAAATATACTATTTAATTGGCAATAAATAAAGTTTGTTTGATGCAAATACACTTATTCTGTCTTTAAGAGGTCAGAAACAGTATCGCTTATCTTGATTTTGGAAAAAATCATTCGAATCGTTGGTACCAACAACTTATCATCCAACCAACTTCTTCTCGAGGAGATATCACCACAGTTTGTATGCTGTATATAGAAACCTCCCCAGAGACCGGGAAGGCGAACGGGGAGCAAAGGCACAAGATCGTTTGCAAGGTGATGAAAGGAGGCCTTCCCTTCTCGCCGGTTAATTAATAACCACGCGAGATACGATCTCCGCCTATCTCCTGGAGCTTCTCTCTGTCCGGCGCCCCCTGTACCTTCATATCTGTGTGTATGTACGTCGGAGGCCTTTCCTCGACAGCGCTCAACCTCTTGGCAGAGAGAACCTGAGCTCCTTGCCAGGGGCTCGGTCTTTCTCACTCAAACCCGCGAGCTCATCTTCACCGGGACGAAAGGTGGGCCCTTGCGACGCTAGCGCGCTGGCGCGCGCGCGCGTTCACACACGCACACACACACGCACACTATTTATGTATATCGTAGCGAGAGACTACTGGCCAGCAGCCATGCGGTTATTGATGGCCAGCTTTGTTTGCTCCGCGTTCACGTCCCGTATCTACCTACTACCCCTCGGAGAGATCTGCCTTTTTACTTTTTGCTCTTCCCTTCTCGCGCATCTACGTCGTCGAACCGTTTATTAAAATTCTACGAAGGTGATTAACCTCCACCCAAAGACGTATGATACTTGAACATCTTTCAACATTTTTTTTATTCAAGCATACGATTAAATTCCACGTGAAATAGATATTTTAGCGTACACATGTTTTTCTTAGACTGTGATCAATGGTGAAGAAAAAAACTATTTGAATTGCCAGAATATTATTGTAATTATATCAAAAGAAAATGGCGTATTTCGTTACAGTCGAATAAATCATATCAATTTTTCTCAATAAATTATTCAGAAATTATTACGGCACGTAATTTATATTGTCAACGATGATTTACACGCTTGTTAATGAATTTAGAATTACTAGATTGAATTTCTTGACGTCCCTTTCACGACGACACTTTACTTTTGATGCGACGCTGATGACACTCGGACTGTATGTGTCTCGTGTGTCACGATAACGCGTCGTGCCTTCCATTCGCACACATCACTTTACGTGTATCGTAAGTACCACCGAGATGCGAGGGAAATTGAGGTCTTACGGGGAGAGCGCTAGTTCCAGCTCTACATGATGATGGATTTTATAACTGCTCGTCCATGGAATTATCACATCAGGACAAAGCATAATCAAGTATATATGTTGTCTCTCTCTTTCTCTGTTTCTCCCCAAGTCTGTCTTCCGTCTTTGTCCAGAGGAATGTGTCAGACATGACAAACCTATCAATTATTTTATCATCTAAGTTTATTAATATTATTGTCATTTGAATTTCTCGCGAGTCGATGTAAATTGTGCAAAATAATTTGCATAGATTCGCTCGAGTATCTAGAAAATAGATTTACCGAAATACGATTCGTGTTAAATTCAAGTAGATGAAATATAATTGGCAACATATAAAACTCTATTAGGTCTCAATTTGAATTAATTATTTATTTGATTGAAACAAACTTTTTTTCTCGTTACATTTTTTTAAAATACTATTCTTATTAAATTCTGTTATACATCTCGATGTCAGGTGTTTAAATTCACATGACGGGTTTGCGTAATGAAATATTGTACAATCAATCGTTCCTCACCAACGATACGATGGTGATAATTCTAAATGGTGCGAAGTGTATTCCTCTTCCATAGTGTGCGAACGCGAGTCACCTGGATGACGTTCACATCATTCTCGCGGCGATGCCCCGCAGAGAATATTAATTACGCATTCGCTCTCCTCTTCCTCTCCCATGACTCGAGCTCCCGGTTCTCGCTCACCGCAGTCTCGCAGATTAATCATAATTAGTGGCTCGGGCCGTAAGCACCGACCAAAGAAAATCAAGCAATCACTCGAAGCGTGCGTTCTTTTCATTGTTATATTCGTTTTTTCTTATCACCGCAAAAATGAGTAAATTACCTGAACAGATATACAGAAATAATAGGCAAGAGTGGGGGGGGGGGGGGGGGGTGTAAGATGGCGCTTGAATGAGAACGATCGAGTGTGTGACAGTGCTGGGATCGAACAGACGCAACTGGGTAGCCAGTTTTTATCATCGTCAGCGGAGCGGTGGAAACGAGTGTGGAGTTGGAGGAGAGAGTCACGCGTCGAGGAGCATAGTAAGAGAGAAAAAGCGCCAGAGCGACGACAAGGGGGTCCGTGAGGCCCCGTATATGGATGCTTGGAAGACACGATGAATCCAAGTGGGAGGTTCGAGAGATCGAGAGGAGAAGGGGGTGTTTAGTTCCGCGCGCCACCTGTTACCTCCCTGATTGCCCCTCGATTCTCCATTCCCTGGTATGAGCGCGAGATTCCCTTGCCCTCTATTTTTCCCTCACCCTCTATTTTTCCCTCGAAAGAATCATCGGACTCTTCAGCTTCGTTTTTCTCCTTGACCGTCTTTTGTACAAACAAGGCGATCGAATTAATGCTTTGATGCAACTTTGATATTACTAGTGGGCCCTTTGGTGTTGTCTGAAAATAATTTGATAATATTAGCGGATTAATCTTTTGTTGATAGTTATAAAAAGCAAACAAGTCACTATTTTACATCGTACAGATAAAAAATATAGAGAGAATAAAATTGGCTTTGCTTTCTCAGTCTGCATGTCTCAGAATAACTCCTGATATAAAATGTCAATCCTTGTTCTTTTCCTGCTTTCCTCGAACAAGCCCCGCTCCTTATCCTTCTTTGTCCCAGGGGTGCGAGATTCAACTTCTGATTGGCTGCCGCGGGTGGCCTAGCTCGTTGGTCAGTAATTATCATTAGGGCGTTTGCGCAGCAAGTTCTAGCTCCGCCAGCCAAGGCGCGGCTTCGTTCACGTATATCGCGCTACGTTCTCTGCAACCGAGCACAGGGTGTGTTTCACCCGATTGGCAACCCTCTCTTACTCCTCGTAATTAAAATCTGCGCGCATGCGCGTGTTCTCACCACCCGGACACTTGGAAAAACCCTCGAGAAACGCGACCTGCTCCGGAACCCTGGAAATTCGCTTCGAGAGAGCTCTTTATATATATATCTCTTACTGCCGTTTCTCCAGACTCGTTCGTCTGTGTATCACAGCAGCGTCCAGTAATTATACGGAAGGGGCGTAAACCGCTTGCGCGAGAGGGATGTATCCCCTCCGAACAAAACTGCGCGTTTGCGCTCTGTATACCTTCACTTCGCTAATTACTCATTAAACCCTTGCCTCGTTTGTCCACGCCCAGCAGTGACGGGGTGTTGCCCGGTTTTTCCTTTAAACGCGCAGAGATTTTTGTTATTATTATTGTTGGAGTCGACGAATCAGCGCTGTGAGAAAGAACCATAAAAATAGCCATTGAAACGGTCTCGTTATATCTTCAATAGACCTGAGAAAATTACCTGGGAAAATAGATTCGGTCAAATATATTCCTTCATACGAGTATGCGAAAAGCGTTTGAGTCTGATGAAATTGAATTGAATTTGAAAATCCAATTCGGTATTTGCAATAATTTCAATTTTTCGAATTATTTGAATTGGATAACAGTTCACAAATACCAATGCATATACAGAGTAATGGACGCAAATAATCGTAATGAAGGTGGCGCGAGGTCGCGTCGCGATTCCATCACTCGCCTTTGCTTGTCGCTCGTATCTCCGAATCGTATGTATATACCCCTTTATACACAACAGCTCTCGCGTCGTACCTCTCGGCTGGTTAGAACCGATAGGTGATGCGTTGCAATGTGTGATCGCGTTTGCTCGTGCGGCGTGCGCTCGCATTCACATACCAATGTAGGCGCGCACGAGACAAACTGCGCCAACCGTAGGGTGAAGGAGGTAGAAAAGGAAGAGGGTGGGATGCAGGGACGCGGGGACGGTCGAAGGCTAAGAATAAGAATACGTAGAAACTTTCGGAGGAGGAGTACCGATGACAGAAGAAGAGAGAGAGAGAGAACAAGAAACTCCAAGAGCAATCACGAAAGTCCAAGCATGACAGAGATAAAGAAGAAATAAGTAAAAAGTGAATTCGTGAAAGAGAAAGAGAAGCTGAAAGAAAACGAGGCAAGGAAACTGTCGAGCAGCCCAAGTGAGCCCGACATACATATATGTATATAGCATATAAAAGAGCCTCCAAAGAGTAGCTTCGTAGCAAGGAAAGACAGTGAAGGAGATACGGGAGGTGGGAGGGGGATAGCCGCTGGGAGAGAGAATGCGAACGACTCGCATAACGATCCCGTTTAAGAATCTCTTTCCCCTCTCGCTCCTGTCTCTTAACCCCCGGCACCCTGGCTAGCAGTATAGTGCCTCCCTCGCGCCTCCCGACCGAGCGAAATAACAGGCTCCCCACTATCGGCACCTTTACTCTCTTCGTCTTCTTCTTCTTCTTCTTCTTCTTCCTCTTCTTCATCATCATCTTCTTCTTCTTCTTCTTCTTCTTCTTCTTCTTAGTTGCTCTCTTCAACCTCAAGACCGCCCGACCACCCACCCGTCCGATATACCCGTCCCCGTGCACCTCCCACCAATTCGCCCGCCCGCGCGACAGCATTTGCAAACTCGTATGTATAATTGTCCGCCCGAGTCACCGCACCGCCGCGAGCGAGACTCGTTCCGTTCCTCCCCTGAACTCACCCCTCCATAATATCCTCGGGGCGTGGCATTCTCCCACTGCTCGTTCACTCAACGGTCCAGAGTATACGCCCATACCCAGCATCTTCCTTCGTCGTGTAGAATTCGCAGTTCTGAAACTCTTCTACTCTTCTCCCTACCGCTAGGTTCCACAGCGATCCACTTAACCCCCGCCGGAATACGACTCCTCTGTCTCATTCTTGGCCTCCCTCCCAAGAGCGAGCTTCTAGCCTCCTATCCTCTAACCCATCGTCTCTCCCTACGCGACCGTATCCCACTCCACCACCGCTGTACTTCCTTCAGTTTGAGATGAAGTTGCGGGGGAGCCAGGAGGAACGTGGCTAACGAGACGACGCCGCCACCGCCCAGTAGGGAGAATGCTAAATACACGCTATCTTCCTTTTTTTTTTACTTCCCTTTTTTCTTCTACCGAGCACACCCCACTTCCATCTACCTCCATTATTCCAGCTCTTTCTTCTCTCGTCATGTTCCTTCTCCCTCTCATTCTGTATTGCTATTACTGGTACTACGAGCACCTCGTAGGCTTCTGTCCTTTCGTCGCGTGATACAAGTTACGCCTCCCTCAACCACCCTCGCGGCTCAGCAGCTTGATTCCCCACCGAACCGGAGGGTGGCTTCGGGGGCTAACGCGTCCTCGATGTATTTGTATAAAGTATACGGACTCGCGTGTACGAGTTCTCGTTGACTCGGTTTCCTGTCGAGGGGACGGGGGTTATAGGATATTTTTTTCTTTCCTTTTTAAGCGAAAGAGATTACAGCCCTTTGCCCTCCTGAGGGTATCCTTCTCGTTATCGCCCTTCGGCCTATTTAAGTAGATGGGTTCTTTTTCAGATTTTCCTACGGTTTAATGTCATCGTGAACTCTTCAGGCCGATTTCATGATTGTTCCACCGAAATTGGTGGGGGTTGAAATAAGATCGACGGGGAGAGTGTCACTCTGGGGTGTGTGCACCCATCATGCATTGATCCTGTTGTTCCTATTACGTTTCTTTCACCCCAGTTCAATTTCTCTACATTTGCTTATCTCAATACTATAGATATTTAAATATCCTGACAAGTTTTTATTCGGCGAATTCATTAACTAGTATCAGTTTTTATTTTCACGATTTTTTGCTAAAATTTGAAGTCGATACAACAACAACAACAAAAACAACAACAATAATACCAAGTCATTAGCCTAGTCGTTTACTACTATTCACTTTTCACACAATTCCGAACACTATTTTCAATTGGAATACAACGTACGGTATAAAATGCTTATGTTTCACGCCTGGGCAGCGAGTACAGATCGTCAGATACCGGAGAGTGTGCCTCGTACACAATGAGCAGCACACACGCGGTACTTATCGTAATATGTAGGCATAGCTATACTCTTTGCCTATGGTGAAGCTCACTGGCTAACAATAATCTCACGTAAGAATTGTCTGCAGTACTAGCAGCCCGTAGGAAAGCAGTCAACTTCACTCTACAGAATCCGATGCAAAAACTCGCCTAAGGATCAAGACGATCCAAGTCCAAAGGATTCAGCGCCGCAACACGCTCACGCTATATAGTGAAACACGGAAATTTGCAAACAATAGAACCCGGAGTCCAGTCGATAGCGCGTGTGCACTTCCCTCCGTCTCTCTTCAGCTCCTCGGGAATTCTTTAGATGGCAAAACAGTGATAGCCACGCATCCGATTAACATATTATTGCTATTATTAGGTAAACGATTCCTCTCTCTCTCTCTCTCTCTCGCCGTGATTTTAAACGCTGCAAATTCCGCGACTATGCATAGAAAGGTGAAAAGGAAGAAAGATTCTGCAGTAAACCGTATAGTAGAATAAAAGAAAAGAAATTCGCGCCCCCGCGCGTCTGCTGCTACTTTACGAGCTGCGGTAGTACACTGAGCATAAGGAGAGAGAGAGAGAGAGAGAGAGAGAGAGAGAGAGAGAGAGAGAGAGAGAGAGAGAGAGATCCCCTTGTGCCAAGCGATAAACGCGAGTCCGAGCTGACGAAAAATCAGGATTCGCGAGTGTACCCTGCGAAAAAGAGCAGCGCGAAGAGCATGAATGCGTGGGTGGCGGATGAGAATAGTGAATGATCGTAAACGCGCTTGTGGAGAGATTCGCGACGATAAGTATCGATTCGCGTGTATTATACAGTGTATAGTTATATACTGGCCGTGTATAGATAGTGCGGTGCGGTATAAGGTGGCCAGGCGAACGCTTCGTCTACCGTGATTTCTTTCGTTTTTCTGCTTCTGCTTATTCCGCAGCTTCTCGTGATCCTGCGGAGCTGAGGAGACTCTCTCGAGTATATACACGGGGATATCCTATTACAGGAGCTGCGCGACGCGGTCGACACTTCGTTATGCGAGAAAGAGAGAACCACAAGATCAGGCAGCATGCGTTAACAATGATACTCTGTCTCGGTGGTGGTGCTGCTGCCGGCTCCTTCCTCGATTCATGGAGAAAGAGAGAAAAAGGAACTTCATTGTTATCCGGTAGCACGGGAAAGCGGAGAGGAAGAGGAAAGAAGTCAGTGGAAAAGAACCAGGGATAGGGATACGTACGTAAGTAGGAGAAGGACCAGTAGAACGTGAGCGAAATAGCCAGACAGCGTGCCGCCATATAAAAGCTATAATTGCAGTAGTAGTTGCTGTGGTAGTGTAGTATGCTCCTTTACTCGTTAGGCACGCAGTAGTACAAGCGTAAGTATAGCCGGACGAGAAGGAAGCTTCTTATTTCAATAATCTTTAAACATACCCTTGTGTTATTCCACTTTCGCTATTAATATTAATCCGGTGCGATATATCATCTTGATAGTTGCTTACTTAACTGCTTTGTTGATCGTTTGAGGATGCCACAGTTTTGTTATAATCCCAATCTTTTGGTTAAGAAATCTTTCCTCGTAGAGAAAAATGGTTCCATAACTGAATTGAATAGCTGTATACAGAGTGAATTGTAACTATCGGTAGTGTTTTTGAAGAGGCGAGGAACTATTGGACTGAGCTGGATCACCGAAAAAGTCTGAGAGGAAGTCTGGTGGAGAGATTATCCGTCTTATCTAACGAATTGTGGAAAGGCTCGACTGAGAACGTTCGTAGGTAGTACACGTATACATGGTAAGATCGAAGCGGCAAGACGATCGAGATACTCGCCCTTTTCGGAGGGATCTCTCCTACCCTCCTGCTCTTTCTCCACAGACCGCGTGCCGCCAGCACACGAGCCCGCACGGTCGAGCAAAGCAGTCTCCAAATTAAAGACAAGCGGTGTTGTGTGCCCATCGTCGATTCTTAAAAATAAAACGCGCAAAAATTTCAATCGTGAGGGTTGAGTCTCGACTCGCCGCACCATCGTCAGGTGAGTGGCTAACCGAGGCGAGGAGTAAAGAAACCAGAATGAAAATAAGGATCCACGGAATGGGAGATAGCGAAAGGGGGCAATGAAGTGGGAAAAAGAGAGAAATAAGGCAAAGGAATAAACGCAGGAGCAAGAGAAACAGCGAACAATGCTCAAAACGAAAGATTCCTCGTCTGCGTGCGCTCCATTTTCTTTATTCTTATTTTCCTTATGTACCCTTCATCCTCCGATACCTCTCTTTGCCCTCTTTTACTCGTTTGCTCCGGTTCTTCCGTCACAGAATCCTCGCCTCCCTCTGCACGAGTTTATTCGACTACGCTTCGCTTTCCTCTTGCTCTTCTTCTTCTTCTTCTTCTTATTTTTGTTTATTATTCAATGGGGGACGCCGGTAGGTGCTCCTTAATTGATGGCACCGTCCGGCATGGTCGCAAACCAGCAGAGAAGAAGGTAAAGGTGGAGAAAGAGAAGGAGAGCAAGGAGAACGAAGAAGCAAACACCCGGTAAACTCTCTCTCTCTCTCTCTCTCTCTCTCTCTCTCTCTCTCCACGTCCGTGGAGAACTCGTAGCGGAGAGAAACCCACACCACTCTACGCCTTATTTATATCGCGACCGTTCTCTAACTGAATTCACGATCAAAATACCGCGTTCCACGGCATTGATGGATCACCACCGCGCGATCTTGGTAACGCCGCTCACTTCGTGCACCTCGTTCTCTAAGCAGCGCCAACCCTTTCCCTTCTCCCTTAACTCGTTGGCCCATCGCAGATATTTTCAAACCAAGCCCAGCTTTTTTGATCGATCCCAAACGAACGTGGATGGCGTTTTTTTTTGACGACCTATGCGAATCGCAACTGTAAAACGATTGGTCTTTGCTTTTGGTTGCAGGCTACTTGGCAGAGGATCGATGCACGTATTCTCGACTGAACAATTTCAGAAGCTCATGGAAGCCAGTCGATTTACCGGGCCCTGGCATTCGGTCGTCGATCTTGGAGCTGGCGATGGGGCTACTACTGCGCACGTCGCTCATCTGTTCGACAGGGTTTACGCTACCGATGTATCAACACCTATGCGATGGGCGTTATCCAAACGCAAGTTCACGTGAGTCGTACTGCCGATCGATGGGTGATCGAACAGACAAAAAGATGCGCGTTTACCGAGGAAGAGTTCCTCATTCGTGGTTATAGATACAGTCTTCGACTTTATCCCATTCTTGTCGTAAAATAGCTCATAAAGATAAGCTTAAATTTCTTATGCTTTCCGGTGACTCGCATTACACCCCTTTTTCATACTAGCTGACTTTGATATTGAATCGAACTCGGGCGTCTATGGGATTTGTCAAAGTTAGTGGAAGGCAGATTGCAATAAGGACTCTAGCTCAATCACTCAGACGAAGACCTACGCTAGCCAACTACCTGCACATACCTTGGTAAAGATTGCAAACCATCGATGCGCGAATGCCGCACTTTCATGTTCAACGCTTCGGGAACGCAACAACTTTACTGCAACGCGAGACCGATTGATTGGAGTACAACTTTACGATGCTTTTATTCGAAACTTGGAGGCTCTTTTATACTATTACTGCGCTTTTACTCGCCGTTCTTTTTCTATCCGATCACTCAGTTCAGATCTTCGGTTTTATTATTATCGGTTATCTGGTTTCTTCTCGTATATTACACGATATCTTATTAGCTTTTCAAGTGGCTCATTACCGATTAATTTTTAATCGATATTATAAAAAGTTCATGGAAAAATATCTCGCAATTATCGAAAGTATCAAAGCCCGTTGTTGTCTCGAAATACGTTTCAAATAAATTCCGTTTAGTGTCAAATCTGACGTAAGAAAACGGGCGTTCCAACAACCTTAACTTTTTAACGATACGAAAGACCGCGACAGCGCAGATGACGCTTCGGGATTGCGCTTGTTTTGTCCAGTGATAGTATATAGTATCATTGTGATAATTGCAGAGTTCTCGATATTGACAAGTGGCACAAGGACGCCGGTCCTTTCAACGTCGTGCTTTGTCTCAATCTTTTGGACCGTTGCGATCGTCCAGTCACTCTTTTACGACAACTGAGGGCGACTCTGGCTCCCGGTGGGCGACTCGTTGTTGCCCTCGTACTTCCCTTCAGTCCCTACGTCGAGGTCGGTCAAAGAGGTGACCACAAGCCCTCGGAGTATCTGCCTATAAAGGGCAATGGTCTCGAGGGCCAGATCGCCGGTTTGGTCGACAGAGTCTTCGGTCCGGTCGGTCTGAAGTGTCTCGCTTGGAGCAAACTTCCATACCTCTGCGAGGGCGATCTCGGTCAAGCTTATTATTTCCTTGACGACGTCGTTTTTGTCCTCGAGGCACGACAGGTAACATTTTTTTACGCGATACGGGACCAGTGAGGCGAGAAGAAAAAGCTCGCGATTCTAATTTTCAACAATTAATTACAGGAAGAACCGTACAATAGAACTCACGAGAATGAAGGTTTAATTTATTCTTTATAATATTCTTCAACAAGGTTTAACGGAAATTGAAGATACAACCACATACGGTTCGAGTGACCGAGATATGAAATTATGGAATTCAGAGAGAAGATTATTCGTCCATTGTATGTACCAAAGTATCGTATGTCGCATTTAACTTTTTATTTCAATCCACCGTATTCCATAATCCAATAAATCGTATTATAACTATCACTTTTACTTAACGGTTAATTTTTATGATTGATCCTTCTGTTGAATAAATGTGGAATAGCGTGATGATGGATATATAATTGATATTTATCTTTTAATTCCTTTTCTTTTATTAAATTGACTCTTAAAGCAGAAAAAATTACATGAAAGTTGTATTTATTTTAAATTTATTATATCAACGATGGTATTTACACATGGTAAATCGATACAAAAGTAACAATGTTTTATTAATTCGAGATTCTAAACTCGAATTAATATAACAAAGAAGATTAATAGTAATGAAGAAAAATTAACAATATTGTACTACATAATTTTTTGTATCTTAGATAAGATGCATGAGGTTCCGACACGTGTACACCTCCACGGTTTAAGTTTAATCACAAGGTTTTTTGTGGCATCTAAAGTATTTGTACTTTTCTCTATAACTAATAGAACGATTGTTAGTTAAACATCGTCGACTTTCTAGACGTAATTTGCTCCCAAATTATATGGAACGAGAACAGCTGCGATCGGATAAAACAGGTAAGAGCGTAAATTTGTTTTTTTTTTCATGAACGATATAAACACGTGAATGATCGGGCGAAGATGTTTTCGAAGGTAATTGGTACTAGTGTCGTGTCAATTTATTACGGAAACGTAGAAAGTGTTTGTTGAACGTGTCACTGGCGGATAATCGTACGTATATGCCACGACAGAAGCAGTGCAATTTCATTGCTTTAATTTTAATCCACTGTTTCTGAAATATTGTTGAGAACTTGCAATATTCTTCGGTGGAAACGCTTCTTTTTCTTCTTGAAAGTCTTGTCGTTGAAACATTTACGCTAACGGCGTAGCAAAATGTAAAAGAGCCAATGATGACAGCGGTGTTTCGATGATTCGTTTAAAACGAAGTGATCCTTGGTTGATTATTCTTTCCAGCAGCATCGGAATCCACATGGGAAGTTTAAAAAATGGTAAAGCTCGGTATGCAGCGACTCGAACGAGTTTTACGGATGAAGCGTTACGCCAAGATAAGCGAATACGTGATCCAACGTTCGACATGTTCGCAGCTTTGTCACGAATGACTCAGCTTCAGGCTGTCCCACTTTTTCTTAGGTTTGTACTTGAGGTGCCGGTAAGATTCTTCCTTTCGGTGTATCGCCGGCCTTAGCCGAATATCACATTTTATTCCTTTGTCACATCGACACTAGAGACCAACTTTAGAAGCTCGACGAGCATCCACTGTTTTTTTTTCTTTTTAATTTATGAAATGAATTTATGCTCTTACACCGAATTTCCTGTCGAAGCTCTTCAAAATTCCTGAAGCAGTATTACCGAATCGGATGTGCAATAGTTTCTTTATACTTAAGTAAGCGCTTCTCCTGTAACCATAATCAGTTGTTTTATAACGAAAGAATTATTTTTAGATTATCACCATAAAGTGCACGTTGCGAGATAGTCGCGCAATTGATTCTTGTAAGATTTAATTCAAAGGCAATGAATGCTCAGTACAAATGCGTCGTTTCCACCTCACAATGCGTTGCTCCGCTTAAAGTTAATTTAATACTTTCAGCAAGTTATATGGTCAACGAACATACGATTGGAGAAATAAAGTCGCTCCAAGATATACTTTCGACAATAAAATATTGATTAATTTTACTTTGCTTTCTCTTAGCACACGTCTGAAAGCATAACAAGTCTCCATTTCTCTCTCTCTCTCTCTCTCTCTCTCTCTCCCACCCTCCCTATCCCTAATGCCAATAAATTTATGAGATTTAAGGTAAACGTGTAGCTATTAACGAAATTTTCCTACAAAGGCACATCGGATGTTTTTTCTCTTCTGCAAGCTACGCTTATGTTACATGCCTTTAATAAATTCCTCAACTATCTTTTTTATCTAAACATTTGCCGTCTGCGACTGGCACAGATAATGCCCGTTGACTTAGCCTTTTTAGTCATGGTATGGGTCGGATATTCACTGCCTAACGCAACGAAAGCCCATCATGTCTGACCAGTATCAATGTCGTTTAAAATTTAATATTAGTTTTCCCGGATCTACTTATCATCTAAATAAATGGGAGCTGCCGAAACCATTGCATTATCCGGGAACGCTAATAAATTATCGAGAATTTTTGTATGTTTATCTGCATTAAGCAGAAATCTCATAAATAAAAATCAAACAAAAATGAAAAAACAAAACGACTGTTTCAGATAAGTTCGCGTAATTTGTGGTGCTGACATTACACTTTCAACGTCTATTAACTTTTAGAAAACATAAGATTTGTCTGGACTTTCGTCGTCTACATACGCGTTCGAGCTCGACAGCCTTTTTAAAGCGTTTAGACTGAAACGCTGCCCTAGCGTAAGAAATTGAATGAAAATCATAATATAATCATAATTATTCGCGATGGGGGAGGGAGTTTTACTTTTCGAATGCATCGGGAGGAATTTCACCGCGGTTGTGACATTCCTGAAACGCGGCTAGCGCGGTATTGTAATCCCACTGCACCTCGTTTAGGCACTTAAGAGTCCATTCCAAGGTCATATTAGTGTGCTTACGGAGCGCCACTGTCATTTGTGCTCTTACGTCGTCGGTGATCGTCGTCGTCGTCGCCGTTGCCACCGTCGCTGTCGCTGTCGCTGCTACTATCGCTGTCGCTGTCGCTGCCGTCGTCAATGAGTTTGATCGGAAAGATTCTTGCAGCTGCCTCTTCGTCGGCTTCATAATCTGAAACATCTCGTTCGTGATGCAGTAACCGCCGCCTTTCGGCATGATTATAAATGATCGACTGAAGTAACGAATCGCTTGATCCACAGACTCGAGTTCTTTGAAGATTCCTGTCACCGTGACTAACATCATTGTTTCCTGAGAACACAAAGATAAAAGTATCGATGACTATCACCGAGTTATCGATAACTACAAATTTTTCAGAAGTCAATTGTTACTGTGCTTACCGTAACGAGACCAATGTCCATCGTGAAACTGTTGAGATCGTGTTGCATCCGTGGCAGTTCCGATATGGACGCAACAACGGGCAATCGTCCCTGCTTGAGCAGTTTCCTTCGTCTTGTCTCGTCGACGAGTTTGCACAAATTACGGTTGTCCAACAAGTAAGTGTCCGATCTAAAAGAACGACGGAAAAATCATTTATTTGCGCATTTTTAAATAAAAAAGGAGATACAAATCAATTGAACTTTTGTTGGTGTTTTCGTCTTACTTATTGTCGGCGTGTGGAAGAGAAACCGTCATGCTGAATCTCGCATGCTCGTCATATGCGTCCAGCAAGGGTTGACGATTTTCACTATCGAAGATGCGAAAGTATTGTTGGAGAAATTCAGTAGCGATCTCATGAGCCTTGATGTTGACCGAAAATAGTCTCTGTGCAGGTGGTAGTACAATCCGGTCGTTCTCGAGGTCGAAACCTATCACCGCTCGTACTACGACACCGTCCTGTCGAATCCCAAAGGCTAAATGTAGCGCATAGCCACTATCCGACCTAGAGTCGATATCCCCACGACCAAACGATACTTACCAATCGCAACAGATCGGGAAATCTCTTCTGGATGTCACTGTTGTGAAGAAACAAAAGCCAGGAGTATGGAAGATCCGAGTGAATCGTCATGAGAATACAAAACAATGTCTTATTAGTGCAGAAATGATAGGTCTCATGAAATTATCTGATTACACTTACGTTACTCAGTTCCCCGATAACGGTTCTATCGTGCAATCTCGGAAACTTTGAATTACCGTTTTTATTTACAGAAAACCGCGTGTACCTTCACGCTTTCCTTTCGAAAAGGTTTACGTTACCTGACATACTCGTCTTGCCGTCCAATGTACTTTTCGTTTACAGGATTTCCAGCGAACCGCAATTCCTCTAGTTTCAAGTCCATTATCGCGTTCAGTTCATTCATCTCCTTAATCTGCATTGCAATGATATCGGTAAAAGAAAAAAAAACGATACATTTTTGCGACGCAACTTACAGTACTCACTTTATTGTTACATATACCCAGAATCTTCAAGCACGGTAATTTCGTCAACAGGTGTAGCTTTTCCAGACTGTACAGCTGGTTGTTGTCCAGACTAATCTCGACTAGATTTGGAATTGCAATTGTAACAATTTTCAGCGCCGTGATGAGGATCGGTGTTCGAGTTAACGAGCAGTAATAATCATCGACAAGATCTGGATTGTGATGGAAGAGAGACAAGTCCACAGCGTCCTTTTCCGGTACGTATTTTTTTGCGATAGTGTCTTTCATCTTATCCTTCAACACCTGATCCAGTTCGTATCGAGGAAATCCAGGTCTGACGCGCACTACCATCTTAGAACCGTCGGCTGTCGTTATTTTTCTATCGCATTCCAAAATCTTCTTCGATATTCTCTGGTCGTCCACGTAAAACACTGCGACGTTATGGTTTACCTTGTACTGCAAAAACAAAAATATGAAAAAAATGTTGTCAGGTTATATTTTGTCTGTTAACGCGGTGGGCTACAATTGTCTGCCTTTCTCTTTCGCATCACTGCAATCGCCAATAGCGCTATCTCGCTTGCACTCATGGCGGATAAACCGGTGTAACACATTGTCTTAAGGCAAGGCAAAAAACTCAGTCCACGCTAAAGACAGCACTGCAAGGATCAAGCGAGTGCGAGAACACACCAGTGTCACATGGTACAAAGAGAAGCCAGTCTTTCGTCTTACCTTAAGGCGATTGAGCCCCCTCAACCATCTTGTTCCCAGGCGGTATCAAAAGATGTTTACCTTTTTTTTTCAAGGATGCTGAACGTCTCTGGATAAAAGCAAATTAGGTTCTTCTGCAAAACGGATGAACGAAGACATACCTAATTTCCTTTTATTTATAGACGTCTGGCAACCTTGAAAAAAATAAGTAACAGTCTGATATCGACCGTGCTATCTCAACCTTGAGATTATGTACATCCGCCGTCTCGCTCAGATAGCCGTACGTGCGAGAGATAGCAGAATGTTGATTTTCTTCAGAATTGATTTTAGATGAGAGACGCAAACAGTGAATCGTAGAATTGTGCGCCACAGTTCATCGTTCTTCTCTTGTATTCGAATGATCAATCGTGGCGGAGAAATATTTATTAGTCTTTGTTCCAACCGAGGGGTAACGTGTCGTTTTAAGACAATAATATGCTATCCGGCGGTCAGTAAAAAAAAACGGTCATAAAAATTCCTCTGCCGCAATTGATCTTTCGAATCAAATAGGAGAACGGGGAACTACGTCTTACAATTCTACAGTTCACCATTTAGATACCAAACCCATTAGGTATCTAAAGTTGTAATCCAATTTACGGAGACGATTGTTGTTTGAAAAAAAAAAAGAAAAATCAATTTCACTGCAGAACAGATAAAAAAAGTGAATCCATGTTTGTTTTTGTCTAAAATATTAACTCGGTAAATTTCCTTAGATTTTAGTTCCTAAAGGCGTCGCATTATCTTAATAATATATTATAGGACTTGCCATTATCGGTACAAAAGTCTCAGGAGCTATCAAGTTGTGCAAGCTGTTCAATACAAATTCTTTCTTGTACTTGTTACCAAATGGAATCTGCAAATAAATAACACAGAATATATTTAATCAATAATTGTTTAGCGGATCAACTAATTTATTAGAAATAACTTTAGACGATTAACAAAAGCCTCTGGCTATACTCACAGTGATTCTGTATCCATGAGAAGGATTATTAGCCGGAAAGCGGTCGCTTCCGTTTAATGCGGGCCACAATTTATGGGGCTCCGACTTAGTTCCTCCTCTGTGAAAAAGAGAGCCCTCCCAACCACGTCTTATTCCTTGTTCCCTTCCCTGCTGGAATGCAACTTCACGAACGTCGTTATTCGAACCCACTGACATTACGAGGTTCTCGTCAATACTTCCCCTGATCCCAAACTTGATGTTGCGTTTTTTGCCATTTCCTTTGTTTTTCATTTTGAAAGATACTTTTGGCCTGTTTCCATGATTGTTCATACTCCATAGTGTTCCACATTTGTTATCTAAATAAATATTATGATAAATTAAATAGAAACAAATTATCATAGATATTATAATATACTATATATGCAAATTAAATAGAAACCCGCACAGCGAGGATAAATCTCTCGCTAAGGGCACTCATACATAATACTACGATATCTGTAAATGGATCATCGACAACAAACTCACAGGAACGGCATGCTACGTCACACAACCACCATGCGATTCCATACGTATCTAGTGCATGAGCACCTTCAGGGTTCATTTGTGTCCCACACATTTTTTTCTGTTATTTACATACATCTCAAGAAGGTACTCTATTGAATTTTTAAATAAAATTGTTTTTTTTGCTTGAAAGTAATATTTATATTCTTCCAGATCAGGACATTGGCAAAAATGTAAACAAAAAATTAACTGCGGTGTTACAAAAGACCTCAGGGTGACCTTTCAGTATTGAAATGTATAATTATAATACATCGTTCATAAAAAAACACCAGGTTAATGATAGAAAAACAGTGAACTTACCGTTGAACTGCTTGTCTCTAAAACCAGGCTTTCGAGCCCATCTAGTTCCCCGCATAGTATCATCCGTGCTTCGTGACATCGTGTTGAAAGCTTTGAATTTTAGGATAACAGCACAATCGCAATCACGTTCGCAGTTGTGTGCCTGTGCATTTCTCTTTGTTTGATACCTACGGCTACGATACCTACCGCTAGTCGCTACCCGTCAAAAAAGCGAGTGAAACCATTGGGTAGCATAATACCAAGAAAGTAATCGAATGTCATATGCGAGTAAAGCGCCATCTGATTGTAAAGGTACGCCACGAACGGCCATTTAATTTTTTGATCCTCGTATCCGGTTCCAAATACAACGAAGACAAGAGGTTTTTCATGCTGAAAAACAAGTGAAAATGCATGCAGCATGCATGGATACTAACTAGTATCCATGCAGTATCGATCAACGACTGTAAAAGCATTATCGTCTCTTGAACATACCGAAAATTTTCTTTCCAATTGTCTTCATCCGCTCGAAACTGCCGCTTACGTTTGAACCGTGTGTGTGATAAAGAGATACAGATGCATATGTTTTAATCCTTTCTCTCGTACACAATCCAAGCGTCAGCGGCAGTTTAGCTATCAAATTAAACTACCATGCTTAGGCTGGATTCTTTTTCGATAAAAGAGAAAAAGAGCGAGAAGATGAGGTGCGCTTTCTCGCTTTCTCTTCCACTCAGGGGCGGAAAAAAGCTAGGCACCCTGATAAAAATGCAATTTTACGAACAGTAAACGATTCAGTAAACGATTCAGTGTACTAATCAGTAAATGCTACATGTGTATAGATCCATGATATAATTTTTTAAACATAACTTTTCCCACCATTTGACCAACTGCCAATGGGTTAACTTGTCAGTACTCGGTGTACCTCTATTACATCCTCCTCGTTTGGTTATTCTGATGAATTTACACTATTAGAGCGAGTACTTTTTTTTATGAAGTCACTAATCGGTTCGTTTATTCCAAAACGGGTATGGGAACGGTCGGAAACGTATTAAGAGCAGGAGCTAGCCCTTATCATTCCAGATGGGTCAATAGGTTCGGTCCTGAAACGTACGATTTTGCAGATTTTGCATCAGCTCAATGCTACATTGTATCTAAAGCCCCCCATACACGTGCGAACAATTTGCGCAAATTCGGTGTTTGTGCAAACGCCTGTTTGTACATACGCTAGCACATACACGTAGCAACCTATTGCGCAAACATCATTTCGATTTGTGGTGTTGTTCGTTGAACATGTCAGATACGGACGATTGCTGTGCCGCCATTATTCTGGCCCTAGTGGCTGAGAAACGAAAAGTTAAAAGAAAAAGAAAGCGAAGAGTGTGGGTCAAGAGTTGGCTTCAGAAAAGAAACGAATTCAGTCATGACCGCTTGGTCACTGAGCTCAAACTAACCTCAGCTGCAGACTACAAAAACTACCTTCGAATGGACCCAGCTTCGTTCAGCGAGCTACTCGAAATGGTGACACCCCTCATAGTGAAAAACAACACGGTGATGAGAGACGCAATATCTCCAGAACTGAGATTGTTGGCCACTTTGAGATACCTAATAAGCGGTGCCTCCTTTGAAGATCTGAAGTTTCAAACTGCCATCGCAGCTCAAACACTTGGGAAAATAATAGTGGAAACTTGTGAAGCTCTCATCCACGTTTTGAAAGGATTAATAAAGGTGAGTAAATAAAATAGTTAGTACTTAAAATAAGCCGCATTTATTTGTCAGAAACAACAATATTGTTTGAAAGAAATCCTGATAATTTTTGGTCAATTTAACTGTTCATCATTAAGAAGGTCATGAAGTGATGAATATTGAAGTGGTCGCTGTGTCGATTGATGTATATTATCCACTTCTTGTCTTGAGGCACGCATGTTGAGGTTTTGCGATGAGTCAGAATGAGTGGAAACGTTTGAAGGTGATGGTGATGGAATCGGGGGGTACGAGTTGAGAGGAGTTGATGGGGCTGAACGGGCATGTGAGAATGGAATGTAGACAGGTGGATGAATGTATTGAGGATGATTGGGGGTGGCGAATGACTGAGGTAGATTATTTATGGTGATTGAATGTCTATGAAGGTTGCCCAGTCGTCCTTCGAAAAGAATATCATCGATGAATTTTTTAGCGTAGAGTTGCTGACTTGCAGACATTTTCTCATACTCTACACCCCACCCTTTTGTTATGATCTGAGCGTCTGAGGAGGGTTTTTCAAGACGTTCGCAGGCCATAGACAATAGTTTAGCCCTTTTACTTTCGTCACTGTCCTCATTTTTCCTCGATCTTTTACGTGTAGGTGTATGCTCGGGTTGGGATGTTAGAGAACTGTCTTCTGCGACCTAAAACAAAATAAATGGAAATATCTATGTAGTCGTGAAAGTACTTATCAGTTGAAATTATTGAAGTTATTGTAATGAAATTAAATTATTAAATTAAATAGTAATGAAAATTGAATTGTTGCAGATTCCAGCAAGTGAGAATGAATGGAAGGTTATTGCCGGACAGTTTGAGAGAAGGTGGAATTTTCCCCACTGCATCGGAGCCATCGACGGGAAGCATATCAGCATCCGCAAACCACCAGGAAGTGGCTCCTACTATTTCAACTACAAGAATTCGTTCAGTGTTGTGTTGATGGCTGTGGTTAATGCCAATTACGAATTCATAATGGTCGATGTAGGAACCAATGGAAGAGTTTCCGATGGGGGTGTGTTCTCCAATACAGAATTTTATAGGCGACTCGCGAACAACAAACTTCATATTCCTCAACCTGATAATTTACCTGCCAGTGAAATGAAACAGCCATACGTTTTGGTCGGAGATGATGCATTTCCTCTTATGGACAACCTAATGAAACCATTCAGTCGAAAAAACCTGACCAGAGAACAAGCAATATTCAATTACAGGCTATCTCGCGCTCGTCGCATTGTGGAGAATGCCTTCGGAATACTAGCATCTCGATTCAGGATATTTTTGAGAGAAATCAATTTGAGCCCGGAAAAAGCAAGCTTGATAGTTCTTGCGTGTACTCATTTACATAATTTTCTAAGAATGAACAAAGACGACTTGTATAACCAAGGTGGTTTTGAAATTGAGAACACAACTACAGGGGAGATCATAAATGCTGATTGGCATTCGGATGGACAATTACTTCCATTGCAACAGCTACCGGGCAGAAATACCCCAGTGTCTTCCAAACAAGTACGGCTTAACTTCTCACATTACTTCAATAGCGAGCAAGGTGCTGTCTCTTGGCAGGACAAGATTTTCAAATAATTGTTTGTATGAAATATTATGATTTTGTATAATAATGAATTTGTATTTGAATGTATGAAAAAACAATAGAAAATATGAAAAAAAATTGTACGTACATTCGTTTCGTTATTTCCTTCAATCCATTCAGTTTCTTGCATTGTCGAAATTCCTTGAATTTGGGTTTCCTGATCCCTCAAGAAGTCAAGCTCGTCGAAGTACCACAAACTTGGCACGTACACGTCGTCTGTTCCTCCACCTGATTTTATACTCTCCTTCACTTTCTTCATTTCTCTCCTGTAGGCTGTGCGAAATGAATTGATTTTGGCGCGTACACTTGCCCTATCTGCACCGGGTTCAATTTCCTTCATCTTCTCGACGAGTGTTTTATACGCCGCGTCCTTCTTATTCCTATCTTTATAACCCTCACTTTTCACCTTCCACACGTCAGGTAAATCACGATAGACTGCAATAAACTCTCTCCAAAGTTCCCGCTGTTCATTATCTGCTGTCTTATTCGCCATATTGGAGGTTAATAGCAACAAACTAGAAAAAAAAAAATTACCGAAACTACGTTTCCAACCACGGAATAGAAAGGAAACTGCCTGACAGTGTCTGGGAACAGAAGTTGACTAACCCAAAGTTTGCACAAACCGTACCATACACGTCAAACAAGTACTCAAACAAGGAGCATTTGTACAAATTATTTCGATCCTGACCGATTTTACTCAAACAGTTTGCGCAACCATTCAAACAGCCCCATAGACGGTCAAACTGTTTGCACATGCACCGAATTTGCGCAAATTGTTCGCACGTGTATGGGGGGCTTAACGCTATCTTGTAGAGCTCGGTTTCCCTATCGACAGTCAGTAAGCCGTCGTCTTTATCATTTTGCGATAGCAAATATGATTTACAAAAATCGTGATCCAATTGTCGCAAACGCGCCATCTTTTAAACCGAGTGGCGTTGCTTCTGCTTTGGGTTTATGCATATCGTCCTTTAGAAGGAAATGATCGATATGATTGAGAAAAACGAATGTTGCTGTTCATGCACGCATTTTCACACCATGGCATTATGTTGTTATGAACGGAATTTTATTTTCGTATTTCAAAGAAAGTCCGTTTGAGGAAAACACTGTTCGTTGTGTCAGATGGCGCTTTACTCGCGTGTGCCATTCGGGTAACTTGTTCGTGCTATTCAATTCCGTTCCTTACCACTTACCACTCCGCGCGGCGCATCATCATCTCGTAGTTTATTCGCCAAGTACGTTATCTGCGTGTTCACGGGTGTTTCCGCGTAAACTGAATTATTTTTCAGCTCGCCGCCAATTAAGTTCAAACGATACATCTTCCACGATCGTCCTGCCTCAAGATCTACGCATTATCGTCGTTTATTCCTCATAAAAATGTCGATGGTTTCAACCTGCAATATCGACTAATGGGGTATCCAAGGATATTGTTTGTTGGTGCATAGTTTCGAACTAACCCAACAAAAAGCGTTGTGAAATATGGCTGCTGCAGCCGCTGCCGCGTTACTTGACGAGTTGATGGGAAGGAATCGCAACGTTCTTCCGAACGAAAAGCCCAAAGAACTCAACTGGGAGGATTCCGAGGTACGAACGCTGCGCCGAAACAAGTTTTTCCCCGCAAGCTCGAATTTATTGACGTCCTTTAAAGCAAACTTTAAGGAAATCGATATCGATAAATTACATCGATAGCGGTATTACATCTGAATACGTTTTATGTCGATATTTCAGTTCTGCAAATTGTACCTCGTCAAGTTCTGCCCTCACGATCTTTTTGTCAATACAAGAGCAGACCTTGGAGCATGTTCCAGAGTTCATGACGACGAGGCTCGTGATCTTTTTGAAAAGGCAGGATTCTCATATAGGAAGCAACAGTACGAGGATGAGTTTATCAGATTTTGTCAAAGCATGCTTAACGAGGTCGAGAGAAAGATTATCAAGGGAAAACAAAGATTAGCCCTTATCGGGCGTACCGAAGCGGTAAGTTTCATTTAAATATTCAAGGAAAATTAGATAATTGAGCATTTTATGTATTTTTACTATATTTGTAGCCGACCCTGACACCTGCACAAACTCAACGTAACGAGGAACAAATTGCTCTTCTCACGGAAAAAATAAATAAACTTGTCGAGGAGGCGGAGCAAAGCGGTATCCAGGGTAATGTCGAACAAGCTCAGGGTCTCATGCGACTCTGCGATCAGTTAAAAGAAGAACGGGAGACCCTTAGAAAGTCCAATGACAATAGCCATTATAATCAGGTATGTTAAATGTTAAAAAATGTTCTCTTCATGTAAATTTTCAAGTTCATATTTGAACTACGTTAAATTTCATGTTATCCAAAGATGTTATTACAAATTCGAGTAATTCCAACATTTTTTTAACGTAATGCGATGCGCTACTCCTTGGTTGGCAATACAAACAATAATCCAAATGGCTGCACCCTGCTCGGTCCTTTGGATACAAGAGAAGAACGGTAAACCATGTCTTACAATTCTACAGTTTATCGTTCTTATGTTTTCAAAGACATCGATCGTGGTGAAAAAAATCTATTTGAGAGAGACGGACGACGCGTAGCGCATTGTCTTAAGTCTAAAAATGATTTAACTAATTTTCTTCAAACAAGCTATAAATTTCTTCATTGTAATATATCATTTTCTGTTCGTTACATTTAAACTTGTAACGAAATCGTTTTATTGTTTAGACCGCGGAGTTAGCAGCCGCACAAGAGAAACAGATGGAAGTTTGCGACGTTTGTGGAGCATTTTTGATTGTCGGGGATGCCCAGCAGCGCATTGACGACCATCTAATGGGGAAACAGCACGTAGGATACGCGAGGCTCAAGAGTGCGTTACAAGAAATAATGGTGAGTTTGCCTTTTTTACAGGTAACGCGGTGAAGACCATGAATTCATTTTCATTGGTGCGATACTTCTGGTTTCAGAATAAACGGGAAAAAGCGAGGGATGAGAAGGAACAGAAGAGGGACGAGGATAGAAAACAACGGGCTCGAGCAAATGAGGAACTGGAAAGGAAAAGACGGGAAGGCGACAGAGACAGAGATAGGGATAGAGAGCGGGATAGAGACAAGAGGCGTAGACGTCCCGACGAGGATAAGGGTCGTCACGACGGAATCGGCCACAGGTGGTTACGTTTGTCATTTACTACTTCGTAATAACTATATGATGAAGATAGAAATTCTTTATAGAAAAAAATCAATACCAACATTTGACGATATTTCGTCGAATACCAACCTCTTCGTACAAAATGCTTGACAGTGCATTTTTCGAAAATCACAAACACATCTTATATTACAGCACATTTCACTATAAAAATTAGTGATAAAGGTGCAAGAATACATAAATTTTGATCAATTGTTTACTGAAAAATTCCTGGAATTAGCATAGATTTATGTTGGTATTTAAATAAGTGATGTTAGGCGATATAGAATATCCAGCGAGAGCGACACAGAAGTAAACCTATGAAACTGTGAAATCGTATTCTAATTTTAGTATGCGGTTCATAAGAGATTCGTGAGCTAGCACCTTGTTTCATATATTATCTTTTAAGCAGGATGGTCAAAATTGATACAGAAAAATGTACTCTCGCGAGGAAAAATCTATTAAAAAAGTAGGGTCAAGGTATTATATTGTTACATGCTTACCGACGGACGAGGCGAAACCTACTCAGTCGGTAACAAACGTTTCCAACTACATTTTTTTAGGATGCACTGAGGTTTAAATCTTAATGTGATATGTTCATCATGTATATGATATAAACTTTGCTCTTGTCTGTAAAGCTCTGACACTAAAACATCGACAGATTTAGTGTTAACGGGATCGTAGAGAAGCGAGAGAAAAGGGTTTCCTTAAGGAAGGGGTTTTAATTATTACTTGCTAATAATTAATTATTTATTTAACTATTTTTATTCCGTAGGAACTTTGGTCATCGAAGTAGAAGTAAATCTCGCGAACGACACGATCGTCACCGGGAAGAAGAAAATCACAGGCGTCACAATCGAGACAAAGGTAAAGATCGATGGGCAAGTAAAAATAATATTTTTGAAGAATGCGAGAGGGAATATCAATTTACGCGTTAATTATCTTTCTTCCTTTTAATTAGAAAAATAGTAGTTTTCACAGTAATAATTCTATGAATAACGATACTTTGTGTTGCACTTTTTAATTAATTTTTTAGGAAACCGTGATTATCGCAACTCGAGCGGTCACAATCGTCGTCGCCACCGGTCAAGAAGTCGAAGTCACAAGTAACTACTCTTGATTGGTTAGTGAGTGAGAAGTGAACCAGGTATGCACTAAACGATAAATCATTAACGTCTCTCAATTACTACTGTACAGGTACAATAAAAAAAAAACCTCCAGGTGAGTTAAGTTAGAACATGAAAATATGATTAATAAGTGATAAACCTGAGAGCTATGTGTCATTATTCTCGATGAAACTTAAAAAAGAACAAAGAAAAGTAAACAAATGGAAGATATAGAAAAACATCGATCTCTGACGCCATTCTCGTTGTCATACCGTTATCTCTTCTCGTTCATTATAACAATTTCGTCATGATACAAATACTGGACGACGCATTGATTTTGTACAAATACGCTCGGTATGACGTGCGTTCGTCGTTGAAACACAATCGCTGCGCCGGATCGCACGGATCAACGAGTTTTCCTAACGTACGCAACGTTAAAAAGATAAAGAATACCTAAGAGTATGCTTTAAGGAGGTTGGTGTATCAGGTTCCAATCGCTCCAATTGACATAAAAAATGATCATTTTTGAATACGTCATCGCAATATTTAATATAAAATAACAAAGAATACAATTTTTTTAATACAATCGAAATGTAATTCCGATATGCGAGACAATTAAAAATCTCGAATTTACGTCGAAAAAAAGAATATTCAAAGTTCCAGAACTTCAGTTTAGTAGTAAATGATTCAATAAAATTACTGTGAAACAATTTACAACAGTAGTCAGTCTTTTTGTAAGTGTAACATTTTCAATTTATAGAAAAATTCTTGTGAAGATAATGCGCCAACCACCTTAACGACAATAGATTTATTACTAGTTTGTATACACAGAGCAAGATGGGAGAAGGTATACCTATTCTTGCTTTGAATTCAGAATGTGTAAAAAGAAAAAAAAACAATATGTCACCTCCGTAACAGGTTTTAAACACGACGAACTCGCTACGTGTAAAACCAACGACAGTGTGCATAGATTTTGTTTTTTTTCTTTATATCGTAATGGAAAAAACAAAATAATTAGTGGTTTAGTGGAGGAAATCAGTGCCTACTACCGGTAAACCTGCCACGACAGTGCCCTGTGTGACTGTATGACTATACAATCCTAGCTTCCGCCACGCATTTCTGAGGTATTTATGTCGGAATGATAATACCAAACATGTCTTTTTAATAGAGGGTTTGTTGTTCACGCGTCGAATAGCTCAACCCACGACGGATATCGTTAAAAAATTTTTTTTTATTATTTAATTATTTTATTTTTCACCAGTCTATTTCTAATATTTCTTCTTTATTCCCGGTTGGAGCCCTCATGTCGATCGTTCCCGATTTCGAAATTCCTTGGGGCGCGTTTCATAATCTTCTTCTCCTTCTACTGCTACTCTCTTGTTTTCATATTACCTCACTTGACAACGAAAGTGCATCTACAATCTACAAGCTGTTCGTTGCATTCGTTCGCGAACAATCTATTTTCAGAGCATTTCAATTGACAACAGCGAATAATGTAGGCGAGCGGATGTTGACCTTATTTTAGCAAAATCGAACTTTGTAACACAACCGCACAGATCGACATTTAATTCATTAAAACATAAGATAAAAAGAAGAAAATTTTGCAAGAATTTATTATAACATATCAAATGTTACGTTCCAAGGAACTTTCCGTTAAGTATCCGCTCGTCTAACGGGGGCTGTGCATTTTTGTGGTTTAGGATTCAGGGATTATCGGGTTTTCAGACGATGTGTTTTATTCAGTACGCAAATGTTATTTTTAACATTTGCGATTAAGTATTCCCAGCGATATTATTAATCCGCATCTAAAAATGCATTAAAAAAAAAAAAACAATTGTGAAACAAGAGTAACTTGCAAGATCAGCGTATTCCCACGTTTGAAATATTGATTGTCTATTTTCAGAGTGAGAAGAAGCGGAGGACCGTAACTAGCGCGGTAGAGCACACGAGCACGCAGCTTAATGTATTGTTAAGGTAAAGATTTTGCATAATCTTGAAATGAAACAGAAAAATTAATAAATTCGACAAATCGATCGTGAAATTTTTTTACCAACTCGGACTCTAACGGGGAAATAGATTGAATTGTTTTTTTTTTTTTTTTTTAACAAAAAAAATTCCTGAATATATTTTCTCTTCAACAAATGGTGATCGCATATGCTCAAAAGGCATAACAAGAAAAATAAATCGAGACACTGGAAGTTTATGCTTACTTTAACGTGAACGGGTTCTTTATATCCACATCGAATGCAATTGTTACTTTAGACTGTCTAAGCGTAACGAACGATTTGACGTGGTAAATTGTCCATTGTTCGAATTGTAACATTACCGTAATAAATTGTTATTTCTAATGAACGCAGTACAGAGGATTGAATTTATTCGGGTGAAATTACTTCTTAAAAATCAAGCGAATTCAGATTATTGACATTATATTCTAAAAAAAAATATACATTTATATACATATACATTTATATACATTATATCGATAGTAATAATACATTGCGTAATTATGCGAGTTTCATTTACAGTCTTGGGTTCATAATACTGAAACATATCGTAATTGTTAACAGCGTTTGCACAATGCGCTATTTGAGACCAATGTTTCGTGTTATCTGCAACAAAGAAAATAAAAAAGAGGGTTCGCGTGAGAAAAAATGTCCTGTAACGTGACTTAATTATATTAGCCCCAAATATATTAATATTCTTCAAATAGTTTTCACAAATTGGTACACGTTGCATTTTTTTAAAACGTGAACGACATTTCGCGAGGAATGAAAAATAAAAGCTCAATTGTGAGCTTTGCTTCTAATTCTATCAGATAAGAAATGACAAAGTAATTAATAGAATTTCTCGAATTATTTACTTATTAACTTCAACACAATTCGATAAAAAGTTCGATAAAGTAAATATTTGTTGTTTCTTATTCTGAGATTAATTTCGGATAAAAATCCCAGCGTATCCTGAATAATTTATAGCTATACCTGTTCGTAGACGGTCCAAGCCATAGCGGTCATGAGAGTCCGCCTCAGCGTTCGTGGCACGATACCTTTGAAGTATCCCAAAACTCCGTATTTGTTGTATACAAAAGTAAATGCGTTGTACGCGTTTTTAAATTCGGTAGGATAGAGTTGCATCTTGGTTTTGACAACGTCGGCCGGATGAGTAATGGCCGAGGCGAGTACTCCGGCCGTTATCCCACAGGCAAAGTGAATTGGAACTGATTTGTTTGGATTGTCAAGGCCTTCAAAGAGTTCAACGTCAAATTTATTGCAAGGTTATCGTTTGCTCACGAGACCATCGATAAGAATAATAAAATATTGAAAAAAAGAAGGCAGCAGAATATGATTAAACTCACTCGTAGATGTCGCGTCCTTCAACTGTGTGTAAAACATTAAATAGAGACCGCTGTACGGTGCGTCTCGCAGTAGAGTTGGACCCAATCCACTGGAAAGTCCCCTCACTCCCTCATATTTGTATATCAGCCTCAAAGCCTCGCTCATATTATTATATTTGTAAAAGCCACTCTGAAAATAGAATGAGGGATAGTTACACAAGTTTACGAAGTTGCATTATCTCGACGAGACATTATTTAAATACTTTTTTTTATTTATTTCGATAGTTACTCGAGCGAACATTTATTCTCAACTGGTACTGTTGCCCATTATTGATATAACTTAAGTAAAAAATAATGTAATTAATACAATTATCATATACAATTCATAGTGCGATCATTTTCACATTTAGAAGAATGCGAATAATCGGCATTCGATAACTTTTATCTCATGAATGAAATAAATCGACCGGTTAGAAAATTAATAAATAATTATAATTATTTGAGGTAAGATTAAGTTTGTCTCTTTTATTACATTTCAGCGATTATTCTTACCTCGAATCTCGTCTTGACGACAGTAATCGGTATTAGGAGTCCTCCTGACATGCTTCTCGCGGTTATTCCCAAAACAACAGCCTCCAGTGGGGACAAAGGTTCCTCCATGCATAAAGTGTGCTTCAGCCAGTGAAGAGACGAAAAGTACAGTCCTACTCCAGGAATGACGCGGGTTATCGACTGTGAGACGAGATAAATTATTTATCTTTGTCGTAACGTTCGATTAGCGAATTTTGAAATTGTTTTACGATTGTTTACCGGTGTCATGCCCTTCCATAGCCCAAAGATATTTTCCTTCTGTACGATTTGAAAGATAGTTCTTAGCATTCCATTTCTTTGTGTACTGAAAAGCGACAAATGAGTGATAAACAGAATGTCGTGGATAAGAAAATGTTGACAATGCAACAAACAATTGATGAGCTAACCTGATCTGAGCATTCACTGTACTTTGAAGTCGAGTTTTTACGAGATCCAGAGGTTGAAACAAAATTGTTGAAAAAGTACCGGAGAACGATCCGGCGAGGAACGACTTCAAGACGGGATACTGCAATAAATTTAATAAAATAATCAAGCAGTTGTTAAAAGTTTATCTTGTTTATAATATGTTGGATGAGTGTGCGAAGATTTCGGGATATTATCATTCGAGGCACGAGACATTTCCACTGGATCTTATCGAACAGCAATAAACTCGGACTACGATTTGTCGTATCTCGCACGAGTTGATTCACGTGAGTTCGCGGTTAATCTTTCATGCTCGAGGTCATTGCGAGTGTTACGGACTCGAGGAAATCATCGATCGGGTTATCGGAACGATTCGTTCTATCGTAAAGTCACGCGATGCTTCGGAAAATTATGTTCATAGGACAAATAAACCGTGCACCAGAAAAATGTGTTGGGGTCAAGAGCTTGTCGCTTTTTATATATTTTCTTTATCGCGGCAAGAGGTCATCGTGATTTATTTAACTTTTGTTAGAAGCGCACTTTAATCTCATTACTAATCCGAGAAGGGACAAGTGAGGTATTCGAGAAATGCATTTTCGTAGCAGGCAGTGCAGGATCCGTGCATCATTATCAAATTTAAGTTTTTTAATTTTTCCTGGTAACTTTTTATGAGTAATTTAGTTTTTTATTTTAATTGGCATCATACAAAAACCAAGACACGTTCATTCTCATTATCATCGGGTAGATATAAAAAAAATATTTAAACGATTAAATAATGTAAAGTAGATGAGGAACATTTTTTAAGTCATAACAACATGGATTGAGAAAACTCTCTGGGTGGTAACTGAGCGATATACGCGATGTTGAAAGGGAACTGTGTATAAATAAATTTCATAATCACCCCCTGTGGACTATTGAGCATTTTAGCAATAAATTTTCAACTTTATGACGCTCGCGATACGCGTAGGATAACATTATCGGTATTTTTATTCCATCGTTCGTATAGCCAATGAAGCGCTAACCAATGAAATAACAAGTGATTCACACCAATAAATATTATACTAATACAATTAACAATTATTAATTGCGGGAGGCGGCTACCGCTTTTAGAAAAGAACGTGTTTCATCAATTTTTTTCGGTAAAAAAATTCGTCCCAACAATCCTCCGCGATTTATTGTTCGTAACCGTGTTCTAATAATGTTAAATAGACTCCAGAGTCGAATATAAAACAAGCCAGCAAAGTAGAACTTTGCACATTGTTGCCTCATGATTTTCGCTAACCCACAGAATCTCTTCTACGGGTAATGGTTATCTCAATTCTGACTTCCTCATAGAAAAGGTGGTACAACATTTTTTAATAATATAAAAAATTTCGTAAAATTGCAAATATAAAGTTGAAACCCCTTAATCGATTCTCACTAAATTCAAGACCAAGTATCCTCGTTCTCTAGCAAATTTGTATCCCAAGTTTCAGTTTGTAGATGAACATTTACGAAAATTAGAGCAAAGAAATTTTTTTTTTTCATAAAATTACAAAAATTCATGATTCAATTTTGAACACCTCGATCGATTCTTGCCAAACTCAATACCGAACAGTAAAGAATCTAAAGAACCTTGTCTTCTGACCTATTCTTGTGGAACGTTTTAACTCGATAACTAAAAATTTACGAAAGCTAAAGAGCGTACCACCTTTTTGCGAAAAATTCAAAGAAACATTAAATGAGACACCCGTTAGGTGTCTCATTGCAAGCTCATCACACACATACGCACGGACATTTTTTCTAAATATTTCTCGACGTTTTGGGACTTTTTAAGTACAATGTACATAAAATCTCGATAAACATGTATACACGAAAACAAAGCTTGCTCTTTGAACAGTTCCAGTTTCTTCAAAAAGATTTATTATTTAAAAAAAATGGATTCCTGCAAAAATTTCCGCGAAAATAATAAAACTCTGGTTTATTTTACTAAAATCGAAGACCTCCCCATGCATTAAATCAACGAATTGTATATGAGTGCAAAACACTTTAAAATTAATGTAGAATCAATTTTCTATCAAATTTAATTTATAACGATCTTAAATTACTAATTCACATACAAATGCATTGATTCGTCATAGTTTAATACAATTGACATGTGAAAATTCAAAGAAACAAATAAGTAACTAAAATTTATTGAAGACTTACAGCGGTAAAGGTATCCATGCCAGTTAAAGTATAAACAGGAATCAAAGCAAACTCTTTACACCCTTTCTACAAAAATTGGAGAAAAAAATAGAGAGCAGGACACGTTGAAAAGCTTGTGTCTGTAGTCGATAGAAAACTGAGCATGTTTATAGAATGCAGATTACTTACATCCGTGCTTATCTGAGTTTCTTCTCCGTGAGGGTCAAGCAAGTGACCCTGCATATCTGAGCATATTCGAGTCGTAGCGTCTGGGAATATTGAGACAAAACGTGATTGAAACCTGAGTTTAGAGAAACTCTACGTATCCCAATAACCATCGCTGCCTGAGATTGCGTTGGTTCTATGTATCCTCAAGATACGATTTTGTATTTGGCATCACGCCGCCTCGTTTACTCCGTTGCTTGTTACTTGCAGCATGTAGAATGCAACAGAAAAATGTTTAAAATAACATTTCAACCATTTATTGTATTTTAAACTCACAATATTTCTCTTAGGAACTTAAGGCTGGGACATGTTCACAGATTTCATTAAATAAACATGCATTATTTTTCTTATCGTTAAAAAAAATTATGTTGAAAGTTCTATGCAATTGATAGTTCGTAACGTTGTTCCGATTAACGTAAAAGATTCTCAGATTCGAATATAACAAATTGTAGACGGTTCTATTTAAATAACTATTTTCCATTTAAAAGAATAGTATGTTTTTTTTCACAATTGGAAAACCTTTAACTGAACAATCGAACAGATGGCTATTTACTGATATGATCTTTTTTAACGATTAAAAAACGTATTTTATATTAAAATCGGTAAAACTTACCCTTTAGTTACGACCAATCTGAATATAAATATATATATATGAATAAAATGAGAGCAATCTAATCAAATATAGCCTAAGTCGTTTAACATTAATTACTCGATAAAGAATCCAAGAAAATGTTGACAGTCATTGAAGTGCGTAGTACAAATTTCAGTTACGCAACGGTTCTCTGATAAGATTTATATCGTTCGGAAGAAGCATAAACACTGAAATTGATAGGTATGACGACGGAGATCTGGATTGTCATCGATATTCGAGTAGGCGCCAAATACGTATCCACGTTTCCACGCCAAATTCGATCTCAATGGATTTTTTATAGTAATAATTGCATCGGGAATTGTCTTTTGAGTGTAATTGGTGTTCATTATTTGAAGAAAAGTGTCATTTTTAGCAGCAAGTTGACATTTCGCAATTGAAACTCTAATCTTAACCTTTAAAACGGAAAATGACAATATCCTTCGGCATATTATCAACAACCCGACTGACCGTCAGACGTTCAAGCTGTCAACAGTTCGAATAATATGTTTTGATAAGAAATTACATGCAGCGCGATTTATCGGATGTGACGCGACACTGTAGGTTAAAGCTTTCGACGTTAAACGGCGCTCGGAATTACCAGAGTTCCGGCAGTCGCGCTCTCTTCCATTCTCGGCCATTTTCTTGTCGACCATCGGAACGTTCGGTCGTTAATATCTTTGGAGGAAGACGTAAGTATGATTTGCATCATATATTCTTTAATTTCACTATTATTCTGTGTCTTTACAATCTTTTATTCATTACCAATCGATCTAGAGATTGATTACGAAATTAGGTTGTAGGACGTGAATCGGATTATTTTATTTCGAAGAAAATATGGTTGCGTGCTTAACCAAAACCACGTGGCGAAAATTTTGTATTCATGTTTCTAACTTTAATTGATTAGATTTCGTATGCATGCAGTGCAGGAGTACTCAACTTGAAATTATTTGCTTGTTTATCGATTACAAAGAATTGTAATAATTTCCTAGTTCTATCGTGAAAAAGAAGGTAACTGTACTGTGCCTATCAATTTTACAGTTCTTCGTTATAGTTTGTTATCTGAAAGATTTATTGTGGCAAAGAAAATCATGATAAAAGAATTCTTGCACATATGGCACTTTAAGAAAGACATAGTGTGTAGTGCATTATCTTAAAGGAAGGCTTCACTCGCATGATCTACGGTTGAATGAGAATCCCCAAGCTGAAAATTTTCAACACATTTTTCTTAGAACCAGATTTGTGCGGATGAATGCTACACAGTTAGCCTCACTCTGATGTCTCCATAAAAATATGAGTTGTGAAAAAAATGTGTTGAAAGTTTCTAGGTTAACTGTCTCTATTGAGCCTTACTTTAGAAATAAATGAAATGTTTTAATCGATCGGGAGATCAATTGCTTATGAACTTGAGTTATCGGATGTCAATTATATTGTTTCAACTTCTGAGAAAAGATCAATGTGTTCTCACAAATTCCATGTGTTGAATATGTTGTAGTTAGGCTTCTAGTTTTGATTTCTTAGGTTAAGTTCATATGAAACAACCACAGGAGTGCTTGCCTTAAAAATTGGGCAAGAAATGTTCGCTTCTTAACGGACGATTTCTAATCTTTGAGGCTATATCAATTTCCTGGATTAATCAGTGGTAGAGGCAAATTATCCTCTTCTTATTTCATGACCAGGATACAACAAAAAAAAGTTATCAATTGTACATTTAGATAAAACTAATTTTCCTCATTGAATATTGTCAAAAACTATATAAAACGGTAGTTGCTCGTTTTCTTTTGTAGTCAGGATTTTACTTGCTCCGAATTCTCATTGGACGCTTTCTTGAGTTCAGGTAACGATCGATCATCATGGTGAATGGAAGAATCCCGTCGGTCTTTTCCAAGACCTATGTTACGCCAAGGAGACCTTACGAGAAGGCTCGTCTCGACCAGGAGTTAAAGATCATCGGAGAATACGGTCTTCGCAACAAGCGCGAAGTCTGGAGAGTCAAGTATACTCTTGCCAAGATCCGTAAGGCTGCTCGAGAGTTGCTTACTCTTGAAGAGAAGGACCCCAAGCGTCTTTTCGAAGGTGTGTTTCACATTTTTTAAATCCTATGACAATTAAAAATTTTTATTTAACTATCAAGGTGGTGCTTGTTACCGACACTTTATCTTAAAAAATTCAACACATTTTTTGTTGCTCAGATTTTCTTAGAAAATTTGACATTTATCAGATAATTCGGCTTCCAGAAAAATGTGTCAAATTATTGGCTGTTCCTCTCTCGTGCACTTATCGGTCCCAATGATGGTGCTCAGTCTGAAATGAGCCGCTCTTAAGGCGATATGCTACGTGTCGTTTGTGTCTCGCCGATCGCCATATGCGCGAGAGTGATAGAATTTTCCCGTTGCGAATTTCTTCGCCATGATTGATCTTTCGGAAAGTAGACGAGAACGGTTGACTAGAATTGCGAGACGCAGTTCACCGTTCTCTGTCATAGAAAGGACCAATCGTGGCGGAGATATTTGGGATCGCAAGATCAGTTCCTTCTCTGTTGTACCCATACACGTTCCACATCATCTTAACATGATATACATGTTTTACTCGTTCCCTCTCACTCCCTCACGGTCGCTGATGGCGGTTTAGTCAGTATACTACATCACCTTAAGTCGAGGCCAAACCTCCATACTTACACAGATGTGCTGCTTCTCTTTCACTTCGCCGTGAGCGCTATGCTAGTTTATCTCTTTCGCACTCATAGGCGAAGTACAGAGGTTTCACCTCGCCTTAAGGGGAAACGAAACACTCAGTCGAGACCTAAACCCAAACGTTTCGGTGCATTGAGTTTTAAAAAAACGGACGTTCAACCGATAGTCTGATCTGCTGTACACCATTTTACTTATCTGTAAAGTCCTAGACACTCTAGAATAAATTTGGACAGAACGTTTTGTTACCGACCGAGCTGGCGTTTACGGGATCGTGGAGCAAGAGGGATCTTACCTCAACTATTTAATGTGATGATTCATTATATATGTATTCTGACACCTCTTGTTTGAATTTACATTGAACGCAAAAGTGTATCTGAAAATCTAAAAAAGATATTAAAAAACGTAGTTTGCAGATCTTACACAGACGTTTAACAATTTTTACATTTAATTGTTGACAGGAAACGCGTTGCTGCGTCGTTTGGTGAGAATCGGAGTATTGGACGAAGGCCGCATGAAGCTCGATTACGTGCTCGGTCTCAAGATTGAAGATTTCTTGGAAAGGCGTCTTCAGACCCAGGTCTTCAAGCTTGGATTGGCAAAGTCCATCCATCACGCTCGTGTTCTCATTCGCCAGAGACACATCCGGTTGGTGTTACTTTCCTGACAATAATAAACTTATTATTTTAATAAGCGCCTTAAAAATTGGGCAAGAAATGTCTGATACTTTACAGATTGTTTCTAATCTTTGAGGCAAGATTAAATTCCTGGTTTAATCAATGGTGGAGGCAATCATCCTCTTCTTATTTCATGCCCAGGATACATTCAAAATTAATGTTAACTTAATCAATTTTAATTAATAATAGTAATTATTATTATTCAGTATAAATGTTAAAAAAGGAATTAAGTAATCGACTGAAAACACGAGAAGAGTAGCGACTCTTTCGTAATCGTATATTTTACGATCCATTTGCTTCTTTAGATACGAGGAACCGCATTGACACCGCAACGGGCTATGAATCAGTAATGAAAGTCTCTCGAGATTCTTTCGTAATGGCCACTGAAGCGTTTCGGTTTCGGCCGTCGTTTTACGCCACGAAAACAATGTTTTATACCGTGGAAGAGTCAGTGTTCGGCTAGCGTCGATTTCTCTCTCTCTCTCTCTCTTACAGACCACTTGAGCGTCGAGTCACGTTGCACTCGACGTTCAACGTCTCCATTTCGAGTGTTCCCTAAAAACCTCGAATACTCCTCGAACGTTCATCGGTACGGACGGTTTATTTTGTAAATTACGGAAGTTACTACGTCGGAACGAAATGCCCCACGATCGAGAAACTAGAAACACAATTTTTCAATTACATTAGAAAAACATTGACGATATGTCTCTTAGTACTTCGAAGCTATGGATATTCAATACAATAGAAGTGCAATACTTTTATCAGAGAAAAATTGTTGCAATTGCAATTTCTAAAATGTAATTTGAAAATGAGACTTTCATTCTCGTGACGTGTCGCAAAATATGAATTGCATAGTCGAATTTATGAAAATTATTGTAATTTATAGGAAGCTATTGTTTCTACTCTTTACAGTGTCCGCAAGCAAGTGGTGAACATTCCCTCGTTCATTGTACGACTGGACTCGCAGAAGCATATTGATTTCTCGACGAAATCGCCGTTCGGCAGTGGTCGCGCCGGTCGCGTCAAGAGGAAGAACATGCGCAAGGGAACAAGTGGAGCTGCTCCCGAAGAAGAAGAAGATTAGACTGTAAATACTTCGCTAAGCTTCAATAAAAAGCAAAAAATCTAAAAATACAACCTGAATCAATCTCAATTGATAAACCTCGTGCTCACTTTTTTAGTCAAAAAAAATCTCAATTATAATTTACTTTTTATTAATTAGCGAGGAAAGTCCCTGTGCCCTGATTATTTACTTTTTTTGAAATCTCTGAAGTGCCGTGTGTACGTGAAGTTTTACGATTATGTAAATTATTATGGCAAAAGGTCTAGGCTGCGGTTACATGCCAGAAAGTGCGTATGAAATGTTACGCCTGTGCTAAATAGAAACAGTTCTGCATAGTAAATTTTCTTTCGTACTTACCGTTGCTACACGATATGCTAATTGTCGGCTTACTCGAGATAGACACGACGACACGTAATAGTTGCTGCTCAGTTTTCCTCGAAACGCCTAAGTACTCTGTACGGAGTGCATTTTATTGCATCTGCGTATCGTGGGTGACTCGCAATTGCCGTATACGTACAAGCTTGGTACAATACACGCTCGATTTTCCAGTTGTACCGTAAACCGTTACAAGGATCAGGGAATACGTTCAATGCGAAGTGCAGGTTGCTAGATAAGGCGTATAGCTACGGCGAGCTATATTGCTCGGTGCTCCCGTGCTGCGAAATACACTTCCGGCAATAGCTGCAGCATTTGCTCGATGCGTACACAACTTCCAGTACACAAGATATTTTCTTGTTTTCTTTGCTCGCATTCCTGGTTTTACTTTTTTTTTCATGAATATGAGACTGGGCCTAATAGATCGGTCGGTGAAACTCCTCCAGGCTTTTGGTTCAAATTTTTAATATTGTTACAACATTGTTATGTAATAAATTTATATTGAACAAACTGTTAGACACAAATTAAAAATCTTAAAAGAAATTCACAAAAATTCTGTGCTAGATATCAACATCTTTGAGCCATAACTTAGAGTGGTGGTGCATTCGTATTTTTTGTTTCAACACACACTTTTAAAAAATAGAACCGTACGACAGCGGATCCCGGTAGTTAACATTTTTTTATATACGACAACATTTTTCAGTCGTGACAAAAATTATTTATACACGATTTAAGTGTTAATTGCAAGTGGTAATTATAAAGATGATTTTTGATGAAATGAATCCTAGTGGGTTAAGGCCATCGACTTCTTAATTGGACATAAAATGTCCCGTATGCAAATAAAATTATGGTATTCGATATTTGCGACAAAAATCGGAATAAACAAATTTCAAATTACAAATAAAGAAAATAAAATGAGCTCGTAAAGAGTTCTCCGTATCTTTGTTCCATTTTTTCTTTGCAACGAAGAAATCGAGGGAATTCAGGAAGCTGCGGTATTTTCTTTGCTCGAGAGACCGCAGTAGATATTGGTATACTACATGCATCTATTTTGTTTTTTATTTTTTTGTTTCTTCACCCGAGTGTGGAAGCGGAACGGACAGAACCCGTTACACTGGTACGTGCACCAGGCGCGCTTCCACCTCTCACCCTGTCTCGGCGGTCGCGGAGCTCGCGAGCGAGAGGTAACGGTACCGAGCGTGTACGATAAATTCAATTGCGCATACCCCTCCCCGCCCTCCTTGACTACGGATTTTCGTGATTCAAATAGCATCGCTGACCGTTTGATCTGTAGGCTCCGTGTATTAATCGTGGATATCGACGCAAACGATATTTCTCGATGGCCTTTTTACGTTTCATATGTACCCCCTCCCCATGTTTTAATTATTTTATCACGAACGCGTATTTTTTGACAGATAAAGTGGGTTCGAATTTTGAATATCGAACCGGGGCCATTGACTCCTTCAATAGGAAAGTGCCTCGTTAATTGAGAGCTGTTTGAGCTTTTTGATATTTCAAAAAATTGATTTATCGAGTTGTAAGGAAGTTCTTCATAATTATAACATTTTTTAATCCGAAGCGTAAAAACTATGCGCGTTAGATATTTCGGATAAAATGTTGTCAGATATATTGTAATCGGTTAAGGCGAGGCGAAACCTCCATACTTACACATATATGTTGCTTCTCTTTCAGTCCGCCGTGTCCGCTATACTAGTTGTACCTCTTTCGCACTCATGGCTGGAGTTATAGGTTTCGCCTCGCCTTAAGGGATGGCGAAACATACGTAAGTGCGACAGAGATAGAACTAGCATGGCGCTTACGGCGGAGTGAAAGAGAAATAGCAAATGTGTGCAAGAATCGCTTCGTCCGGAGAAGTAAAGTTCTATAATTAGAGACTCGATATAATTTTTATCTGCGTTTAAATGATTTTAATTTGTCAAGTACATTTAAAAGAGAATCTATTGTTTCGTAGCTTCAATAAGCATAAATATTTTAACTAAACATCGTTTTAAGTGTTTGCAGAAAAATATCGAGTCCACTTCAACGAAATAGATATCAATCACTTTCTAATGTACGATATCAATACTACAACGCTATGAGCGATGCAATCCTGCGTAGGAAGAGCGTTTATTCGTAAAACTTTTGAAGCGAGCTTTGAATATCGATCCACTGATATTTTCAAAGAGAATTACCTCATTAGATTCTGAGCGTTTTTGATCCTTTTTAAGCTGTTCGAACGAAGCTGGTCTATCGCTCACTTTTTTTTTTTTATAGAATAGTCTGAATCAATTCTGATTGGTGTTGGAGTGAAAAGCTCGCGAGATATATGGAAAGAGAAAGGAAAGGTTCGCCGATCATCGGTCATTACACTTGAACGAAACTACCGAGCCGCATCACGTTCGGTTGACCGCTCTCCATCATGAATTTGCATGTGACTACTCGTATCCTGCGGTATGTATAGGATATTACGTTTGACTAGCGTCGTACACGCATGATGAGTCGACGTCGGTTCAAGATAGGGCACGTCGTCCTCGAGAAGGTCGTTTCATCGTGATGGTTACCGTAGTTCGGTGAACCAAGACTTCCGCAACCATATTGTACGTTCCACGTCTACGAAATACCCCTATTGACATGGATTCAACACGGGTAAGTGTCATGCATTAAAGATGAGAATTAGTTGCGAGCACGAAGGGAATGGAAGGACGCAACACTTGACCAACTTTGAACGTCTTCGGGGAGGAAAACCGTCGTCGCTCCGAGCAAGAGTCGATGGCGTGTCTTCGTGGAAAAACGAACAATTGAAGGAAGAACGGTGAAGCAGCCTGGAGAATAGAAAAACGAGGAGTTAAATAGGGCGAGCCACGACTGATGCAGGAAATTAAAGTTAGCACGGTTGTGCTGGTAGTGATAGAGTCGAATCGAATTATTCGGCTTGAAATATTCGAATATTCGAAAGAATTTTACATACCCAAAACAATATTCGGGTAGTCAAAAAATTGTTTAACATTAAGGGCAAGGCGATGTTTATCTGTATCTGCAACGTCGGTTGACAGCAAAGGGCTTTTATCAGCTGGAGGCGAAACGATGATGATGTTGTCTACTAGCTTTCCAATTCTCTGCGATTTTTTGGAGTATCGCGAAGGAGCAGGAACATAACTTCTGACGCGGTGGGGTTTCTCTGTAGAGCTCGAAGGTACACTTACTTCAATCTTAAGTTCCAGTCTGGCCAATTTTGCAGGGTAAAATACGGCAGATTTGATCTACCTCCTGCGCAAGAAAGGGAAGCCCCTTTGGAATATTCTTTTGGTTATCAAACTTCTATTGCACTGTGCACTTTTCCAATTTACCACAGCTTTCCATCGTTTACTTGTTCCGTTGAGAATTATAAGAATTACAGATGAAAAATATAATGAAAGTGTTTCAATCGAGAGACCCGGGTTGCGTTTGTATAAATAATAAATATAACATGCAATAATAAATATAAGATGCGTGCTCATAGAGGCGTTTATTTCATAGCAGAGACAGCATATGAATTACGGGTCTTGGAGATGTAGGAACGTTGTCTTCTTTCTTTTTTTCTTTACGCACGCACGAAAGTTCGTGCTCCTCATATTTATGGATGCATCGTCGTTTTACATTTTCTGTTTTCAAAAGCTATCCGTTATCTCTTCATCCACGCTCATAGCTCAGAGTTGGAGATGCGTATATAGATTTCCGGTTACAATAGTATTCGATTATGGTTATTGTTCGACACGGTAAACTAATTTTCACTGAATGATACGAAAGTTTGAAAGCGTTTTCATTTATGCCTGAGCGGTCGTCCGGAAAAAGGCTGTGATTATCGGACGGAGAATTTGGGGAAGTGTGTAGAATGGTAGCGACGATGGCCTCCCGAAGTATATAAGAGAAAAAATATACGGCGGATCGAACCCGGATTCTTCAGGTACCGAGTATAAGAGTGCTGATGTCACCAATATATTTCTCTCATTCGAATCTTCTATTTTATTGCAAGGCAGGCATCGTTAAAAGGCGATAAGACGATAAATAAACTGATGACAAATTTGATAATTATCGTTCAATTGCGCATTAAATCTTAGACGATGTGCCTCGGTCGGTAACAAAAATTTATATATTTCAGTTGAGAACGTTCAGAGGAGAACGGTACACCGCGTATCGCACAATTGTACAGTTCGCTGATGTGACTTTTACCTGTGGCGATGTAATTTTAGATGGGAAAATGCCGCTATCTCTCTCCCACTTATGACGATTTAAGAGAGAAATACGACGTGTAACCCATCGTCTTAACGACTAAGTTAGTTATAAAAGCCACCTAATCATCTTAATGCCTCAGAAATTTACGCAGATACGTTGATGTAAGTTAGCTCTTCCGGTATAATATTTATGTAATCACTTTGGAATGCAATCATTATGAATAATTATTAATTTTATTTGTTTATATTAAATTAGATCGTTTAGCTATAAATTTTTTAAATTATAAATTAGGTAGTTACCGCCTACTAAAATTTCTAACAAAATAATTAAAAAATGAAAAAGTATTTACGATAAAACTATGAAAAGATTTTCGTCGGATATTAAAAAATTCAATTAAACGTACCTACGTCCGGTTATCGTTGCAAATTGCATCTTATTGTCGAATATAAATTGTGAAATACCTATAAATTGAAATAATAGTTTTCAAGTGTTTCAATAATTAATACGAAAATGATAAATAAAATCTAATATTTTTTTTTTTCAAGGCATCTTAATTCAGTGTCGAGTGAGATAAAATTTATTATTGTTTATCACTCGCTAAATTTTCCTGGTTCCGAGGTTGGAAAGTGATAAATATAGATAAAGGTAGGAATTAACGAGAAAGGAGTTTCGCTGAATGGAAAAAGTTGTTCGCTATCGTAGCCCACGTTGAACCGATTCATCGCAAGGGTCGAGAAGACGCGGGAGTAGAAAAGTACGTGACGTCTCTGGGTAAATCGACGCCTCCACTGCAGATTTTCTTCTTTTGTATAGTTGGTTGCTCACACGCGGTTGAGAGAAAATCGATACGATCCTACCTCTGATAATGGCAGGTACGTTGAAAACCACGATTGAAACTCGTCGGCAGCAGCAACCGAGGCTGCGGTACAGTGACGAGAGTTTAGATCGTTTAGAAAGTCTAAGCGCACGAATTTACACGTGCACACGAACCGAGTAGAAGCTAGGAGTATCAGTACAGTCACCTCTCTCGGTTTTCCTGTCGCTGTACCGGAGTGTTCGTAAAGCGTGAACGCTCAGAACCCACGGAACATACAACGACTCCGCTTGACTCGGTGTTCTTCAACGAGTCACGTGCCCTCGGCATTTCTTCGGTTAGGGTGCGGCTTGCTATAAAGTTATATGCGTGAGTCTTATCTGGCAAACGTTATGATTCAATACGTAAACACGAATTCATGTGAATCCATAACTACACTGAGAAAACAATTTATCCAAAATCAACGAATTTATTTAAACGTTGAAAATCGTTTTATGTTAATTATTATATATTATCTGTGAGTTTGATAAATTAGATATATCAATGAAATACTCGTTAAGCTGTCTTGTCAAAAATTCAGCGTTTTGTGGTAAAGATAAGATATCGAATGATTAATTATTCTGAACCTAAAAAATATTTGATTAAACTAACAACAGTTCTGTCGAATTAACTTAATTTTCATTGGTTTTATAAAATATTTAATAATTCTTAATATCGGATATACTAGAAAATCGGTCGTTCAACCATAGAATTTTTGTACAAATTATATGTAGAAGCGAGCACTTTTTTTTTCGTTTTAAATGCCAAACGCTAATCACTTTACTGTTCGTCCACGAATAGATAGTGCAAAACGCAGATAAGCGTTTCAGCAGTGACAGTGAAAATGGCACGTGCGTAGGCAGACAATGGAAATGTCGTAAACGGTCGTGCATTCTCCGCTTGCATCGTAAGACAGCTCCTGTCCGTCGTACTTTGAGGAAAATACTTTTCGTACGACTCCGAGACGACGAGGAGAAAAGATCGTTGTTCTACACGATATATATATATTTTTTTTTATATATATCTTCCTCTACGTGCTCCATCCGAACCTTACGCAATTTAGAGAAGGACCCAGAGTCCCGATCCTTTCGCTATTACCACCGGTACACAGTGGACACTAAAGTTGTATTATAGTAAGAGAAGAGTGGGCCCACCGATCCACGCTTACACGGATTATGGTCCATGCACGCCACAACCTCGTGTGTTACTGGTCCACGCTGTAGCCAACGATCCTGAACTAACGGTAATGACCATCGGTTATGGTGCAGCGAAGCCAAAATGTCCGAATTGCTCCAACGAGTCTCTTTGACCAAACGATTGTGTTCTCTCGCTGCTTCGCTGGTCTCTCTTCACTACCGAAGGTACACTCTCGACTTAATTATAAAGAAAACCGGAGTTTCTTGCTGTCGGAAGTTTCGTACCTTCGTAAGACTCGACGGTTCTCGAGACGATGAAATGTCACGGAATGAAAAATCTTCTTATTGTTATTTAAAAAATTTAATGATTACTTTGGTGTTGATTGGAACCGAGGCTCAAGACAAATTTACACACTCGTAACAACAAGAGTTATTGAATTAAGGGAAGATGGTCATCAGCAATCGGTAGATGACGTTTAAAAATATTTACCTACCTTTTTATTTTCTACCTAATGTTCTTAAAAGTATGTTGCGTATGATACTGTTCCTAAAAGTTCTTCACTCCCAACTTTACGTAGTTGTAAAACTCGACGTGCTACGACTTAAATCTTCCATTTCTCGTAAATTATTATAAAAAAAAACCAAAATAATATTTTTAAACGCAACAATGCTGGCTGATAAGGTTCGAAGGTCGACAAGGGAGCTTTTCATCATGGAATACAATACGCCTTGAATCTAATATACATTATTTTCATCCTATGGCACTCTAGAATATCCGTGAATTAAGTGAATTACCGTGAAGCAATATCAGCGAGCATGTATATCGATGCATCGGCAATGACAGTTTCTCGCTCTCGCGTTATATTTCCGCGGACGCAATAATCATGTGAAGCTTCTGTCAGAGAAACCCGAAGGATAGATTCTTCGAGAATAAATGAAGGCGAAAGGCGTTTCTCGTTTCTGCTACGTAATGCATTATGCAGTATAACGTGTATTAACGTAAATAAAAAAAAAACGAAGCTTCGAGTGGGGAGAGAGTAGAGAGACATTGGTTAAAGACACGGACGGTTTTCAAATCGTATGCTAATTTAACTAGCTCACACACTGCTCTTGTAACTTGCAAGACAACGTTTATTGTTGTACAAAGAGTCGTACACATTTATGTACATGTATATCTACTTAAAGCACGTATGTTGTATATACATATTGTTTTGTTTTTTTTAAATACTTTGCGTCAAGACGTTACCGCATCTCTTGATATTCTGCAGCAGTGTTACTATATTTATACTTATACTTCTTGTCTTCTCGCGTTATCGTAAAATTGGTCGTCCAGACGAGCGTGGGAAAGATGCTGCGTGCTCCGCAACGGAACTTTATACATCGAGCTTTACGATCGTTGAAAACTCTTCGTTCTCTCTGTTATCGTTTTGTGGGTAGAAGCGTTCGCAAGCTGTTTCCTGCGAGTCTGGATATCGAATATGGAAGATAGTAATAAAGTTTGGTGTTGCGTGTTTCTTGGCTTTGATACTCGTGTTACATGCATCGGTTACTATCGGCTAGAAATATATTTATGCGTGAATTTTTTTTTAAATAAAAAACGTGAAAAATGAGTTATTAAGAATAATTATAACAAGGACAATAAAAATTCACTGAGTAATACAATCCCAGAGTGCTCCACCTGGTTCGAGGAATACGGTTACACAGTTTCCATATAGGAAACAAAGATGTTTGAGTATACTTAAACGAAAATAACAAAATATACAAATATGTATTAAAAGTAATATTAATTTATTATTATTTCGTAAGAATGTTTCATTGATAATGAAATTGTAACGATGTTTTCAGTTTGTCTGGGAGTCATTGTTAGATTTTTCTGACGTGAATTTTTTACAGAATGATGTGGTTCGAGGATGAAAAGGAATACGGCGAAAGTGCCGGGTGCGAGAAGAAAAAGTCTCGGAATCTGTGCAAGTCGAAGCTCCTTGATGCTCTTACTTGCATCGATGGTTGGCCGACACGTTATTATACCAATGGTCAGTTTGGAGTACCCCGTTGGTTTACAAGGGTCTCAAACGAATTGCAATACGAAGTAGAATAAGTAGACGTTCTTTTCGAGCGTGGGTAGGCACGGTAAGTGTATACGGCTAGGTGCAACAACGCGAGAAAAGCTTTCGTTCGCGGTACGTACACACGAGAATGAAAAGCTATGTACCGGGGAGGGGGTAAAGCGGATGAGCATTGGAGCAAGGGTAGCGGGTCGTAAAAGCTACCTTACGGTTCCTACACAGCCCATGTACAATCGTTGAAAGCAACATCGAATAAGAAGATGTAGCTCCGGCTCGCTCGACGGCGTACGCGCGGCGAGAGTTCATCGTCAAAGCGCGCGTGTATAAAAGAGAAACAGTCAATGTTGAACTTTCGTATGCGGCCTGTGCTCACTGTGGTGGCTTAAACGAAAAGTAAAGCCGCGAAAGAATAAATCGATGGGGTCTTACTACCAAACCTCTTTATTCGGCTTTTCGCTGATCCCTCGTATCTACACACGGAGAAAATTATCTGGTAACGACTACGATTGCAAACTCGGTTTAGTTTGCACCTTTTCAAATTATTGTCATACAGTATATTGAAATAGATTTATTCGTCTGTAAGGTATTAATAATATTGCCGTAGTCACATGAAACTGTTATCAACTTTATACAGATATAAACACGCGCTTGTGCGATGCTTACTATACGGATGCTCGTAAGTATCGGGGTTTTCTACGTCATATGAAATTCTGTCAATGCAATAAAACATATCATAGGAAAAGGTTATATCAGGATTATGAGAATAATACAAAGTACATTGCGCAAGCTCAGAATATTTATTTCGCAGGCCATTCATTATTTAAATACCGCGTTTCGTTATGCAAATGAAGCTGTTACTCAATTTATAGATGTGAGTGACGGTACAGCTCCCCGTGTCGTCGATAAACAAACAAGTTTATCCGTTAAAGTTATCGAATTTCTCTTCCGTGTACGCTTGAGTACTACTTGCAAAATTACATTCATACATGTATTTTGTGATTGAAACAAACTCATTCTTATTTATATATTTATGTTTATTTATAAATTAAAAGGAATGCCACTCTTTTTCTGGATCTGGTGTAAAATGAAGTTTCGATTGATCGTATGACCCAAATAGTTCATCCAGTTGGCTAACGTACAGTATTTTTTGTACATGACCACCGAACTTTGTACATCTTCTCTTAACATCGCCGGAATGGAGAATGGGGATGTAAACACCCCGAGGCCCGTGTCGGGCATACAATGTCGCGCACCACAGGCAAGAGTATTTTACAAAGTATTTACTGATGTGGTTCACGAGAGACCGGGGATGCCCCGGGGCTCTGGGTTCGCGATGTAGACGTATAAAATTTTAATATTATTCGGTCTAACGTTCTCGCACTTAGCTATTCTCATCGAAAAATCGTGCAACCATCTTGGAGAATAAAAAGAAGAAATATATACGAAGGGGTTGAGCGGACGTAAGTTTGGTGTAGTTGTAACTAAGATAGCCCAGTTGGCTGGGAGCAGAGAATAAAAGTTTCTTCTTTAAACTTTTATCAGCGCTACCACCCACTTCCATTTTTTCCTACAGATTAGTACACAAAGAGGACATTTCTTTGCTTTCGGAAAATAAATTAAAGAAAAATGTAAATGCAAACCCTTGATGCAGGTCTGAATAAAAGTGCAATCTCAAATTCATAATTCACGATTGTTAAATGATCTACGTTAGTTAGTATCCGAACTAAACTTTAAGGATAACGATGACTATGTATAAATAAATGTATATTTCATTAAATATTCATATCAATTTGTAAACATAATTTGCTTTCAACGGAATACTAATTAAAATAAAAAATATATTGTTTCAGCAAAATAGTAAGCATGACACATCTTTAGTTTAATTTAGTTTACTTCTACTAAATATTTATTTAGCCACGGGACCGCTATCTTCGCATTCAGCTGTCAGTCCAAGTAAAATTTGTATTTTTTCGTGAAATCGGAAGACCATCTTATTTTTCAATTTATCATCTAATCAGAACCTAATGAGCATCTAATTAGAACTTAAAAAGCACATAATTGGGGTGTTCTTCACATTCTGTTTAGCAGTTTTTTGTTTGCTGACTCAACGGATCCGTCGATGTCGTTGGTTTTCGTCTTCTCAGCTTCGCTTCTTTTTCGCCTCTCATCCAGAGACACACGTGGGCGTGCTCGGTTCTTCGATCCGATACTAGTTCCGGGTAGTTGAAGACTCGAAGCAGAAATTCGAGAGTGCGTGTTGAACCTTCTTTGAGAGGTGTGCGAGTACCATCCAACAGCGGAATAGTAGAATGAGAGAAAGTAGGGGTGGAACTCAAACCAAAGGGGCTTCGTCGCAGAACGAGAGCACGCGGAGTAGAAAACGTACGCGACGAACCAGGGAAACGTGTCGTAGCGTCGAGAGTAAACGGGGTGTGAAATATTGCGCGAAACGTTGCTACGGGAAATGATGGCAGGTGGAAGGGGATCGAAGTCACGGTAGACGACTGGGCATACATATACACCTATCTACGTTTACTACCGGCTTTACCGTGCGGTATCCATCACGCACCCTGTCACTACCATGTGGAGAATGAAGTTGGCAAGAGGGACCGGTAATATGAGCGTGGATCTTTCATCCGAACGTGCGACATACGGTTATATAAGTATTACGGTTCTACAAGGACAAACTATCGGTAAGAATTATCGAAATTCCTTGTTTATTCTACTTCACGATATTCAACTTTTTCAAATGGGTTATTTATAAGATTTAAAATAATAAGAATACATTATTATTATTTATTATAGTTAAATTAAATATGTTTGCAATTTATAGCATGAGAATGATCATTTTTACGAATTTGTTACAAGTTTGGATGGTGGCAGAATTTTTTTTTGACAGTTCCTTTGTTAAAGAATTGTCGAATCTGGTTGCTTAATAAATTTTTATTTGATCGGTTGAAGGAATTAGATTCGATATTTATAATGATTCGGAAATGCGGAATTTTAATCAGACCTCTCATTTCTCCGCTTAGAATCGCGATCACGTATCTCGGAACCTTAGTTGTGTTTCACAACAAATATTCATTCTACCGACCGAACATAGACGCTATATATATGTGTAAAATATCATTTGTTATAAGCTTTTGGAATCATTTACTTAAATATTACTTGCAGTGTTTTATTTTCATCAATTTTAGTTCAATGCTCGTATCGCATAGCTATGATAAATGGAATACGAATTTTGTTTTTTGTTGCTTAGATATATTAAGAATCCATTGCGAAATTGTTTCTGAACGATGTTTGCAGGAAATTAATGTAACCATTGAATGGAAAAGTAAAAAGCAAATTCACAGGCATGAGAAGAGCCAGGAAAGAGATTGAAGAAAAAGAGCGAGTGGAGTAGCAAAGTAAATAAACTGTTTCTTTGTACCGGTGGAACGAACAGCTAAAATGTATCTCGATATAAATAGTTAATAGTGGGAGGATATTCGTTATAATCCTTCGCATTTTTCTCATTTTTATAATGTTCTTAAGTATTTCACTCTCTCTTTTTCTCTCCCTCCCTCCCTCCCTCTAGAAAAACAGCGTATCTCTTTATCGCTTTGCTTATAAATCTTTCTTATTCTTCATGAACCTTACTTTTCTTCTGCCTCATTCATTAATCTCATCTGCTTTCATAACAGAGCATGATCTACCTGTGGATCACTTTTCGCAGGCCTTCTCTGTTTCTTTTTATTAAAAAGAAAAATGAAAAGCATTCGAGATCGAAACATTTACGACAAGAGCATTAAATATTCCGATAAAACTTGTTATAGACGCTAAAAGTAAAATAACGCGAGGATTAATAACCAATAAGATTTCGGTTTTAAAAGTTCAATTTGAATCAAGCAACATCTTCTGTATTGTCGGTAAAATGAATAACACAGCATTTCAAAGTAAGCATTAAGCCACTTGTCAACTATCTGTAACTGTATAAAAAAATTTTTAATTAAATGAAACCTTCTGCTCGAACGTAAGAGTGTAGAAGAACTTTTAAAGGGTAATCGTAATCTGTGAGCGGAATCTGTTTCCTATAATTGTTGTTCTCGTCAGAAATTGGCAGTCTCCTCTCTCTCTCTCTCTGTGATTATGTAAATAATTGGAGGTTTTTACGTTTTTCATGAGATTCTATCTATCTGATCTCTGGATATTATCTTGATTTTCATCGAGATAATATTTATATATACTATTTTTTGCTACTTCTCGAGTTCATGTGGTTGTTAACGTCATAAAGGGCCAGTGTGCGATTTGGCGGGTGGGCGGGGAGAGGCTATCACACCGGTGCTGTTCCCTCGAGAGCTCATCGATCACCTTTACGAGAGTTTTCATCGCCCAACCGTGCTTCTCTCACTCCCATTCTCTCTTCTCTACGTACTCGCGTACGTACTACATTGCGCCACTGCTGGTACTGCTGCTTCTCTCAGTTATACTCACCACGTGCGTCGTACAGTAGTAGCATTGTGCAGTACCAGCATGTACTCGGGCGAAAGCTCACGTATACTATACGCTTTATTATCTCCAGATACGACGTATACACGTGGATTTACGGAGGTACCAAGCGTTTTTTTCTCTAGCACTGCTAGGGCTTGAAGCTACTCCCAGTGTACTTGTTCATTTTCTATCAAACTTTATTATTTTATGAAAATACCTCTCGTCTCTTTACTGATGAAAAAAAAAAAAAAAATTTTCCATCATTTTTGAACTCCATCGGGTTTCCACGAGAGTCAGATAGGGAGGACCGTCGAAGTTCGAAGGGATAGCAGGAGTGTTACACGAGGGGAAGGCTTCGGATAGCTAGGACAAAAAAAAACCTTTTACCGGGCGCTTTTCTCTGGGATGTCGTCGATGCTAGCCTGGCAGACAATTTTCCACGCTGCTGCGCATAAACTCTATGCTTTCATATCGGACTAGCGAACTGGTGCAAGGACAATATCAAAGCGTCATTCGAACATTGTATATATATAAGAATTATTAACAATCTATCGACGAGGCATTCACTTTTCTCGTTAAAGTTTAAGTTACTTGTTAAAGAGAAACAGAGGAGAGAATTTTTATTGGATTATCTCAAGAATGTTTTCCGATGATTTAATATAGACATGAAAAAATATTGAAATATTGTTGATTTTAGATTATGTTATGTTCAAGCTAGATTTATGTTCCACAGTCCGAAGGGACGACTACTTCATGCGAAGGACTTGTTAGTCAAAAGTCTCGCTGCGGCAAAAGAGCGGTTCGTACCTAAGTCGTAGTTTCTGATGCTCAACTTTTTTGCATTCTGCGCATCTCGAAAAGATTCTCTTTCATTGGACAGTACTTTTACTTCTCGTAACGTTTAAGCTGGTAAAATAGCCGTGGTAATATTTTTATCGCGTTGAATACTCGAGTTAAGCCTGACGCGTCCTCGCGCTCATCGACGCTTTCTGAATTTTCTACTTGGCGCAGCAGTAGTGGAACGGCTGTGTGCAGACAAACATATAACCGGAGCTGCTTTACATATTCCAAAAATGTTCCAGCTATTCTCCAGAAGTAGCGTAATAAGTACAGAACCGAGTGATACCTGTGTAGATATATTTGATACAAAAGACCGAAGCAATAAGGAGTAAAAGCAGTTTTAACGAGTTGAAAATTGCACGATATGCAGTAAAAATATGAATTATTAACAATAACGTAGTGTTTGATCTAAAGAAACGCATGAACAGCTTAAATTCATCGAAATTGGATAAATTTTCTATTTAACGTTCAGCTCTTAATGGAGCCACGAACTTCGGAGCATCAAAGCAAATAATTGTAAGTAAACTTTGGAAGCGAAGCGGTAAAGGTCTTAAAAGTAAAGTTGAGGAAAGCGTAGACACAGCAACCGACTTCAAATATTTATTTACAGCAATGATCATTTTAAAAAAATAGTAGAATGCACAAGAGAAAAATTATTCTTTGCAAGATTAGTTGAAATTGGCAAAAATTGACTCGTCTTTATTTATTTTTCTTTCTATATTTAAGGTTTCACGTAATCTGATGATCACACTTGAAAATATTTCCTCTTGTCACATTGTATTAAATGCAGTGAAAGCAATTCTTAAGCCTGATTTATTCTCTGCATCTATACATCTACCCCGTGAAAATGTAGATGAAATACATGCAAGACATATACGTGATATATACCGGGTGGTCGATTTAAGCGAAGATATCGAAATATCTCGATAAATAAGGATCGTACGAAAAAAATGTTCCAGATGAAAAAAAAATATTTTTGAGGGGGCAATTCACTCAGGCAATGATTAAACCGCCCCCGCCCCCGCCCCGCCTCCTTTTAAGGGTGGCAGGCGGATTAAAAAATCGGTATCGAATTGAAAAAATAAAAGAGTACGTGTTCAATATTTTTTAAAAAGCTAAGTTTTATTTAAAACATTATTTCCTCATCATCGTAGTACGGATGTCTTTTCTTAGAATTTGTTTCGTGGTCGATAGATCGGGAGAGGTGGCTCGGTTAATTGGCCTGCCAGGTCGCCAAATTTGACATTGGCAGATTTATTTTTGTGGAGTTTCCTGAAGTATAAGGTAGGACAAGAGCGAATCAGGAATTTTTGTGCTTAAATTCCTGCAGATAAAATTTTCGGGTGTGTACAAACATTCGAAGAGCGAACCAATCACTGCATCGAAGTTGAAGGTTCAAAATTTCGAACACTTACTCTGATTGGATAGTGAGAAGCAAGGAGACTCACCTAAAACAAGAACCACAGAGGAAGCAAAATACTGTTACGTCTACGTCGTTGTTTCTGGGTGACGGTCAATGTAGTTTCTTAAATAAATTCAACATGCCCGATTTTATTTCTCGATTGCAAATGCAATTCGTGCATTATCCGCAAAATGGTATTTTTGCGATTACAGCGTCATCTATGACGAATAAAAAATAAAGTTTCAGACAAAAACTACGTATCTGATAGCGTAAAATCCGAATCTGTAATATAAAATGAGATTTCCTATTTAAGATTTCAAAGTTCCTCCTCGCCTTTCATATTGACGAGAGCCCTTCAATAGAGGGGAGGGGGTTGCTCTAATTGTATCATGAGTCTATTGCTTCCCTCAAAAATGTTAACTTTTCATCTGAGACATTTTTTCGTACGATGCTTATTTTTTTATATATTTCGATGCCTTCGCTTAAATCAACCACTCGGTATAACATTTTTGTGTATAAAATATACATCGCATATATTTTTCATACATGTTAATAGGGTTTCGTACTGCTCGATCGGGCTACATGCCCTCACGATTTATCATTGAACCTATCCTTTCTCTATTATTGACAAAGGCTCAGCTTCTTGCATACCCCGTCTTTAAGTTCTTAAGGTTCCAAGGGACTTGGAATATATATTTCACATATATAGGCTTTGAATATATTCCATCTGTATCTCCACGGAGATTTTTTCTTTATCATTATATAAAATATGTTTGGTTACAAACCATTTACGAAGAATCTCGTTTCTCCTCGTTCTCTCTCCCATATCTACTGACTCTACGTGTACGGTGCGTACGTCGAGTGTTGGCAAAATGCAGCTACCTGACGGCTGCTGAAACGACGACGTAAATTGTAATTCGAGTGGACGTGTACACGACTCTCGCGACTCGCGTAAACGTACATACTATAGATAGTACAAGAGTACAACTATGTATACACAGTGAGGTGCTATCAATGAACGAGGCAGCTGGAATGCGTTCTCTAAACGGGAATCTATACCTACCTATACACTCCACAAGTACACGAGTCCATCTAGGCACTCGCGTAGCTCGTATCGATGCCGTTTATAGCTGTTCATGGGGTGCAGTTAGGGGATTCAGCCTCGGTATATAGACAAGAGGGTGAAAATGGTACTCTCTTTATCGAGTAATCATTCTAAAGTACTACTGGCAAGTATTCAGTAGATTCTAATATCGTTGGGTGCGAAAGTAGAAGCCATTCGAGAATAGCATTAAAGTTTGGTAGAATAAATTCCAGTGATTGGCAATCTTCGCTTCTGAAAATAAATGTAAAATACACTTTTTACTCGGATAACATATTTTCTTAGTTTTTTTTTTGTCATTGAACAAACGATTATTTAATCACGATAAGTCTTGTATTTGTTCTTGTTGTTAATCCGTGAACGTTTCCGCGGTGTGTCTCGATATCTCGGGAATAATCAATAATTTATGCGCTTAAAGACTAAAATTGTCATCTACTATTTTCGTTCGAAAGAAAAAGGAAAAAGCTTTTTGTAATTCTTCGAATACGCCACGGTTTACCGTACTGCATAGCTCGAAAAGATAGTATCTGCATTTATCGAGACCTGTGATTTCACGGTATATATCTACTAGCTAAGAAGATTGCGAATAAAGAGATTCCCTTGGAGAATTTCTATGCTAGAGAACGAGGATGTAATAATACTGCGTTAATGTGTACCGTTGATGTACGTACACAGAAGAAGCTAGTGACTGGCCATATATACAAACGCGAAGCATAGTTGTTGACATGTATCTGTCTCTTTCTGTACACCATGTTGCTTCACATCGGCTGCCGATCACTGGTGCGGGGTCAACAACTGTGTTCGGTGTACGTAGCATACACGTATAGGTATCGCAGATTCACAATCGAGATTAATGGAGAGCTCGAGCAGCTAGGATTCGGCCAATCTTTACCGCGTCTGTCTGATCAGCATCGGAATAACCTACTAGACGAGTTTTCGCGAAGCATATTCCAGGAAAAAGGCTGAAACTCTTTACCTTTTTATTCTTGCTCGATGCTCGCTCAATGTTTCAGAAGCGTCGAATTAGAATTGGTATTAAGGGCTGGCTATGGTGGTGCAAAAGAGACGAAAGTAGGAGGGTTAGTAGGGTCGATAACTCAAAGAATTGAGGAGAGAAACGTGCTTGCGGATAAAAGAGCTCCACGTGAAAGGGCGGAATATCGATGCCAGGTCGGACAGTCGATCTTTTTTTTTTTTTTTTGAAAAATGATATGTAGATTCGTTGGTTGTTTTTCTGGATTAGAAGGGACGTTGCTCTCATTGCTCTTCGTAAGCAATGAAAATTCGGCAATCTATACGACGTTGGTGTACAAACTTTTAACGAGTATAGGTATCGTCGATATAAATTATAATTCATATAATTGTTTTGATATTTCAGGATGCTCGTGCTGATAATATTCGAAAACAATTCTGTAAATACCAGTGCAATATGCGACGTTGGCATCAAATTGAGATAGAAAAAATGTTGTCAAAGTATATCACTGACAAGTTTGTTTCTTAATAAATAAAACTATCGATTTTAATTGCCCACTTTTGGTTTCAAAAATGATCAAATTCGGAGACAACGTTATAACCTTATGGTTTCTTCAATTAATTTTACAGTAAGTACAATAAAAAAATAATTGTATCACCATTGATTGATGTAAAATTATAATTATAAATAAATAATTAACGAGGGTGGATAATTAAGAAATTTTCTGCGAAAATTCAGTAAAGTTTTCTCCATGTTTAACAATGAAGCACGTAAATGCAATCGTGTTGCAATGTCAATATTTTCTTTTTTTTTTTTTTTACTTGACGAGATAAGAATTAGATGACGACCAACGGTTAATGGTGCCTTTATGGTGGGTTCAGCAGAGGTAGAATTCATCCAGCCTCTTGATGGAATGTGGTTAAAGGCCGGAATCAAGGTCGAACGTTATATACCGGTCGTGGTCGAGATGGCAATGTATGAAAACATATCAACGGAACCCGTGAATATAACGTTCACAAATTCTACCCTCGAATCTTCCTTTTTCAACTCTCTTGCTTTCAACGTCGTTCCTCATTTACAATACAAGACCTGAAAGAAAAAGTTTTGAAAGGGAATATGCTGGCCCCCGACTAACTCCTCGTCTCTCTATCCCAATTTGAATTCCAATTAAATTAATTCATTCGTACGGAATCACGAAAAAAGTTCACTGACGGTGAAATAATTTTTATTCACAACGTACAGAAACTTTATTAAAGTTCATGATAATTCCACGATACAACATATGCGAAAGAAGGTAGAAAGATGGCGCTTCTCTCGATATTTTTAAATTAACGTTGTTCGTTTGCAATGTTAATTTTCTTTATACAAGTTAAATACAATGCTCGTTAACTTTTCGTTTGTTAAAATGAATATCACGCATTGATATGAACACAGTCAAAGCAATTTATTGTTTATATTCAATAATTGAAAAAAAATATTCTTCTTAGATGAATTTCGTTGTTAAAATATATTGAAATAAAAAAAACGATTTTAAAAAATGCAATGTAACTAAAAAAAAAATGACTAATTGTCGGATTTAGCTTTTAAAAAGTGTTATCATAAAAAACAAGTACAAGAATAATAAAAATAAATAATTAAATTGAATAACAAGTTAATACGTGTAGTTCTGATAACGAATATGTTTTCTAATTAAGTAAAATTACGTAAATTGCAAATGATATTGATAACGAAACCTTTGGAAAGGCACGAAAGGTGTCTCCTACCGAAGAATGAAGTAAACATTTGGTTGGAAGCCCCGATAGTAAATGTGCTCGAACACGAAACTACGTTGGCCATAGACGGATCACTGACGAGTAATACAATCACAGACGCGTTAGAAGCGCACGATCGTACCGCGATTGGTCAGCGCTGCGTCTTGGTTATCGCATCGGCTCGTATGTGTTTCGAACGTTGTTTCGTGTGTCAGCACCTTAAGTAAATATTCAACCCAGCGGAGAAACCCGTCAACCGTACGAGAGCTGCGTCGAAGTGAGCGCGTCCGAGACTCGTACGAGGAGTCAACTCTGCAAGGTGCGCGGCGAGTATCAGCGTTGTGCCGCTAGCCAGCTGGTCGGAAAGTCGGGAGTGTCAGTCGCTTCGCGCGCTTCCACACGGACGGTGCGCCCATATCAGCTCGTACTCCTTTCGTAGGACGCGTGGGTCTCTAAAAACTTATCGCTCTAAATCTGTTGTACATTATTCAATAAATCGATTAATCAATTAATCTAATTATAATTAACTGTAAAATCATTAATAATAATGGTAACTAAAAATATTTCGAAAAAATAATAGACTAGTGCTTAAGAGTCAGTGTTTGTTTTTGAATTTTTAAATAAAAAAGCAAATGTTGACATTATTTTATTATTTGAATGAAAAAGAAAAAAAAAGTTTAAAAAAATTTGGTCTCGTGGTTATTTCGGTGATACAGTTCCGAGAGTTTCATTAGTTTATCTCGATTCATCCAGCAGAGGATCGGACCGGATTCTATTCAACGCAAAGGTAAGGACACCCCTCGAGGATGATCCATCCTCCGATAAACAGAGAGTCGCGAGAACTGAAAGTCGCACCCTTTGACTACGTTTCATACTATCCGCCATCGCTGCTAGTCCGATGCTGCGTATGGTGTGTGTGTGGTTAGCTGGATAGTTATGATCATTTCAAAAGTTTTAACCACGACCTCGGCCAACCCCAGTTATAACCCCGTACAACCCAATGTCTGCTCGGTGCGACCCGCTTGTTCCGGTAATTAAGGAGTTGCACTCTCGCACGTTTGCCGGTTTCCCGAAACACTTCGCGACATTCGGTCCAACGAATGCACCTCGTAGTTTTGGTAACTCATTAAAAGAAGCATGTGGCTGTTGTTATTATTATTATTATTATTATTATTATTATTATTATTATTATTATTATTATTATTATTATTATTATTATTATTATTATTATTATTATTATTATTATTATTATTATTATTATTATTATTATTATTATTATTATTATTATTATTATTATTATTATTATTATTATTATTATTATTATTATTATTATTATTATTATTATTATTATTATTATTATTATTATTATTATTATTATTATTATTATTATTATTATTATTATTATTATTATTATAGTATCATATGTCGAGGGAACGCAATTAGTGTACATCCATTACCGAGATTACAGTTAAAATTTGACTTTAATTTATCAGGTTATACGACTTTTGCTGCAAAAAAACCTCTTGAAACACGATAAATAAAATTCAAGAATTTCTAAACTGGAGCAGATTCCGTAATTGGCTCAATTACTTTTAATAATAAAAAGACATATCATTGGTATAAATGAAAAAAGAAGAATTGCGCAACATTTAGTGTTTAAATTTTTTTAAGGATTTGCCGTTATTATAATAATTGCTAATGGATAAAAAAGAATTATCTTAATCTACGTTTAATATAAAATAAATGTCATGCATGCTCCGTTCGACTTTATTAATTGATGCTGAACCAGATAGTTTTTCTTTAAATAACTAGTGACTCGATCCCCTTAAGATGAACTTGATTCCGTGTATTGCCTCTGGCTGAATGTGCAAATAATTATACCCAATCGCAAACGATTCAGGAAAATTGGGGTCGAAGGAAAGTTATATCGCTTCACCGATATACTACATCCGAGAGTGTTCATCTTTGCTCTCTGAGACTTTTTCCTAGGGCAAGCATCAGTTTCACTAACTATAGTTCAACTTGAAGCATCCTAACTCACTATATACCATATATCTACAGCAATATAACGAGATAGGTAGGGGCGAGTCATACGCAAGAAACTCATAATTAATTGGCTAAGCACGAGAGAAACTACCCTTCAGACTTGGAAGACCAGATTCAAAGCACGCACTCTTCTTGAGTTGGAGCGAAGCGAAGATAACTGACTGATATAGACCAAGTATATAGCGCAATTAGACAAATCGAGATAGAGTATATCCTCTAATAGGAGCACGTTACTCATTCTACAAGTTTTTAATCACCAACATATTATTATTTCATTTATATTTCTATTTATAAGCTTCGCGATGCATTACAAAAATATTGAATCAATAAAATGTTTATATTCTTTATTGTATTTAGACTTTTTATTCTCAGATGTTTCTTTTGTATTAACATATTTTTCGCTTTTCAAGTAAATTATATTTTTTTTCTGAGATACGACGTCGACGTACACATGACAAGTGTCTTGCTAGGATAATATATCACCTGGTGACGTTTATTATATTTTATCCAGCCGCTAGTGGTTATGGAAATGGATGCAATAAGATCGTGCAATCCGTCACAGATCCCTATTATGAGCGGATCCTTAAAAAAAATAAAAGTATAACCCATGTTTGGTCATCAGATCCTAGGCGAGAGTGAAGAGTCGACACGCGAAGTACGATCGACACTTTGCCGTAAGGCCGTAAATTGGCAGCCGATGATCGGTACTCGACTACGTGCCAATATTAATCGAACAGTAGTCCGATCGTCAGACCGATATTGTACTCGTGGTATCTGCACTTTCGCAATATGTCGGTATGCGAGTGAAGGGCCCGTGTAAAAAGATTGCTTTTTAATCGACGTTAACGGACTATAGTTTCCGTACAATTTCATAAATGATCCGAATGATCGTCGATAACGTAAAGTCGTCATATTATCACGCAAATAAAAAAAAATCTTACCGTTATAAGGCCCCGGGTACTCGTGCAAGTGATTTTGAATCATTACGTAAGAGGCGAAAAATTACCGAAAATGTATTTCGCCTTTCGGAAAATTTCATTATTAATCTTTACAGAATATTCACATTTTTTTTCGACTTTTTAGTCGAAAATCGAATCATTGGGTTGGATGGCAAAAAAGATGACACCACTTTCGCGCCGATATATCCGCTTCCGGTCCTGTATAGGTTAAAGGAACTAAATTTTTATACAAAGAATTATTTATCTCTAAGCTCTGGACTATGGATTATGTCAATGTGGCGCGTTGCTCCTGGAATAATATTTTAATCAATTTATATAATTTGTTTTTGAACGTAGAGTATCGCCGGTTGAATCTACAGATCTTAGCTATGGTTATAGAGGTCGGCCATTTTGAATTTAGAAATTTTTTGATAATTAACTTTGAAATCGGTTTAACCGCTAACTCAAAAACCCTCTACGACTCCTATCCGCGGATTATCGGTTATCCAATTATTATATAAAATGGTCCCTTTACGGTCACACTGGATAAACTTCACCCATCGATCAAGTTTGGACCTAAATATCTATAAGGGCCTGATTCAAATTGAACTTATCCTACTATCTATCCAAAATTTCGAGTATTTTCTACGTTAGACATTTGAATAAAGCCGACAGTATCGAACTGGCAGCCGGTGACAAAACACGTTTCGCGGACTCGGGTAAATTAAAAAATACCTTCTTTCAATCGCGCACTATGACACAATTTTTTTTTTGCTCAAAGCATCATATCTTGGGATAATCGATTTTAAATTTTGCTTAAAAATATTGAAAATTGAAAAAGTTATCATTTTTTACATAAAAAAGTGTATTTTTGTTACATGGACTTTTTGATGATTTTTTTCAACATGTCATTTTATTTTTTATATATCGACTTTTGTTACATATTTTAGAATGTTTAATGTATTTTCCATCATTTTTGTGTCCCGATCGAACGAATAGTTTTCACGCAGTGACCATTTGAAACTCAGCTGAATACATTTTACCCAGTGTGACCGACTTGAAATTTTACAAATGTATGATCGGGAAAGGTTAAAGTAAAATAAAAATGTATGTAGTTGATTCAGGCTAGTGGTTACAGTGCTCATCGTTACGTAGTTATCCCACTGCCAAGCATTTAAGTATATCTTTATGATGTCTAAATGTCTTTCGAAAGTTTTCCGATGCATCGATTTTCGATTGATTTTTTACAATGTCATTGAGCCGCGTTTAAGACGTCGTACATAAAAACATATCGATGACGCAACCGAGGACTTTTAGAAGATATTTACATGTCATTGCGACATTGTTAATTTTTATTATGCTGCGTGATTGGATAGTTGAGAAGTTTCATAGTTCGTTTAGGTCTTAACGTTCAAATACCGTAAATATGATTTACGAAATAATCGTATTAGTCGATGATTTACTTTTATTCAATATTAATAAAATGACGTTATCAATGTTACTCACAATCAGTGTCATCCGTTGTACAAGATACTTTTGGAAATAAATAATTAAATTTTGTATCCATTGTACAGAATATTACACGCGTTCTATAAACGATTTTGTTATAATGAATATTGTCATTGAGTATCGACACGATGACGGGATATTACGTCGGATCGTATCGTTTCGATATGAAATTGAAGTCGGATCAATCTTTGCAAACAGTACGTTGCTCCGACTTTCTAACTCCGGTAGTAACTGTGCTTCCAACATTTGTCCGATTATAAAGCCACATCTGGAACTCTCTTATGCTACAAAGAACGGATGCACAAACATTATAAATCTTTATATGTACATCGTAATGCAAAAGTTGCGACGTAATTTCAGAGCGGTACTCGGTCTCGAACTGAGTGTAGATAGATGATAATTAATGTGATCCTTCCAGGTCACGGTGGAGTGAATTTGAAAGAGTGAAACTCGCGACGACGGTGCTTCATCCCTCTTATACGGAGGGGTTGAAAACATTCTCTTTCGCGTTCTCTGACGTGTAATTTGCGACCAGATACGTTTGTGTTTAAAAACGCTTGAGTGTACACGTTTTATTGTTTGAAGAGCCGTGATGTATACAAGAGGATATCGAGGCGAGAGCAGATTGTGCAGCACATCGTCCGTGTCACAAACCCTCTCCCTCCCCCGCTACTTTTCCTACGAAACTGAAACGAACGTGATAAACGGACGTGAGCCCTACTCTCGAAAGGGATACAACCGCTATAATTTAATTCTTCCGAATCGATCTCCGCGTACGATTCACTTAAACTTTCTCGAATAATTGTTCGCCCGATTCCTCTTGTTCGTTATCGTATGAAATGTATGAATTGCGTGTATCATTGCATGACCGGGTAATAATATTATTATTATTTACAATTACACCCGACCGATCCTGTAGAGTTTCGGCTCAGCTGGAACATCTGTGGACGGCTTGTCAAAATCATTCTGCCTGATTGCTCCTCCAACTTAGAGGTAAACAGTTGAGTCAATACAGAATTAAATGACTCAAGTAGACGGACAGTAGTCGGGATTATCGCCTTCTGCATTTCACCTGCCGATTAGTCGAAATGTTGGGACAGGAGGAGATACTCTTCATGTTCGTGACTAACCATGGTTTCATCCCTCCGAGAATGCCAATTACGAGGATCTCCGGTTTGACCGCGAATCCCTGGTGCAGAAGTTCCAAAAGGCGATTATCATAATAATAATTATTATTATTATTACTCTGCGTTCAACAAATATTTTTCTACTTTATGAGAGTTTCAATTTGTCAATGTATCTTGTATATTACTGGGTCCTCTGGCGATTATTCTTAGTCGATGCCTCGAGTACGTTCGTAATATACTGACGAAAAAGATCAATAAAAACATCGACAACAACCGCAACAACAACAACAACAATAATAATAATAATAATGTTGTAGAAAATATGAAAGAACCGTCCTTTCAAATGTCGATAAAAACTTACAACGTAGAACCTTCGGCCAGAATGTTTCTCTAAAAAAAAGTCAAAATTGAGCAACGAAGAGCATAGAAGAAACTATGTGAACTGTGGATGAAGAAATTGAATAAGCAAAGAATAAGCAGTTACTTTTATTGCTGTGATGACTGTGCCATTCATCTTTCCTCGTTTCTCTCATTGCAATGATTTCACTTGTGGTGTTGTCTCATCGTAACAGTAATATAATTTACATGTACATCTATAATGTTTAAAATACGATGTTAAAATTAACCCTCGCGCGATGTCAACGGTCGGTGTTCAATAGCTCGTGTCGATTTGCATTGTAACCTCAAAAATTCAACGCGTTCTACTTGAACATAAGTTAGGGGAATTCAATGACATTTTCGAATTATACTCGTGGCATAATTGTGTATTGATTGCTGATAATTTATTGATCTTCATCTACTCATTCCGAATATAAATATGTCGTCAAATTTTAGACGGAGCCCAATGATTATAAAACAATCGTATGTGTGAATATAACATTGTGAAAATTGTATAAAATTAACAACAAATGGGTCAACACTGATCAAAAGTTGACACTAATCGCCATTAACACTTTGAAATTTTAACATTGTAATGCAACACACGTAGCATTTCGATCTATCGTTGGTTTGAATCACACTTTTTATCTTACGATTTATGTTCGTTACGCACTTTTTCTCCTAAGCTACACGGAACAATAATGTTTCGGTATCTGTTCCTCGTTTTCATAATTATTTACAATTTTTTTACCGTTGCAACGAGAATATAAATAATCGAGTTTGTATCGTGAGAAACTATAAAATTTCTCTAATGTAAACGCCGCTCGATTGCTTCACCTGCTAAAGGAATCTACGAACATTATTACTTCTCGCTCCGATTGACGGGAATGTAACCTTTTGTGCTTACATTTAATTCCATATTATCCACGAATACAAGCGTTCATTGCCGTACGATAAATATCTCGTGATCTTTGGATTCGAGCACGCAGAAAGAGGTACGCGGACGAAATTATGGTCCCGTAAGTAACACGGTAATACCGAAACTCAATGAGGGCAACAGAATCCTGTATGTACCTACGTACCTTTCGCATCAGTGTACTTACAATCCGTAAGACGTTACAGGTTAATAAACGAAAAACACGCAATCCTGCGTTCTTTTCATGAAAAATTAAGCAAAACCCTTCCACCAATCGTTGGGAAATTATTGCGTAAATGTAATAATTTCATTTAAATTTATTAAAATTCCGTTAATATTATCCATTGATGGGCCAAATATATTTGCAAGATAACATTTTATTCGCACAATTTATCGATCCCGAACTTTTGCAACGAGTTTAAAAGATTATTCAAATTGTAATAAGTTTAAGCGCAATATCAAAATTGAACAATCATACATTTCGTACAGTATATCCGTTGTACGAAGATTGGTGCAATATGTTTCTCTCAATTGCTTTATTCTGAGGTTGCACGTTCCACCCACGCGTCGGTTGGTCAGTACTCGCGCCTGTCCGACGCAGGTGCACACGTATCGTAGTGGATACGTACACGTAGTTACTTAATATATATAGTGGAGCGTACATACGAACACGCTATAGCATGGTATGCTGCATGTACATGTGTACGAGAGGGATACACACGTTTCTCCAGGCCTCTCGCGCCTCCAGGATATCAGGAGCGCACCTCGCGTGTTCCGTTAACCGTTACGATAGAGAGAGGAACCCAACAGGACGACATTCCTCGGTGGTCTCTCGCCGAGTCGATTTGAATGCCGCTGCCGCTGTTGCTGATGGTTGTGGTGGTGCCTCCGTTGTAACTGCTTCTCGCAATCTCCACATATCTACATATTAACCTCGGTATTGTTCATTTCGATTGGCACCACTCGAACAGTTTGACTTTTTGATATATATTTTTGGTCGTCAAAACGTGTTGTATGGTAAGAAAGTACGACAAACTCGCGACGCGTGTTAAAAATAACTTTTTTTTATAAAATATCTTTAATTTGAACGTTGACATATTTACGCAGTTTCGTTAAGAATGCAAGAATTTTCATGAAATTATATAAAATTAAGAAAGACAGTTTAAATGTCGTTGAGGTTGGATATAGTCGATAGCACATGAAAAGAATATTTGATAATAATATATAATTGAACTGGAAATAAAAAGATTTGATTGTACAATTTTTATACGGTTTTTTTAAAATATAAACTATCACAAATATTGTTTCTCTGATATACTGGTTTTACTACGACTTTGATATCTGCATTTTTTCTCGATGAAAATAAATCGATGTAGGGTCTAATGAGATAATAAATTAAAAGACACAAGTTCCAAGTGACTGTAGGAATTCTCATTAAAAATTGAAGTAAGAGAGAAAAAGAAGGATAAAGGGTTAAGAAGTTTTGTCGTTGGTAGCGTGGATAACAGACGAGGAACTACCGTTGCGGCTCACGTCTCTCCGGGCAATGATACCGCAAATTTGTTCCACATTCCGTATGGGCGCCAGTTGGTCCACCATTACACGTGGTCCGTTGCACGGATAACGTCGGCGAATACTTTGATAGTGAGTTGATATAGTCTCGATGAGGGAGAGGAAGGGGAACTTCGCGCCACATCGCGGACATCGCATCGCCTCTTCCCGCGAGAAAGTTAATCGCGGTCGGTCGCGCTTCTCTCGTTGTCACGTTGAATCGCACGATTCGGTGGTTTTGACTATCGGATTTTACACTCCACTCTTTCCTTTTGTATAACGTATACTATATACAAACTGACTATTGCAGCTGCTCTGCTGTTACAAGCGAAAATAACGTCGTACGCGAAATAAAACGAGTCAAGCAGTTTATTTATGTCCGGAAATAAATCCTGCGCGGACAATTCACGATACAAGAATTAAAGGATTCAAGTTACTATAAGTTGTGCGTTGCACAAAAAAAAATACTCTCAATCTACGCGTTACAGTTGAATACATATTTTACAATTTACTATATTTTCATCGTGTACAAGTCATAATTTTATTTTTCCTTTTAATTAAAAAAATATATACTTATCAAATTCGGTGGAATTTGACTCTTGAAGAGCTTGCGATAATAAAAAGTAAGTTTATAAGATGAATACGATAATAATAACAATAAAGGAGATAACGGATGTCTTTGACTTGGCTTGGCAACGTGACCAGCTCGTAAAACGCAACTGCCTATAGCCCGAGATTCTTGTATTCATCGGAATCACTACAGTCGTAGTCAGCACTCTACTATAGGATTAGCTGTATAGTTTGTTGTTGGCCCCCTGACAGTAATCGTCAGGTTCCACATTAAATCTTACTCGATAGAGAGAAAGAGAGAGATACAAAACCTTGTGATACCGGTTTTCGTTAATATCTACGTCTCGTATCGTTTATTCGTCCGATAATACAACACTCTGATCTCCTCGTACTATACGTTGCGTACAACGTACACCTTTCCCAGCGCTAAGTGAAATATTCGGAGAAAACGAACAGCTCGGAAGCCGACACGGATCATTTCCAACGACTCTGCATTTATATTGCGATTATGTATACAGCTACGTTACACGTATTTAAACCTCTAGTAGTATTAGGTACACCGATCGTAATACACATTCGCGACGTTATCTAGCATACCACTTAGAAAGTCTGAGCGATAAAAAAAACGTATCGAATTCTGTCTTATCATGAATTCGATAATATTAACCCTGTGATGTAACGAATCTAATTGCGGCTAAAATTAATTTCTCCAACTTCTTGGATTTATGAGAATGACGGAAAATGTTGGTTTGCGGTCCCTGCGGTTATTCGAGTGAGTGTTATGTTGATTTCGGACGACCCTTTTAGGTCTGTAAGGGTGCCCTTGCGAGGGTGCGTCATACCATCAATAGTGCATTGATAGAATCAGATCGAAACGTCGTTACAGTACAAACCGTCGTAAATTAGGTCTGCAAACTGATAAGAGTGCGGAAGTATGGGAACCCTGTCGACGTATATTATTATTTATTTATTAGAATGTTATGTAAATGCATTTACTTTGTATTTCTAAATTGTAATAGATATATGAGAAATTGAAGAGTATTTTTTATTTATTTTCCAAACAAATCCAATTCTAATCCAATCGTGAATTAACCCTTTTGCGCCTCGCGTACCATATAAAGCGCGTTCACTTCAGATACCTTCGATATCTTTAATAACTTTGGATTAAGGTAAAATGTCCAATAAATATAACATCACTAACTGACAACGGTACCTTAAGAATATAAACATAAAGAATTAAACATTTATTATTGAAAAAAAGAGTTTTTTTGTTTTATTGCGTTTTGTTGTTTTAAAATCGTATGAGTAGAAGTGGACAATGTTTTTTTTTTTTTTATGAATCAAAATAGTGGTCGTACCAACAGGGTTACGTAGTTAAAAAATTCGATCGAAAAACAGCAAGAAAAATTCCATTTTGAGACAGTAAAGGGAAAAAATGTAAATTTCGGTCCTACGTATGGTCAAATTTATAAGCAAATTGATGCACATTTACAATTTTAATTACTTTAGCGTGTCACGTATCATTACGAAGATTTTATTCTTTTTATTTATACAGTAGAGAAAAATCAATATTAAAGGAGACGCAAGAGTAGAATGATTTATGAAACTTTCAACTGTATTTTCGTTAAAGCTATTGTTTTTATCTTTTCGCCGTTGAAAGGAGGGTAATGAGAGATTATTGTACAACCAAGTGTTGCAGGTGCACATTTTGTATCGATGTTGTTTGCTGAGAGGCCTTGTTTTGTACATCGACGATATTCTACTCAAGATGTATACCTTTGAATGTATTTCGCTGGAAGCGACGATCGAGCAGTTTCTTCATCGCGACCAACTAATCGAGGTCTCTCTGTACGAGAACTCGAGGGATTCCCCTCTTTTTAAGATTGTAGCGAAATCTAGTGGCTGCAGAAGTGACTTCGAGTACGGAACTGAGAGGAAACAAGACAGTAACGTTTCTGATCTTTACCTAGCTTTACTATACTTCATTTTATCGTATCTCTCCTCACCGCGGGTACTCGGGTTTGGATAGCGCAGAGTCTATATACACCGGGTGTCCTTGTGGAATGAAAGTACCCTGGAAAACGTGACCTCACGTTGCCCAGCCGTGAGTAAGACTCTCTGGATCGCAGTCTATCCGACTCTCGATACTACCGACCTCTCGACTAAAATCGAAGTATCACGACCATTTTTGTTGTCTAGGAATTTGGAGAAAAAATATGAGGAACTACCGCTCGATATTCCCGCTTGTACCTCCAAAAACTATAATGTTCACCAGTAAAAAAAGAACAATCAAGTTTAAGACAAATAAATGATAATGATTACAAATAAAAAAAGAGTTTTTTAGATTCACGTGCCTTTCACTTTTATCGTTTACCGACAGTGCTAAGCCGTGGCTGTGGCTTATAAATAATTATAACTATAAACAACAATGCATTACTTTTCTGTCAAGAAATTTCATTTTAAAAACTTATTTTACTTAATTTGTTCAAGCATAAGATTAATTATTCTGTTCTCCGGCAGATTCCCCGAGGCGTGACAACAGGCGAGTCTGGGTCGCGGTCTAGGAAACCGGTGACGAGCTCGAACATCAACAGTGCATCATCATCCTCAACATCATTATCATTATCATCAACGATCACCGGTACTGAAAAACGATTCGAGAGAGTCCTCGGTGCTCGTGCCGTTAGTCCGCGAGTGTTTGTGTCTCGTTTGTGTCATACAGCTTGAATTGAGAATCAGGAAAGTGGAGCGAGCACGTGAAATCCGCTCTGAGACATCCGAGTCCGAGGTGAAAAATATGAGCAGCTTCCCGTGAAATCGGTTAGCGTATGAACGCACGCGCGTCACTAACTACTTTGTTTTTTTTTCTTCATTTTTTCATCGGAATAATAAATATATAAAGCAAAGAAGGGGAGATCGATAGAAGTAAGCTGGGGAAATACGAGAAGGAATCATGGAGACCGAAGAGCTCACCAGGCTCGTAGATGGAATATACAAGGTCAGTGATAAATCAATGTTCAACTGGTTTCTTTTGAAAAATATTTTTTTTTAATATAAAATGCTTACCGATCCTGCCAACACGTATATCTGTCATTCACACATATTGTTTCTGTTATTACAATGTCATAGATATCGGATATCAAAAGAAATTTATAATTGTGTGCTTTCAAATATTTTTGACGAGTAAAAGTGATTGTTATTTGCTTAATCCGGCATACTATATCCGGAAAACTTTGTTTTTCGTTGATACAAATTTTGAAAATCACAAATAACAAGCTATGGAATAAGCTTTTCATACAAGTGTCGTTACGAACTAGATTCGTTGGTATTGAGAATCACTGCGTGTCATAATTGGTATCAAATTGTATAAAACTTGTCAATCATTAAAAATTTCGAGCAGTTAACCTAGCGTAGGTGTTTTTAATAAAGCTTACAAATTATTTTGAACTTTTCACAACGCTTTCTCTACGAGGAAACCATAATCGATCAACGTACAGTCTCAGGCTTCATGAAAGATGAAAAGTAATAAGACAGCAATGTGCAAAGTTTCGCTTTGCGAGTTTTTAAAAAAAATGTTCACATATTTCCAACATTGTTATGTCATTCGTAACTAGAATATTGTGAGTTTTACTTTTATCAACAAGGTTTAGAAGTTATTTAATAACATATTGAGGATTGTAGGCGGCTACTATTCGGTGCATCTCATTGCACTCTAATCCTATTAAGGGATCCTGTACGGAATATAGAAAACTTTGTACTCGAAACTTTATTTCATTTAATTAAATAATGAATTATAGTTTGATTCAACTTGATATCTATTCACTTCACAGCTCTGTTAAGTTTACAAGCCAAAGAGCCTGAAAATATGTTACTGGGTCGATGCAGGTTGCTCAGAAGTATCAGGAAGACACGGGGCTCTCTAATTTTTCCCTTTATCAATATTAAAATGCACTGTTTCAGTGTATAACAAGAATGAAAGTCATTTGTAATGAGCATCCTAAATAATTATCTCTTTATTTTTTCTCTGGTACTGAGTTTTTAGAAGCGCGCAATTCCTGATAAGTTTTTTTTTTGTTGTTGACGTAAGAGCTCCAAGGTCAACAATGGTAATTATTTATCGCTTAATACATTGGGCAAGATTATATTTTTAATTCCATATCTCGCGAGACACGCAACGGGCTCGTGCCTTTCACGTTCTCGTACTCATGAACGCATTGTTATTTTCAGTCGTATAATAATGAAACCCGAACGAGCGTTATCTCATCCTCGTATGGCAAGTTCCTTTTACTATAGCGTCAAACGTGTAGCTGTATTCGTTAATCGTTGTAAGTATTTTATGCTACGACTGCGGCAAAAGTTAGCGAGAAAGGAGTATCGAGTGTCTGACCAATATGCAACCGCTGTTTATGTAACACGGTGATTAAGATATATTGCACATACTTCCTTCACGATGATTCATGGGTGTTACGATGAGATAAATATATAGATTTTCTACAATCAATCAATCAAGATGTCTCTTTCGGATTGCCATACGTGCGATGAGTGAAACAGCAGAATTTCTTCTGATCTTTTGTACAAAAGACGAGAACGGTGAACCGTAAAACTGTTAAACGTTCACTGTTTTTCTTTTTTATCGGACAGATAAATCGTGCGAAAGCAAATTCAAATGATACTTTTTGTTACCGATCGAGTTGTAGCTCATCGCGTTAACGACGTTACATTTTCTTATTTAGTTACATCGCTCACTATTTTTCGAGTAAGCGTGTATCGCTCGTATGAGAAATCATCTAAAAAATTGTCCTCGGAAAATCGTAACGACTCATACTTGAACAAATGTTTTAATTGAAATTAATTAAGTAAATTTGTTGTTTAAAAAAAAAAAATGTTTTCATAGTGATTAGTCATTTCGATCGGTATGTTATTCGAGTGATGTTCATTCGTGGTTTTGTGGTTTATCGATGCACAGGTATGTGTGTCTTTGTCTTCCAGTCCTGCGTCTCAGCATAATATATCGCGATCAATTCGCATGCGCGAAATTTCCTTCCATAACCGCATCTCCCATCAACGATGAAGTCAGAAGCTATATCCAAAGACTTCTATCTCGCTCGAGGCGAGCCTCGAACGTTAATTTTAGGTGATGGAATTTTCGTGGAAGGAAGCCATTGCGCCCTTCACGCCCTCCGATGAATATCCGATGAACTTGGAAATGGAAGCGGGAAATTTCTGACTAAAGTAGAGGAGGTGGGGAGAAAGAGAGAGAGATGGAGAGAGAGAGAGAGAGAGACAGCTAAGAAGAAGAAGAAGAAGAAGAAGAAGAAGATAGGGTAAAGGAGAAAGGGTCTCTCTATGTAACACAAGGTACGCGAGACAAAACCATCGTCGGCACCCTTACTGCACGCGGAAGCACCGGTAGGGCTTCATGGGAGAAGGGATGAAAGTCTGCATTATAAAGGCTTCCGCCTCCGAAGTTTTGGTGTTACGGTTACCGCAGGATTCCCCGATAATTAGGTGTCGCTTCGGAAAATTAGAGGAGGCCGTCGAGAAAACGAATACGATGAGCGAGGAAAGGGAGTTGACGAGAAAGCACGGCAAAAGGATGATCAGCTCGTAATCTTATTAGTCGTTCAGTGCACGTAGACCGACGAGGATTTTCGTTGAAAGTCTCGTTCAACTGTTTTCCCGCGTATTCCTGACTTAAGCGGAAGCGCTGCCGCTTGCATTACATTACAAGCCTGGAAGTCGCGAATCTACCCCGCACTTGAATCTTTTTTTTTACAACGGCACTCCGGACAGGTGAGAAATACCGGGGCTTGTTGAATCAGACATTGAAGAACAATTATTCAATTTATTTAATTAAATTCAGTTGAATCGGAGAAAATATATTTCGCTAGGGTAAAGTAATCAGCGAACGAATAATTAATTCCAACCACTTCTTTGTCACAAATTTTCACAAAAAGAAACAGTCGCAGACAAATTTTGGCAATTTTTTTTACAACAAATTAAATAATGAAATATGTGAAACAACTAAAAAAAAATCGTATTTTCATTACAAAGTAAATGAAAGAAAATATTTAAATGGAAAAATGCGAAAGATACTAGAGAGTAAACGGGCTTATCTTAGGGCTCGAGCAATACACTTGCACCATTTTCATTTATTTTTAATTGATTACAATAAAATTTCTGTCTGAAAGAGCATATATTTGATAATTTTTAAGTTTCGAGGTACGAAGTTAAGTGCAGAGAACTTGTTTTTACAAAAACCCTGTCGTTTAAAGTTTTAACGAAATCTAGCCACCGATTTGTTACGAAATAAATGCAACAAATGGAGCAATAGAAAATGATTCACTTTGGCCCATGCTCCCTCGCAAATTCTTTCTCGGAATCCCCTTTTCCGTAAACTTCCTCCTCGCGCACCTACTTCATTTCTTTCTCTCGCGCATTCTATCCAGTTCGTAATCCGTCCTGAGAGAAACAAGAGCCAACGACACTTTCACTCCCTGATGCTCAACGTCCCCGACGATGCACCTCGTAATAACGCTCGACTAATTCCTTCGTCACTCTCGACTCAAGTCGACTCGTTATTTCGTTGTTTCTCACCGAGCGCTATCACTGGTAACACGTGCTACTGGCGCTGCTATTATAACAGAGGATGAAAAAAAGTGTAGTAATTACTGAGATGGATTACCGACTGCGAGACAGCTATAGCTCGAGCTACTTGCTGCCTGTACGACTACGTGCTACGGTTATTTCTTTGGCTTGAAGAAGGTAAAAGGTATAAAAAGGGTAAATCTGGAACCATGGAAATCCAAGCAATTATGTTCAGAGGTTTATGAGGATAGAGTCACCTGCAAATTATGAAAATGTAATTGCACATACGTTGAAAAAAAAAAATCATTTGACAAGAAACAAAAAATGAAATGATTTCATAAATGAAATATTATTTTTGTTCCCCAATTCATTGATGGAAATATTTCTTTTTTACATTCTCGACTTGTAACGTTGAAGTTATAATGCAATGGCTTTGCAAAGTCTCATTTTCTTTGTTGGAAGACGTTGTCCTGCGCGAATATAGAAAGTTTCGTTTATAACTCTTGCGCAGAAGATATAATCACTTTTGTAGTCAATTATTCTTTAAGTAGTAATTATTAATTAACATTAAAAAATTATAATTACTCCGTCCACACACAGAATTCTTACGAAGAGAATGAGACCTTACGAGGCCAATTTGATTCAACATTGTAACCTGAATATTATGACGAGCTTTCAATGAAAAACGAAAACAAATTTACACCGATAAAATTGGCTTCAAGAGAATATTTTATTTATAGAAATATTTTATTTGTTTTGGTATACATTAAGTGGTATTTTTATTCTCGTTGCAATAATTCGTGTGTAAAAATACAATACACTTTGATTTTTATAATTTTCCTTAACACTTTTTATGTACTCGAAGCTCAAGATTTTTATGATTTTCACATGACTCAAACCCTTTAAGCCATTTTTATTATTATTATCATCATTCCTACTTAAGTTTTTTTTAATTATTCCGTGATAAGGTCCGTATAATTGCAGAGTAAATTTTTGTGGGATAAATAAAAGAAACAGAAAACAACATGCTTCCATTTGATACTTAGAAATTTGAAGCAATCCAGAACGATCGGTGAGGTATAGATACACCGAGGGGAGAAAGAAGAAGATTTCGAGGGTATATGTATACATATAAAGGTAAAGGAATGGCACCGGAATAGCCAGTGGCTCGATACCAAGGTGCGAGGGATTCCACGCCTCGTAATCCCGGCTGATCCCTTAATTTTCGCAGATACCGTTCGCCATGCGAAGCTCTCTCTCTCTCTCTCTCTCTCTCTCTCTCTCTCTCTCTCTCTCTCTCTCTCTCTCTCTCTCTCTCTCTCTCTCTCTCTCTCTCTCTCTCTCTCTCTCTCTCTCTCTCTCTCTCTCTCTCTCTCTCTCTCTCTCTCTCCCTCTCCCTCTCCGATGGGCTCTGTCACTATATCGTTGTTAACGCAGCGCGCACCATATAGCAGAGGGGTTGTTCGCTCGCTCGCGAATCGGAAGCCAATTAATATCCGTACCCTCACCCCGCTGCCCTCCGCACGTGTCCCGCCAGCCGCAACGTTGAATATCCGGCGATTCCAGCAGCGTTACGTTTCTCCATCCAGTATCGTATAGTTTAGTACTTTGTTACGGGATAGGGGGACAGAGAGAGAGAGAGAGAGAGAGAGACAGACAGACAGATAAAGCGCGGAATCGTTGCTGATGAAGAAAGAGGGATGAGCCAAGGGTAGAAGGGATGAGGAACACGCTTCTGTGTGATAAACTCGCACCATGGGGCTCGCTTGTCAACGCGAGCAACGAAAGCTCGCACAACTACCCCTGCATCACCCTCTCTAGTATCACCTACCGCACGAAACCCTCTCGATGTCCCACGATAACAGCCGGCGAGATACAAACCCCTTGCTACCTCGTTACTCGACCAGGAAGACCATTTCTACGATTCATCCTGCGTATGATCGTGTCTCGGTACATTTCTATTAAGAATTGTAGTTAATTATCACTGAACCGTGTGCTCTAATTGCAGAGCATAGCCGATTATAGGTTTATAGACTATTGACTGAGTACAGTTATGGGAAAATACTTTTCTTACTAGTTTTTTTTTTTGGATTTACGTAGTTTGGAATAAATCTGGAAAAATAGATCAGATCGAAATACATAAAAAGAAGTAATTACGTATATTTTAAACAATTTACGACATTTCCAATTATTTTTCTCTTTTTTAATCTCCTTATGGCGACGGAGAATTTAACGACACGCTGTATACATGAATAATTATCTAAAATAAAAAATAATAGATACATTGCAAATGATAGATAAACAAGGTAATTTAAGTCTGGGGATTTTAATAGGACGCGCGTACCGGTAATTTTTTTGACAATCATAATTTATCGATTGATACGACAAAGAATGAGTTTACAAGTATGCGTGTTCGTTCACCCTGGTACGTGGTGAACTAACGAGGGCGTATACTACAGTCTGCTGCGTTACACATCGATGTTCTCTGCGCGGCGACCATAGTGATCGTTAGGACCTTCGTTACAACCACTTGTCCTCGAGTCTCAACGTGGTATATACTTCCTCTCGGTCGTGATCAGGATTAATTTTTAATATCCCTCGCCGCAAGCGTCCTCCTTCCCAGCACCCCATCAGCAATGAGACCATCTACGACGAATATCAACCCTCGCTTCCAGTAAATTCCTTCGCGTTTTTGTTTCTCAAAGAATTTTCTTCTCACACTCGACGGGGATTTCTCAATAGCACACACCTGCCCTTCCTCATTTTCTCGTAGTCTCTTCTCGACTCTAGTCATTAAAATGCTTCGCTTTTCCACTATATATAGTATTATTATAATATATACTATATAGGTATATACTGATATATATATAGTGGTCGTGCTCTTTGCCTCCCTTCAGCTCCTTTCTTCCCCTGCTAAATTAATTTTTACCTTTCACGCAATCCCATGGGCAAAAAAGAATTCGTTACCATATCCTCCGCACTGTTCTCTCGTGTTCTCTTCTTCCTCTCTGTCAGAGCACTCTGTACTATATATGCTGTGGCTGTTGGCCACAGCATGCCACCGGCTCACGGTACCAATTACTTCTTTTGTTTCCCGCCTGGATAGAACGAAAACACGGGATTAAATTATTCTCTATCATTCTTCCTCTCCGGCTCGCCTCTGTTCCTCTGCCGCTCCTCCCTCTCTTGTGTCTCTGTGTTGTTTTACTCTCGGTGGCTAAACGACGAAGAGAAACCAGTAGAAACACTTTTTTTTTTCCTACGAGAGGATCGAATTTTCATCAGCGTGACAAATAAATATAAAGAAAATTGTTGAAACGAGCTGGATGAAGAGATTTTAAATGAATTCAAAAACCTGTGCGACCGGTCGCCAAGAATTTCTCACTTGATTTGCATAGAAATATTCTCCTTTTGAGATAAACAAAAGTAACAACATTAAAAATACTTTTTTAATTAGTTGAATAAACATTTTTGACGAGAAGGAAAACGTATTCTTTGCGAGGTTTATTGAGATATTTTTTTCCTTAAGAATGCGCGTTTAATTCTGCTCTCCGAGCTCTCAGGTAAATGAAGTCAGCACCGATGACGTCGTCTCCATGGTATTCGACATCGACGGGACTGACGCAGTCAACAAAGTAGATACAACAAGAAAAATATAGTCCGTAATGATCCTTGAACATTTCGCGTCTCGTAGTTAGTACCCGCTTGTTACATTACTGTTTAGTTATTATCTCATCCAGGCGATATCGCGTTAAACAATCTTCGAGGCCACCTGCAGCGTAAGCTAGTGAACGTATACCAAATTCCAATTCTCACATATTCTCCATCGCTATTTAAACACAGTATTATTTAAAAAGCTTTAATAAAACGTATTATTAACGCCGTATATAATACGTGACATAAAATTTGTATTAATCATTCGTGTTATTGTCGGTTTAATTAAAGTTTTTATATATTTGTACCATAAAATCTGAAACATGGTGTATAGAACGTATAATTGATGCAAATTGAGAACTGTATGAATAAAAAATTATATCAGTGACGGTTAAATAATAACTCGAATAGATTTTACTCCATTTATTTTTTTCATTGTGGCAATTATTACACTTGGTAGTGGACCTGCGTACGTACGTTTATATTATACGCAAGTAGATTGTAGAAATATGGGTGCTTGGTAAGCGGAAAACCATCGATTTGTACGAAGAACGAATACCAATGAGTCTGGTAGATAAAGTACGATACTGATCAAAAGTACATATTTTAAGTTTTCGTTTTTTTTCTTCACCATGAGCAGTTTATGAGTATTTCTCTTATTTTTTCGTGATGTTTTCTGGAATTCCTTTTTCGTTGGATCGACCGTATCGATCGGGAACTGGATACCGAACGCGAAATTACACGTTGACGTCAATCGTCGCAGTTTGTCGTCTCGGGAAATCGAGCGGTCGGTTGGGGGCATGGAATCCGAGACGGGATTCCTCCGATAACGCTCACGCTCATCCCGTAACCGTCTCATGAGCGATACTGGATCGTCTTCCTCCAGTTTTCCTATTGCCATCTTGACGATTGACATCGAATCGAATCTCTCGTGTTTGCACTGTACGAACGACCAGTTTAAATGTGTGTATCGTCTTCGATTTGCAGTATTCTTGTTTACTTTTATTTCGATTGCGTAACGAGGATAATATCTCTCCAATCACTCGCGAGGTCTCGATCATTTTATTAATCACAAAATGAATTGACTTTTCAGTTAATAGTAATTTGTGAAAATATTTTAATAGAAATCGATCGTATATCTTTGCAGGAAAGTTACATAAGTTCAATATAAAATATCAGCGGTTGCTTAAATGTTTAATAAATATATTACAATATTTTGATATTTTATTAACAGAAATGTCTTCACAAATTCTATTGAAGTATTTCGAAATTTACGTTCACCATTCCAAATAGAAAAATAATTCTATGGATAGGAGAATACGACTTCAGAGAGACGACCTAAACACAGAGGTTGACGAACAGTGAATATAAATGGCTAATTAGAAGAGAGATCTATTCCGTTTTCCGAGTTAATCCTTGGTACGTCTGCTCATGCGTTTAAGAGGATGAGTTCTATCGTCGACCTCCGTTTCTCTACCGGAATATCACGTAGTTCACGTGTATTCTCTAACCCTGTTTACGCTTTAGTCTCGGCCTTGTGTCTCTTGGCACAGTGGTGATACAGCGCAGAGAACATGTCGAGAACAAGGAATATCTACAAGAACATTCGCAGATCCGTTTCATGTGGAATACGTAGTTCGAACACGCCTCATTCTCGTCTTTGTATCTTTTGCTGCACGTACTTCTGCTTTATCATTCACGGTGCGGTGTTGGCTTCAATTCAAAGTGAAATTAATGATAACGTTGATACTCGGACCCACAAAGAACACCGAAGGATCTCTCATTACTTGGTCACCGCAAACACTGTTTTCATATGCTTTTCGAAAAAACTACGATTCTTTAATAAAAGGTACAATGTTGTTAACTCCTTGCACTACCGTGAAATTCGGAACAAGCCGTGCCTAACTTCAGACGTTCTTGTTTAGCCCGAGATTAAGACCACGAGTGCGGCTCGTGATATTCATGTTTGGACTGAAATATTAATTACGAGCCATACTCGTGATATTCACATTTGACATGAAATTAAACAACGAGCCTGACTCGTGATATTCAAGTTTGGCCTAAAATTTTCATCACGAGTCAGACTCGTGAAAGTAGTGCAAGGGGTTAAATATCAAACTGAGCATTTTTTTACGTCCTTTTTTGTTATATTATCAAAATTCCACAACCATAATATTTTCTTTGTTTATAATTTTGAGCAAGTGCCGCCAATAACTGATGTCATTGTTAAGGGGACCGCAAGTCACCTGATGACCATTAAAATGATACACCGTTGTAATTGCACATATGAATTTTTGTAACATGATAAAGAATATCACTTGGTGAAGAGGAAAACAAAAATATTTTGCTTTCTCGTAGCTCAGTTCTTCGGTGCAAATATATGTTTTTTCATGTTCAACTTGTCGCAAGGTTTACGTTGCAACGTTACAACATTTTGGCTTTTCATGTATCTACATTCTTCGTAAGAAAAGCTTATCTCAGTATAGGGACTTTCATCCGAAGCACTTGAGCGGAAGTTACAGAAGAAATTTTGTAGAAAATTACTGCGTGAAGATAATTTTTGTACAAAAGTAAAAGTATTTTCTTTCTACGTAAGAGCTTCAAGTGAATATCCTTTAGCCCAGACCGGACAGAGTTTTTTTACAAATAGAACGAGACATTGCGAAGCCAATTCGATTCATCGGTGGAATTTGAAACTTTCAAGTTGAAAAAGAAAAAGAAATATTAACATCGATGAACTGGATTTAACAAAAAATATTTCCCTTATGAAAACATTTTAGTTTTTTTTTTGTGCTGGTCGTGCCATATTTTTTTTATTAAGTTATAAGATTTTATACGTGCAATCAACAAATCGAGAAAGCCATGAATTATTATACTTTCTATACCATGGAAATTACTTTTTATTTATTAACGATTGGTTTTCATGGACTAATTCTATAAATCATTGCTGTTGTCAGATGTTAAATTACCAATAATTATAGACAATAGTTTGGCATTTAACAATGGTGGAAAAAAAATAGACCGGAAACCATGGAGCATTTCTCTTGAGGTGAACAGTGGATTGCATTACTCTTATGTGTACAGTATAGTGGCCTTTCCCTTGCGCCTTAAGTGCGACCGGGTGTACCACTGCGATACGTCGTAAGACTTAAATGTACCGCGGTTCGATGTATACACCGAGAGAGCCCGACTTGTTCCGTTCGTTGGGTTCTTCGCGAACCGTTTTCAAGCATGCGTGACCCTCAAACGATTATATAATTTTTACGACTCGTGTTTCTCGCTTTAGAGGTTTAAGGACGGTTAAGGTCGAGTGTCAACAACCTTTGTAGACAATGTATAATTGAGTACCAAACGACTTTAGTTCTTTTGAATTATACGACCGACCACTCGACGTCAACCCCGATTTTCGTTGGTAATCTTCATCCCCCTTCGGCCTTTTAGTTTCGTGACTCGCGGCTTACCCACTCATCCAAATACAAGGGTGGTACTTTTTATATTTACGGCAAACCGAATCTCGTTCGAGTATGGAAAATTAAAATGAAAGGGAGTGCAGAGAGAGAGAGAGAGAGAGAGAGAGAGAGAGAGAGAGAGAGAGAGAGAGAGAGAGAAAGAGAACGAATGTCCATTCGAACTCACCCCGTCCAGAAATTGATGTTTTCCTGGCTTCAGAAATTCCCCTATGAATATTTACGAGTGGCTATCTCGTACTCCGGACGTGCAAGCGGTTCACTCGTCTCTTTTCTATCTACCTCGGCTTTTCCACTTTTCGCTATACCGGTGGCTGACCATGAGACCTTCAACCCTCCCGCTTATTTGTATATCTTCTTTCACGTTTCCATAGCTTCACTGAAATATCCTTTCCATGGTACTGTTTTTTTTTCTATCCCACTCGATGTCCTGCCTGTCCTCCTTCCATCCTCTTCGCTCTACCGTCATAAACTACACAGGGACTGCGTGCGTGTCTCTCTCGATTCATCTCTTTTTATCCCCTGCACGTCAATCTCAACCATGGTATCGAAGTTCCGCTTACTATTTCGTTTCATAGCCACGATACAGCGACTCACAAAGTACCCCATTCGTTCTTTACTGACCTTTGAAAAACATTTTTTTTACAACAGAATAGTCACTTTTTATTTGCAGTTCTTTTCACTGCTAATTCTTTGATCTTGTACAGAATTTGCATGGGGCTTGAACGTTTCGATCATTCATAAAGTTTAATAGCGATTGACGGAGTATTTATAAATTATTATTTCATTACTCTTTTTGTTTTTATGGTTCATACAAACATTTTACATAATTTATTTGCGTCGTTGTATCAACACCGAGAAAATTAAAAAGATTTATTGGTTCAACTAAACCCGGTGGACATGGACTATCGAATAAATGTTTAATTAGATCAATCAAGTTTTTCCTTTCTTCAACAGTCATTTAGTTTAGCAGACAAACGCATGCATGATATGAGGAAAAATGTTGACGCATTAACTAAAAATTTATTTGACATCCCGTATCCACCGGATTTTGTTGAGCCAACCAATCTCTTTTCTCAGTGTATGCGATCGAAAATGTTTGAAGAACCAGTAACCAGGTGATACAAGGGTTTTAAGCAGAAGAGATAAAGCTGCTCGTTAATTTTTTTTTTTTTTTTCGATTGTCAATAAGATGATGTTAAGCGACACAAGGATCCTCGATTCCGGAGGTTGATCCTAGCCTCCTGGATTTGGCATTCCAGCGAGATTAGGAAAAGGGACTTTGGGAAAGGTGCAAAGCGGGATTGTTGGGAAGCCGATCGAATTTCCTCGGGCGTCCACTTCCGCAAACCACCACTTTTCCATCGAATAACGCTTACCAAGCAGGCAAGCTCTCGATTTTCCGACCGGAAATTTCCATAACTCTGGGGTCCATTCCCGTATACCCGTGCTACTGCTTCTAGTCCGGTGAGAACGAGGTTTCACCGATTGCTTACCATTGAGGAAAGGACGAGCTCTAGCACGCGTCGGCATTCAACTTCACGGTTGGTTTTTTTTTTTTCTCGGTTCAACTTCCACTTGAGAACTCCACGCTCAGCGAGAGTGGTTCCTCGATGCACACCCTTAAATTGCTCGTTAAGTATGAAATAATTTTCATCGAATCCTTTCCAGGGTCATTAATGGAAATGGAGGGATTCATCGATTTCGTTAAACGTGTTTTATTTTTGTTTATCGGTAAAACAATATCATTTCAAAATCCCCAACGCTCGATTGTTCAAATTGGTATTTTGATCACGTACAAAAATCTGTAGAACCGAATATAAAAAAAAACTGTAGAAGAATTTTCTTTACATCGTAAATAATATCAAAGTTTGAACACGTCTGCCATTTTTTAAATTGAAGACGTAGCGATTTTTTAACACGATGATATCATCGTTATGAACAATCAATCGTGTGGTATTTTAGATACAATTTTTTTACCGATAAACAAAAGCTTGTTTGTTTATTAAAATCGGTGAGACCCTTCCCTCCATCTCAAATGACAATTTTTAGACGTTTTTCGAACACTTTTTTTCAATCCATTGGCTTTTAATATTTTTTCAGGCTCATATGATTTTCATATAAGAAAAAACTATGTTCCAAAATGGACACTCTTATTCATAATTCTAAAAAACTCTTAACCTTCCTATAGTATTGGAATCGTATACGACCTCAAGTTATTTTTAATTGTTATGCTGATAATCCTATTTGAGATGATAAAAAACATTTTTCGTATATCCCAGAAGGGTTAAAACAATTATTTACATTTTTTAAATTGGGCACCAAGTTATAAATTTGGGTATTTCTAAAAAAACTCTTACTTTAAACTGCAATGCAATCTCGTCTCTGTGTCCATCACGTGAGATTTTCGCGAAATCTCGACCTTGAGTTTCTCGAAACTATATCTCTGCGAAGAAACGACTATCTCAGGTTCGAGATCAAGCTCGAGTAAGTAAAGTAAAATACAGTAAAACGTGATGTGACGCGACGGTTCACTCTTCCTTTCCGACTAGCGGCCAGTAGTGGTTTTTCCTGCATAATGTTTTCCAAGATCACGCGATCTTTTCATGGCACATAGTGTAGATAAATGTATATTCGCGTGAGGCAAACGACGATTAACGTGCTTTTTATTTTCTGGCACCAATTACGAATCGGAGAGTATTTTATCAAAACATAAATCTATTGTTGTTATAGCGGATTTAAAAATTAAAAATATATACATTCATACAAAAGTGTTTTAAATATACTCTCGCTTTTCATGAATTCTCTATTTTGCTATCGACACGCGATCTTTCGAAAGAGGTGTCTTCTCAACATATAATAAATAAATAAATAAAACAGACATCACACATTATTGTGTGATGATGATTGTACAAAAATTAAGATACACGAACGTCCGTTTTGTTATTTGATAACGCAAATGATGTCATTTGAATTAAAAAACTTGGAATGACTTGCACCGAGAAGAATAGTGAATTGTTGGAACTAATTTTGGCGTCAGAGAACTGAAAATAGTTGTGTGAACTAATTTCTTTGTTGGACCAACCGTCCTATTCTCTTGCCCAACAAGTCTGTTGGTTCGTCAAACAAGTATTAGTTATCTGGCATCCAAGTTGGTTCAAGCATTTCACTATTTTTTTCTATGCGAGGTGAAATCTTGAATCCAGTAAATCGAGTTGACTCAACGACATTCTTGTGAGAATAACGTAAAGTCGATTAGAAAGAAAAAAAAAATGTCAAAATTGCATTTTTTTCATGACTCAAACATTTAAGCAATGACACCTACTTAAAACTAATTAAATAAGGACTTAAATATTGACACACTGTTTGACTGCATTATAAAAGATCACACAGTGAAATCCTCTTTTCACCAGTTGCGAGCAATTATTTAAAGAACATTGTTGAGTGCTTATAACCTGGGATTAAATAATTGACTACATCCATGAACCTCGTTTAAATACTCTCATTAATTATTTTATTGTCGTTCCATCCGGCATTCTTCAGCCATATTCTACAACAGAAAAGTATGAAAAGATACGTCGGTCGAAGCATCCAATTCCGTTTCACGAAGCACTGTTAAAGAAATGTTAAATAATGAGAATAAGCCAATAACCAACTGACCCACTTGACGCGATGTCGCACATCACTCTCTCGAGTTCCACTTGTCCGAGTTCTTTATTCCTCGAGACTCGAGGAATACCTGTCAGCCGATAAAACAAAAACAGAAAATGTGAAATTACATCTATTTGTATAATTTCTATTTGTTGGCGTGAGGAAAATCGATTATTATACAAAAGAATAACTAGACAAGAGTACAAAGATTATAATGATATATAATATTATACACGAAGCCCGCGCATAATCGACGATCGTGCCGCATCCAGTGTACGGCGTAGAATTGAGAATTTTTCACGCTGCACAACTAGCGAATCGCATTTTGCAGCTCGCGTAGCTCAAGAGTAGTCGTTACCGTGAAATATACGCGAGATCTCTCGAGAAGCCTAGCGTACAAACCGAGCGAAAGCGACTTTCTCGCGCGCTTCTCAAGACTCGGTCCAATCGCAGCAGCAACATTGCCAACAGCATCATCGCTATCCTCCTTTCTGCTTGTAACTTTTTTCTCTCTCCCTTTTCCTCGCTCCCTCTTTTTCCAACGACCAGGCTGCTAGCCAGGTTAAGCTATCATACTGCGCACAACCGCATGCATTCCTGCATGTCTTCCGTACCCTGTTTACTTGCTACATTGTTTATTCCATTGGGTTATGCATATCTGGAGAAAAATTTACTTTCACGTTGAAGAAGGAACAAATAGGGGTCATGTGGGCCAGAATTACTACAATCAAGTTATCCAATCGATTGGTTCACCAAGCATTGATTTATTATCATTTTTGATGAGTTGCAGGTCATGGCACTTCAATCGTGCAAATAAAATATATAAATTCTGATTATTTTTTGTAGTCAATGAAATAAATGCGATTGAAATGTTTTTCAATAGAATCGAATGACAAGCAGAAACAAGTATAGGAACTGACGTTAGTACTCGTTTAGTTAATTGCGTGAGTAATATTACGTAACGTTAGTAGTGGTATTGCTACGTTAGGATGCATAACATCGTACAGTGTGGGATATTATCGTGGGAAGGTCGTTGATATGAAAATATTACTACCACTGTAGTAGCCGGTCATGAAATTCATTATGAATGCACCGGAAAGCGAGGATGGAAAAGTGTCGAGAGAACTGTAGAAAACTGGTGCTGGCAGTAAAGTAAGTGCGTGCTGGTACACCCCTAACCGCATTGTTAGATGCGCATCGTGTCTTAATTATGGTATGACTGCGGCACCTCGAGGATAACTTTGCATTTGATAGGAGGTCGCGACTCTTATTAAAATAATAATGAATAAAGAGTTATGGTTATAGTTGAATAACAAGTGAAACGAGCCGGTTCAATGTCTGGTCGGTAATAGCCAGCCTAAAGAGTAGAATACGCGTAGAATACAGGTTGCGATATTTGCAAGTAGAAAAATATTCTGGCGAGTGTGTTGCCGGACGCAGCCTAATTTCCTTCGGTAACTTTTATTTAATTTTTATGAAGGATGTTCAATGTTCGATGTTAACGTGAAAAATATTTCCTTCAAATCGTATTATCATTGCGATATACCGAAAGGAGAGGTTAAATAAATGTTTTGATGTTGCGATATTTGCAAGTAGAAAAAGAATCGGGCAAGTGTATTGTTCGACGCAGCTAAATTTCCTTCGGTAACTTTTATTTAATTTTTACGAAAGACGTTTGGTGTATAATGTCATGGAGTAAAATATTTCTTTCAAATTGCAATATCATTGCGACACACCGAAAGGAGAGGTTACATAAATATTGTGATGTTGCAATATTTGCAAGTAGAAAAAGAATCTTGCGAGTGTATTGTAAGACGCAGCAAAATTTTCTTCGGTAACTTTTATTTTATTTTTACGAAAGACGTTCGATCATCCAGACAAATATTTTTTTTCAAATCGCATTATTATTGCGACACATCGAAAAGAGAGGTCACATAAATATTCCGTTTTTGCGATATTTGCAAATAGAAAAAGAATCTGGCAAGTGCATTGTTCGACGCAGCTAAATTTTCTTCGGTAACTTTTATTTTATTTTTGCGATAAACGTTCAGTGTATAATGTCACGGAGAAAAATATTTTTTTCAAATCGTATTATCATTGCGTCACACCGAATGGAAAAGTCACATAAATATTTCAATTTTCATACTTGATACATAGCTTAAGGCCACTAATAAACACGAAGTAAATTAACCCTATTTTTTTAAATAGCGAAAAAGTGAGGGAGGGAGGAAGGGAAGGAGAAAAAGAATGAAACTAAAGTTATTTGCCAAAGCAATATGACATTCACGGTTCTCATTTACAAGTTGAAACTTTTTCATTTATTTCTGGTCCCTGGCTTTAGAATTCTTAGAATAAAAATCGTCAATTAGCATTCTATTATTGTATAAATGCCCTCCAAAGAAATCATAGTTCAAAAGTTGTGCTGCTATCTCGTTGGACCTATTCTTAGAACACACAACGTTTTATTTTCTTATGTCTGCTTTATTGTATCGTTGTGTTTAATATTTATATTCGCAAATTTTTCCGTCAACGACAAGTTGTGATTTCTCTTAAGCGAATAATGAATAACTGTTTATCGACTATTAAATAATAGACGAGGCAAGATGATCGAGAATCAAAATTCAATAGAAAAAATGAATAGCGTAGTAAAATTATGATTTATTTAAGTTGAACATGGTTATAAGAGAATTGTCGCGAGAACATTTTGTATATCTCATTCAATTCTCGTTTCAATGCTAATAACATCATCTTCATAGTTCTTTATGATTGCTAATGACTCGTACTAATATAATAGAGACATCTTCACTTACAAATTGAAACTTTTTCATTTATTTCTAGTTCTTGGCTTTAGAATTCTTAGAATTACAATCGTCAATTAGTATTCCATTATTGTATAAATGTCCTCTAAAGAAAGCATAGTTCGAAAGTTTGGCTGCCATCTCGCTGGACCTATATTCAGAACGTGTGCGTTTTATTTTCTTATGTCTTCTTTATTGTATCGTTGTGTTTAATATTTAAATTCGAGAAGTTTGTCTTCAAAGACACGTTGTGATTTCTCTTAAACGAATAATGAATAACTGTTTATCGACAATTGAATAATAGACGATGCAAGATGATCGAGGATCAAAATCCAATAGAAAAAATGAATGTCGTAGTAAAATTATGATTTATTTAAGTTGAACATGGTTATAAGAGAATTGTCTATTGACTCGCACTAATACATATAATATAGACATCATGTACACCACTGGTCAACGAAACATAAATATTACGAATAAGTAAAAAAAAATGACATTAACGGATCAGACGTAATTTTGTATAACTCGTTCCTCGTTTTTTCTAGGATCATTGTTTATCATCTTTAATTCATATTTTATTGTACCCGTCATATCGCACGAGAGCAAAATGTTCGTAAGGAGTTGCGCAATTTCGCTCGTTACCGATAAAACGTAAAGCATGAAAAGAGGCTACGTATTCGAGTTATTCTTCGTGCGACGCGGTCGTTTCATAGGCTCCTGCGGTTTCGGGAACAATGTCCTTCGGGAAAGGCCAGAGCGTGCTCTCGTGTGAATCGCATACCTACTATTCGAACCTTTGGGCGACGGCTGCTCGCTGCTTGTTCCTGTGAGCATTGCTCGTTGCGGATTCTCTCGTGCGGCGCGGCGGCACAACTCGCTCGAGATCGCTGAGCACGAATCCTGCTGAGAGAGGCGTCGCAGCCCGCTGTTCCGCGCACCACCGCTGAATGTATAATTAAGGATTACGTGGGCACGCGTAATCGGCCGAACAATACTGGACTTTTACCCGATATTATCGCACCGCGGCTGTTCTCTTCTCTGTATGGGTTCTGCATACAGGTATGTGGGCCTCAGCCATTATAACAATGGGAACAGTCTGTGACCAGACTGTCATAGAAACGGAGTGAGAGATACCGAAGCCTCGTTTTGAGCTTTGAGTATTATAGGATCGCGAATACGTCATTTTCCTCTGCACATTTTTAATTTATAAATCCTTTGGGGGACGTACGCAATTAGAAAAAATAACGATTCAACATGAAAACATTAATTCAGGCAGTGGTATGGGCGATAAATATCAAATTTGCCTAAATCTTAAGGCACGATATATTTTTCCACTTGTTCATTCTATCTTTGTTATTATCATATTATTATCTTTATTTTCATTAGATAGATGCCAAGACCTCCGTTAAAGAGCAAACGTTTCGTCAGAAAGAAAAGAACTGGTACCACGAAACAAAGTCGGTGAGAACGTGAACAGAAATATGGAAAATCATGAATAGGGTGTTCTGAGACATATCGTAACAAAAAAAAAAAAGAAACATTGTGGTAACAGACGAAAGTAAGCTACTTGTATGCATGAAAGGAAAATACCGGTACAGACTAAAAGAGACAGAGTATACGAGGATAGAGGGTCCCTGAAAAATACGCAACACAACAGTGCTGAGGGCTCACATAAAAATAAGTATAAATAAAAATGTGGTAAAGTCGCCGGATAAAAATAGGAGAATGTACATATATCCCCGGGTAGGTTGGAGTTAAGGCTGTCTCTCGAAATTTGTGAAGTCGCGTCGCTCGGGGGCATTCCGGGTTTACGCAATTTCACCACGGACAGTCGGCTGGTGAACTGTCCCGCTTCAAAATCCCCTCCACCCCCCCAAGCCCCTTTTCCGCCCTTCTCTCTTTCCCCGACCTGCTGGAGTCATGATTGACCGGCCGGTAAACATCACGGAGGCGCGCACCAGCAGCATTGTTCAATCTGACCCGGGGGCCTGGTCGTGCTGGTCTGGCTCGTCCCTCCACATGCGGCCACACTACCACTAATACCACCTCCACCACTCGCGTACAACATATCCTACTGTTTGTGGCAGTTTCCAAATTTTCGAGTTCTCGTACTGGCCAGCGAGATCCTATTGCCCCCTGCATGGCTCGACCAGCACCGTTTATTACTACGTACCATTTATTACTATATATACGTACTTATCCAGCCACTGCGCGGCTGCACTTGAAAGCTCGAAACTACCCTTCTCGTGCGTACAAATCATTTTCATTGAATCGCCAATTAGTTAATGATCATGAGCAGCCTGGGAAACGTTATGTACGTGCGCAACTCGGTTATAACTGCCAATGAAACTACAATTCTCGGAAAATACAGATTAAATTTCCTTTTACTTTTAATTATTTTGTGCAATACTCCGGTCAAAATGTGGTCATGATAATTTATTCATTTTACAAACATTGTTATTACCGAGGTTGCTGCTGTTTTTAGTTACAATTATATATATTGGAAGAATTAATATATTGGAAGCAACGTTATCCTTGGAAATGAACACGGGGTGTGGACACCCTTACCGTCGCGTCTCTGTTCATGGTAAGGGCATAAGTGAACCTTTGCAGGCGTTCGGCCAACCACTCGAAGTGACCACGAAGAAGAGATTTACGACATGCACGAGTCATTTTTTTCTGCCTATTGGGACATTGTTAAACGATTCGCTCAAATGTTCGCTCAAATGATTCGCTTATAATTACCCTTACGCATCTATCAATCATTGTGTTATTAATTCTTCAGGTACGAGTGACGCTACCGGTGCATTTTACTAATCCTGTGGAATCGGCCGTGTATCACACTGAGTATCGTAAAAGAATGTTAAGAAAATTGTGAAATAGTTCGGAGAGCGACGTTAAAGTATATTTTCTTTTATCGTACGAAAGAAAATTAATTACGCACATACGCCTTCTTATTATAAATCATAAGAAATTACGCTGTTCATTTCTAACAAAAAATTACTCGTCACCGAAGGATTGATAAGCACGCGTCCCACGCACGAGTTACTTTTTTTATACTTTAATAATAATTATTAAAAATTAATTGATTGGAAAATAAAATAATAAAATTTCGAAAAATCCACACATTTTTATAAGAAAAATTAACTAATTCAGTTACTAGCCTCGTTTAATATATATTTTATGAAAAGTTAAGAGTACTGAATATTATTTAATGATTATAATATTTTTAATTTAAGTACCGGCTTCATTTCTCGTTATAGAATATTCGTAAAGTTATGAATTGTAGAGATTAAATATTTTATTATGAAAAGGTTAGATTCAACAGCTAATCCTTGAGTGTATTTGATTTCGTTTCGATTGTGTTTAGTCCGTAATCTTTTGTTCAAATCAAAAGATTGCAAACGGAAGAATAACTCTTTTAATGATTATTTAATTTTGTATCGTAATAAAAGTTCGGTATTATAACAACTGTGATAAGCTTTTTCTTTGAAGAATTTCACGTTACAGAGTATTGTAGGATTTCGTCGAGTTTTCTCTTGCTCCGACTGCGCGAACTTTTTCAGCAAAGGGAAGAAAAAAAGTTTACTGAAAGGAGGTAAGAAGAATAAAAGAAGAATAAAAGAAGAAAAAAAAACGGTTGGAAGGCAAAAGAGAAATGAAAAGAGAGTCAGCCGTAAATCGACGGAGTTAAATCGATGGTCCACGTGTTCCTTCTCTCCTCTCGCTCTGTACACCTCATTCTCGTGTATCCCTCTCGTCGTTTTCTCCTCTCTCGGGTGGCGATGCGCAAACGTATATCGAGTTAAATTCGAGATTGGACCGAAGGTGCGTTCGTCCTTCGCTTATCTTTTCCGCTGGAGAAGTTTTTCTACGTGATAGAATTGTGGAGAAGGCCTGTGTGAGATGCCGATCTACGAAATGCCGAATAGAGGAGAGGATACGTGTACGGTACTTCTCCCTCGCGGAGGAATAAAGTAAATAAATAATAAAAATTAAAAAAAAAAAACGAGTGACAGACGGAGATATAAATTCAATTCGATAAATTATCGGAAAGCGCTCGTTCCTCAATAATTTCACTCTGACTGGATTCCTCCTCACACTTTATACTCGAATCGGCTCGAATTTTTCATTCTTCGCGGCAGACACGTCGTAGAAACAATTCAGCTAAAACAAATTACCGGTACGAGTACGCGGAGAAGAGGAATACTCGGTAATAATAATCGAATTTCATTGAAAGGGATGAGAAGTGGAAATCTCGAATGAACGGAACAGCTTTCTCTGTTCGCTTCCCGACTAAGAGCAGTCGAGTTGAAGACGGATCTGAGCAATGGACAACGAGAGGATGAGGGACTAGTTCATGGCAGAAATTTACGAAGGACTACAGAGTATGCTATAAGAGTAGAAGAGACTGGGGTCAGTCGGGCCAATTTCGAATATTCAAATACTCAGATACTTAAAGACTTAAAGTATTTATAGATTTTTTTAAATGACAATAAAATAGAATTTTATTTTGTTAATCCATAATAATTCTACCTTGAGAATTACGGTGAGACAAGTTAAATCAACCGAGTGACGAGAATCGTTTAATTACATGTTTAAATAAGCAACATACGTCTATATTTAACCCTTTGCACTCCGTTGTCACCGTATTTGCGACATTAAAGCCTCTATGCCCTACTAGGCTGGAGTGCAAAGGGTTAATAATTATCTTGAATATACAAAAAAAAAATTGTATAAAATACAATTATAGCGTATTGAATAACTAAACCTTTTTACGAGTACTACGAAATGTAGACATTCCCACGGGGAAATATAGAACATAGATGAATTTTCCATACGTACTCTCAATGTATTTAAAAGTACAATACAATGGCCGTTTTCCATAAGGAAAATATTGGAAGTGACTAACATACGTGATGTTTATATTTAAACTCATGGTGAAAAACAAGACGAGTCTTCCGTAGAACAAGCAGCTCTGTACATCATGGAAGAACAGGAGATTGGTGTTATAACAGGGTTCACCGCGTTAAATCGTCTATCGCATCTACGAATGTGTTGAGGGTAGTAAATTGACGGAGTTACATTACAGTTGTAATGGTTGGGTTTGCCCGTCAGAGGTAGATGCAGACAAACGGTGGCAATCTCACTGTATCTATACCAGACACATTCGTAGAGTCGAATGCTTGCGGGTTGGCCTGGACTCTCGCGGGAAATGTACTCTGTCTGTGGAGTACGACTGCTCATACTATTGTACTCTACCCGACAACCTGGCTCGCTCTTCTGATTCACTGGACCAGCCAGAAACCATTGTCCGTTCTCTAATGTAGAACACGACGTGCATCCAACGAAATTTCAAATTCTTGACGAGTCCTTCGATGTCATCCTCGTTGCTGGGTCCGTGTCATGAGTTTTGATAACATCGAGACCGAATATACACGGTGTTCGAGAAAAATTCTCGTGAAGATTTAACTGCGTTTCTTGAAAATTTAATTAACATTGAAGGGGGCACCTTTTCAATCTTATATTTATCAAAAACTCGCTCACGTGTCAGTAATACTTTCTATGCAGTATGGGTTCTGTCGATAGACAGGTCTGTACGATAATGTGTTAACTTAATGAAACGAGTTTTTGGTTATAGGCATTATATGTTGTTTGATTCTACGAGTGAAGTTATTTGATTCTCTTATTATACTTGCGGATTCGTAAGAACCTTTTCCATAAATATAAATAATTGTCTGTTTATAGAAATGTTTGTTGAATGAAAGCTGTTGTATGGTGTACCAGCTATAATCGGTGTACCGTACGTTGGATCGAGCAAACAACATTATTTTATATGATATAAATGCTTCTATGCAAAGAGAAGGGTTCCGTTACATTAACAGAAGTTTAGGTGGACTAGCAAATATTTTGTTGGCCCAACATAATCATTTTATCCGTGTATTCATCAAACATTTCTGTAAATACACAATAATTAGTTTTTGTTGAGGCTGATATTACAACAAGAGAATGAATCGTCTTGACTCGTAATAGCGTAGCGTAGTGATTAAAAACTGGTTTCGATAATTTAACACATTACAGACATTTGGCATGACCCGTAAGCGTTTTATTCATAAATAGATGCTGTTCTCGATTGGACATATGGCACAACGATTTTATAATATACGCGTTATGTAAATGACATTATTAATTATTATAAATTATGTATAATTGTAATATATTTATATATTTTTATTTTTTAAAATATTGTAGCATCAATCACGAAAATAATTTAATAATCAAATGATTTTTACCTAAAACAGAAATTATACATTGACAATCTTTTTTTTTTTAACCAAAGATTCAAGCTTGATCGCGATTACGTTTTATCGATGTTTCAATCGTAAGTACAAACAGGACACCCTGTACAGTCCTTTCATATTATTGCGATTTTGGATATTCGGTCGAAAATGTAGCGGAGCAACCGATGGCTACGATCTTTGCCGTCCAAACGTGTTCGTGAGCCGAATAACAACGGATTTTTCCGCGACGGCAGCAGCATCTGCAACAGTCCGGGCATCGAACGAACTCCACAGTGGCCTGCAGTGTTCAGTTGTATGCATGTATGCATGGACCCGTTGACCTATTTCTTGGTCGAACCGGTACTCCTTTGACTCGTCTTCGTACCTTAGGCTACTCCACCTCCACCGGTTTCTCAATGGTCCTCTCAGAGAATTTCTGAAACGTTGTCCGGCGCCACGATCTCAAACGACTTTTCAAGACGCGTGGAGATCTTCAAATTGGCTCTGTCGTGAAATATCGAAGAATATAAATTGGGATCTCTCTGTACGTAGAGGAAAGGAGCTCAACTGGGTGACATACGTTCGCACTCTCGTATTCGTAGAAAAGTGAAAAACGTATCTACATTTCTATAGTTATATCACAAAAACGAAGTATTGAATGCATTGAATGGATACCATCGGTGCTGGTTCTACTAGAATTTCATGAGACGCGAGAGCCTCTCGATACCAAGTAAATGGAATTTATCATATTATGAAGAGCCAAGTCCTTGAAATAGCACCAAAGTGATTCATCGAATAAGCAGTTTATCTTCTTTTCACGATCTTTGTTGTTTTCAAAAATAATTATTTATTTTTTATTTTCTAAGCATGTGTTTAATGCTCGAAATATTAAAAAAAAAAAAGATTTTGCGTGGAATCGAACTTTGGAAGAGAAAGACAAAATTGTTACTTAACGAATTAAACATAAATAACTATTCGTTAAATTCGAACATCTTTTTAGCCAAAAATCCATTCAAAACCACAACATTTGTGTATTGAACAATTTTATTTCATTTCATAGTTTTCCAGATGTATTACATATAAAAAAACTTCGATTTTTAAATCGTCAAAATTATAATTCTGCTTGATAAACAGATCGAAAAAAAAATATTACATCCGCTCCTAATAACTAAACTTTTGTGATCCTGAAGTTACGGAATGTTTTTAAAATGTGAAAGTTCTTTGTCGGTATGCCGTGGAATGTCTTATATATTGTTAATGTTGCCTACAGTTCTTAGGGCGTTGTGTATTCACATTTATATATATCCGTGACACTCGTGCATCCTGATTATAGGCTCTGTCCCAAAACTCGTTGACCGAGACCGGTTTTCATACGAAAAGAAACCAAAGTAACATCATCAGCAGCGAGACGCAGCAACGACCCATCTGGATTCCTCGTTGCTAACGGTACCCGGGTTCCTCACGTTCCGGTGTCCCCCTCCGTTCTCGCATGCACTTAAAAAATTTTTTTCATCGAAATGTATATATCTGTATAGGAAGTTTTTTTTATTCATAAACTGATACGTTCAATTAATCAAAGTAATTATTATCAGTTTGTGTATAAAAATGTTGTATACAAGTATATAAATTCCCATAAAACCTTCCTACAAGGGAATTTTTTTCACGGTTCCTTTGTCAAAGAATTATCGAACCTGGTTGCTTAATAAATTTTTATTTAATTCGTTCAAATTATTAGATCCGATATTAATAATGATCCGCAAATGAGGAATTTGAATCAGATCTCACATTCTCGCGCCTAGAATCGCGATCACGTATCTCGCATCCTGTGTTGTGTTTAGCAAAACTATCCATCCTACTGACCGAACATAGACGCCAAATCTATATAAATAGCTTCCTACAAAAGTATATAAATTTTCCAAAAATTTTTAACGGCTTGATGCACTGCACCGTTAAATTCTCGCATACCGTGGATATAGATTCACGAAACTCGAGTCAATATACAGGGTGTCCGATATGCTTCAATATATCGAAAACTAAGAATTCAATTGAAAAATATTTCGGACAAAAGTGGTTGTTTACGAAGAGGGACATCGGATGAGCATATCAGTTATCCGGTCCGGGACCTCTGCTGGGTCTATTGAGGCCCAACTTTTATTTTTTAAATGCAATCCTCTATTTTTTATTGCATTTTTTATTTTTCATTAAAAAATAAGCTAGTTTTACTCCAAGTTATTATTCGTTTTTCGTCTTCGAAAAGGCCCGAAACATTGTTCGAAGTTTTCCCATGAAAAGAGTCGCGATAGGTCAATTTTTACGAAGAAATTAAACACCGAATACCGAATTGACTAACAAAATTAAATGAAATCAACCCTTTTCAGGGTTATACGATGTACGAAATCCGAACGAGCAACCTCCCCGCGGTGTACATCGGGTAACGCTAATGCCGGTGGCAAACAAGCGCTTAAAAACTTTTTAATGTTCAACGATTCATCGTAGAACTCGTTTTTATTTTTAATTGACAAACTCTTTTCATGGGAATACTTGGAATAACGTTTTGTTAAGCTTACTCATTTTTTAACGAGAAATAAGATAATGCAATAAAACATGTAAAAAACAAGAGTATCGCCTCAATCAACATATCAGTGGCCCCGGACCCAAAAACTAATATGCTCATCCGATGTCCCCCTTCGTATGCAACAACTTTTGTCCGAAACATTTTTCAATTAAATTCTTAGTTTTCAATACATTTGAGCATATTTTAAAAAATGGGACACCCTGTACAATAGAAAATTGTTAGTAACATTACGATCGCTCGGATGGATATTTTTCTTAATTATGATATCTCGACCTTTTGGAACTTTTTACGTACCCTGACCCCAAAATTTTGAGAATAATTTTATTTACGAAAACAGCCTTCATGAAAAAACAAAAAAAGAAGAAAAATTTGTATCCCAACAAAAAATATAATTCTAAATTTGATACTTGGAGAAAAAATAAAACTAATAAATTGATTCCAGCGTAAATTTTTTAACAAGCAGATTTAATTAGAATTATCTTTCGTACCGTATTATATTAAGTAGAATGCTCATGAAAATGTTTCCTTCGAATACATTTACGAAATTAGCATTGTATTCACAATTTTTATAGCGAAACCCACTTCGCAAATCTCTAACACCTACCGTTTGTAATAAATAAATAAAAAAGAGCCATCACTTCTGTTCTCGCGTTCCTGATACCTAATTTTCTTCCATTGTGCCGAGTTGGCGTGTTTGAGTATAAAAAGAAAAAGAAAAAAAGAAGAAAAATAGACGAAGTGCTCAGGCGCATCTATCGCAATGGGGGTGTTTCGCCCGGGGCCGGAGAGTACACCCCTCGTGAAATAATTAATTCTCCTAAATAATTTAAGCCGCGAGAAGCGAGCACGCGCGGTTTCCCGCTAGTTCGTTCCCCGCTCTCCGCCACCTCGGCAATCTCCAGCACTCTCGGTCCTGTACTTTCCTTCAGTCTAGTATATCGAAGCAGTCGCCTTTTTATCAGCTTTTTTCAGTTCCCCGGGCTATTCGGTACTCGGCGAGCTGTGGTATAGGGTGTTGGGGTGCCGACGGAGATAATGGGGTTGCGGAGAGTGTTTTTGGTTGTTACCGCGTGAAACACCCCGCTGATTTTGACACCGTGCCGCTACTGCCGCGTTGAGAAGGTCGAAACGTGCAAAATGACTCAATTTTTCGTTTTTTTATCTCCTAAACATTGACGAAGTATTCATCAATGCTCGTCAGGCTTGATAAAAAATTTCAATCACATAAATAAAAGACCGGTACAAGCATTCCGATCATAAAGGTGTAAATCTTCGTGAATGGTTTCCCATTGAAAGTTAATTAATAAATTGCGGGAGAGTCGAAAAAAAATAAACAAAAAAATCATCGGACAATCCGAACAACCAGGCGCCCACTGAAATTGACGTGTATCGATAATACCTTCTCTCAAATTTATTGACTTTTCCTCGTACCGCTATGGGGTTCCCCGGCTAACCGCAAGGGGCACCAAACAAAGCGTGCACATTTGATATACCTGACAACACATTCGATATACAGCACTTGTCAACACTGTACTGTCCTACCGTTATTTATTTTTACACGATAAACACATTTTTTAAAATAAAAAATTATAGCGTTCTATCGCTATAACCAAGAAAATATAAAATATCGTAGAAAAAATATGACAATCGAAGCATAAGGAGTAGAATTAACGTCTCACAATAGTCAACTACCGTTATTTCAGAGCCTGAGATATTTCCTTCGCATTTCGTTCTTGCTGTACCGATCGCCGGCACTGCGCGTTCCGCTCTACGGATTCTTATCCGTGCCTTGAACACAGGTCTTATTGGTCATCGAACGTTTCTTTGGCACATAAATACGTTTTCTCCGTTTTTTTTTGCTTCTCGATACGGGGCGTTGGTGAGCCAGGGCACCAACAAGAACGGAGTCTGGTCGCGTCTTGTTGAGTGCGGATAACGGAGAGCAACGGCTTATCCTGTACCGCTAATATACGCGTTCTTCGGGTGATCGAACGGCGCGTAGCGTTAATTGACCATTCATAGGATTATGATGAGGAAGAGAAAACAAAAAGAAATATTGACCGGTGAAGGTGTAGTCGACTGACAGGGAATTATTAGCTTAGATTTATATCGTGCCCCACACATACCCGGAAGTCACGATAATCATGATGATATCGATGCTCATGATGCGGGGTGTGGCCGCCAGTCATTGAGATCGATTGACGATGGATTTAGATAACAAAAGATATACGTGTGAAGATGGGCTACCACGTCTTGTCGTGATTAGATATCGAAAACAGGGTTGATGTACCGATTGTGGCCACCTTTTAACTTTTCCAAACTTTAAAGGATCGGTCTGTAAAATAATGGAGAACCGTAAGATTAATTCTGCCGAGGCCACGGTGACGTAGTTGGTAACGCACCACGCTGGAATTTTGGGTGTTCCCGGTTCAAACCCGGATCGTGGGAAATTTTATTCATAGTTCCTTTGTTAAAAAATTTGTCGAATCTGGTTGCTTAATTAATTTTTATTAAAATGTTTGAAGCGAATATACACACAATATTTATAATCCCCGCGCTTAGAATCACGATCACGTATCTCGCACCCTGTGTTGTGTTTAGCAACAAATATTTATCCTACTGATCGGACATAGACGATATATCTATATAAAAATGAATAAATTTAAAGACTTCAAGTTAGAGAATTAAGTATTAAAACGGCCTCGTTCTTATATGATCTTAATCGTAATAGTATATAATTTACAATTTAATTCATAATACAAGATTTTTATATACTTAAACCAACTATACTGATGTACAAATATTGAAATGAGACAACTAAATTTAGTTTCCGTTAACTGAATTCGGTTGAGCTAACTAAATATCGTTGGCTCAGTCTCACGTGAGATTCAATGTGGTGTAAATCACGGTAAATTTGGGCCAACCGTATCATGGAGTCGACCCAATCTTGGATTCAATAAAGATTTGGTTTTATCGCTCAAGGCCAGAATCGATCGTTATGACCTAACATTGAGAAAGAGAGCTAGAGTTCACCGAGTAGGCTATAAGGAAGTAATCCACGAGCTTGTCGGCTAGTGGCCACCGGCATCACCAACACCCAAATCGATTTACTCTTTATAAGGCTACACTCAGAAAACATGAATTCGATGGAGCTAATTAAATTTAGTTTGAGGGAGCCAAATTCATTTTGATTCAAAGAGAATTTAAGTGAACAAACTGACTCAACCCCGCGTGAGGTTGGATATGACGGAAGTTAAGGTTGGATTAAGTTTACCATGAGTTTTGTCATATTCAACCTCGCGTGAGGTTGAGATAATTAACATTCTGTTAGCTCAATTAAATTTACTTTGAACCCAATGATTTCAATTTACTCAAATTAATTTTAGTTGGTGCCATTTTAATACTTTTTCTCATTGTAGTCCAATGTCGAAAGTAAACCGTTTTCGGTGTTGGCAACACTGGTCGCGAATAGTCGACTAATCACATCCGGGATAGCCATCTCACGACAGCCATTCCGGTGAACTCCAGCCCTTTTTCTAACCGTACGATCGTAATTATCGACAGTGTGCGATAAAGTCGAATTCATTTAATCTGCTCCTTTTGACTGTTTCACGAACACGAACAGTTCGCGTGATCTAGTTATTTTCTCTTCTTTACAATTTCTCCCAACATCTGCACTCGCCTGAGTTCTTTCTCTGCCTCACCTTCACGTTTCCAATGACACGGAGGTCGATGATCCCATAAGTGGAAAAGAAGATAACGCGCCGACTTTGAAAATTTATCTCCAGCGTCGTATCTGTACGAACATCCGTGGCCAGGCAGCGATGACGAGATATTCGTAGATGGTACAAAGTTACGGGAATAAAATATGTTTCGTATTGAGTAAATTTTTGCGTAATGCTCGAATCACCTCCAAGGCATAATTTCATCCTCTCTGCACTGAGACGCCGCCCGAAGTGCTACCCAGGACCGGTTTTTCACGTCAACACCTATATCTCATCCAGCCATCGAAATTCTCGTTTTTTCAAGGAGGATAATGATTTCGAGAGATGGATATTCATTTGCATATTTGGAAGAAGCCGTGTATATACCGCTTCAGGCTAGAGGTATTCGATACTTGGGCATTGCGCAAGTTTCTGATAGTTACATTACAATGTAACACATTATAGGTACATACAAACATATATTAGAAACAAGTGTCGGTAACACAACACACTGCGGCAACTCAATACATTTAATTTACTCGAAGGTATACGAACGTCTTAGTTAACTATCGACAAATCGAATATTCACCTTTAAGCACATTCTTCAGCGATTACCTATTGCTTCTCTCTGTGCTAAATATGTATGTGCGACTGTTATTACAAGCGCGTTACGATCAACGAAGTGTCGAGTCGTGAGCCAAAGGAGTTTGCTTTCACCTCGCACCGTGGCTTGAAGTCTTTGACTATCCGAGAGCAACGGCTTCTGACAACGATCTTTTTTATATTTAGTTTCATTCTGTTATGTGCATTTGTGCACTCTTGCCACACCGGTATGTCCATTCATTTATCGTGAGATGCAAATACTCGTAAGACTTATTGGTTTCGTCAATAGTCGATGGTTCTGAGATGTGTGAAATTTATGGGGATACAGCGGGACGTAGAAATATCCAATATCTCTTAATGTATATTCATGGTGGGGGCTTCAATATATAAGTTGTCAAGTTGTGTTGTAACGATTGCCATAACTGAGTGAATTAGAACGAGAGGGTAAATACCGACTGGTTCCGAATGATTCTCAATTTTCTAGTCGGTTGGCCCCTGAATAAAGTTACTTAGACATTTTTCAAAATTTGCAATAGTTATTTAGTTACAAGTATTACGCATTTTTATAGTTGAGACAACCAGAAAAAATTATCTTCTTTGTTTCTAAATCATTCTGAATCATCCTGTATATGCCGAGTACTATCACGCATCACTGAATCTGCAGGAAATTGATTAAAAAAAAAGTAGAAATATAAAAAATATCAATATTGATGTCGATAAATTTTGAAAAACCACTTGCCACTTGCCAGATTGATAGTTTATTGATAGTTTTATTGTGTGATTGATAGTTTTGTTGTGTCTGACAATTCATGTAGATCAAATCGTGCCTAATAAAATGAGAAATAGGTACACAAGAATATTTAAAAATATATTCACCACTCGTTGACAGATCCACCATTTTATGCGCGAGTTACTATCGGAGATGATAATTTCCGAAGGAAACATCTGATGAAATAAAAAAATTAATTAACCGCAGCCTCACTTGAATATGATAATTACAAAAATGAAGTAAAGCTCTCTAAACTTTATTATGCGCATCTCGAGAGGTATTCTCGTTAGCTTTTGCCTTCAACTCTCATAGCGTAGAAGCTGAATCGTCCTTCGATGATTAGTAACTAAAGCTCTGTGTGATGTTCATTAACCTAGCGTGAAGCTTACCATAAGGTTCAGATACGTTATACTTGGCGATAGAACTCGCTACATTCCATCCGGTAGAAACAGTCGCCCTGCGATCTCTCCGATACAACGAACGTTCCTGGGAACAGGGGAAGCAGAGGTTCAATCGGAGAATGGGCTCTTTGACCGTTGAGACCGCCTGAACCTTCTATAGATACCTACTAGTATTATCGGGCGGTTGTGCTGCCCGACAAACAACGACCTCAACGCTTACACCGACAGCATTGCGTACCGAGCTTTGCGCTTCCCGCAAAGGGGAGGACGATAATGTTTTGCCCATGTGCGTTCCTGGGCGAGGGATCGGGTTTGAATCGGCAGACTGTGAGAATATTCCCGTTTGCTATTCGGAGCATTCGTAATACCCTCGTGATAGTACATTAACGTTACTATCTCCTGGGAAGGCCTTTGGAAGGGTTTCACAGTCGCGTTGATTCATTTGATGAAATACTCAGCTGAATTTGTTGATGTTCCGATGGAGTTGTTTAGATAAAATACGGAGAAACATGATTAAGTGCAACGTCCAATTACTCAGTTGTGCCAATCGACCGGTTGGTTGGTCCGACTACTCGTTTGGCTGGATGAACTAAATCGTTGATTAGAACGATCCGTTAGTTACTTAACCCAACTGAAGAAATTTGTTGGGATATATTTAAGCGCGTGATCGATTGTCGCAGCTAACCACTTTTCTCCGTACAAAATTATGCTCAACCTCGTTTGCCCAAATTTAAAGTAAAAAATGATAACATCCTTGAACAAATTGGAGAATTTCAGAAGAACAACGGTTTATTAAAATTTACGTTACTTTGGAATGTCAAGATCAGCATCAATTCAAATACAAGGCTACCGCTTTGAAAATAACGCCAGAACGCAGACACCACGGAAGAAATGGAAAATTGAGACGGAGAACTCGAGACGTTGCTCGCACTTCGTGTTCCTGAAAAGACATCGGAAGTTTCTGCACAAGCGTTGGTCCCAGTGGAACTCAGGCCACAAACACTCCTGTACCGACTATCCCGCGTTCTCAACGACGAATTGATTCTCCTCTTCCAGACTAATAAGAGCGTGCTTGTGGAGAAGACGCCGCATTGTTCATGACGGTCCTTACCCGCATACGCTTCCAATCTCTGTGCAAGCTACAGTGGTACCAACGGATAACACTACATTGTATAGACATATAGTTACTGTTTCCAGAGTTGAGAAGCATTTCTATCGTCTGATGCTGTATTGCTGGCGCGAAACACTTCGCGACATCCCTCGATGTCGATGCGATCGGATATCGATCGTTCGGTGACGGGTAAATTAAGCTCGGCTTACCCCGTATTTCCGGAAATCACTTCCTCGTGATACTATAACGCCTATATATTATAGCTACCTATCTTCGCTTTCGCGATTCCTCATCACGCTGATTGAATCTATAATATTGTGCAAGAATTCTCCGAACCACGAAAATCAATGGTGAGGAGTACAAACGGCTACGAGAATGACGATTACAACCTGTCCATGAAACTCTGTACAATATTAACAAATTATTTCGATACGAGCGTCGCTTTTTCACGCGTCAACTGAATTGAAGTCAGCGACAGACAAGTGCGAAAGTGATAGATTGTTTTCTATCTTTTGTAGTAATCTCTGATTATATTTATATCTCTGATAGGGTTTCGTACTGCTCGGGTGGTACGTACCCTCGTAATGTATCATTGAACTTCCTCTATCAGGATGATGGTGGCAAGATATTTTTATTGTACAGAGAGATACATTTATTTTGCTTCATTGAAATTTTATTTTGCTCGATAGATTAAAAATATGATATTAAAAGTAAATTAAATCGAAGCATTAATAACCCAAAAGCTTACATAAAATCAAGATCACTTTCACAAGATATTTCCATGAAATAATCAAATTCTTATTTATACTTTTCATCTATACATTCATGTGTAAAATTATTCATGACTTTTCATCTAAGCCCATGCAAAGTCATGAATAAAATTTCAAATAATTTAACAATTTAACTGTAATTTCATATAAATAAATAAATTAACAAACTATTGGGACGATATTAGCTTTATTATTTTATTTATATTCAATCTGGTGAGAATGAAATCATCTAGAATTAACGATTATATTCAGAGATTGTTGTACCGAAATTCGCGGACGTGTTTTCAACTGTGCGATCACACTCTTTGTATCTATTCTTCATGCTCCGAAATTTCAATCGGTTTACTAGCTGTGAAGTCAATATTCATTTAGTGACCGCATCAAAGGAATTCATAATCAATTAAACTGTTTTAATTAGAATCGATCAGCTGGAAAGATCTTACGCTTGCAAATGTACCTCTTCTAATAATCCCATTGACAATAGGAGCGTCAAGGTAACATCCGACATCTTTGGCGTCTATTCGTATCGTCTTTGAAACAAAATTGTATACAGTTAGTTAATTAATGAGTTTTCAATTGTTTTCGTTAGAATTAACGACCTGGTGGGATCTCAAGTTTGCAGATATGTTGCTGCTCCTCTTTCTCGAGAAATACCATTGACGGCAAGAGCAGCAAGGAGTATCTTCTTCGCGTCTTCGTTGTCATCTTCGTCATGTTCAGTAGCCGAAGGCGCCAGAGTCTGAATTCCACATTGGAGTACCTTGAGCTAGACTCTGGAGCACCAAGAGTGACGCAAGCATTCCTCGACATTCGTGTAGGATGAGAAGGTGGAGGCGCGGGAAGTCGGAACGTTGCGCTTTCAAAGCAAGAATGCCGACGGCGTTCCTTTACACACATAGTCTTCTTCCCTTCCTGTGGAAGATTTGCAAGACCCTTGCCTAGGCTTCCTTCTATCCTTTTCTGTTTCGCAACTCGAGTATATGTATATAAATATACACAATACAAATTACTATTTACAACACATTCTGTCAATATTCAGAAGGAATGTCACCCTGAATGTGCTATGTTTTTCAGGAAAAGTAGGTGGATGCTTAATAATGTTCTCTTGGAGAACGATCGATTTTGTTATTATCTGTAACTTTGAAGTGATAATTTTGTTTAAAAGAGATGATTCACTTTTTATTTTCTAAAAAAATCATTAGCTTGATGATATCAGAAACTTGAAATGATGGTATGCGTGAAATGTTCAATGATCCGGATTCCATTCGACTAAACTGCTGATGTAAAATTCGACACTTTTTCTGCTTACAGAATATTTTGGACAAGTTCAATCCCGGTGCTAGACAACTGATCAACGCTGGAAAAACCTATCTCAAGGCTCTCCATGGTGAGTGAATTCAATCGGTTTATTATATATTCTGTAAGTAAATATAACGGAGATTGGTGGGGTGAATTGAGATACAGAAAAGACGGAGTAAGAATATACAAGAAAGCGATGATGCAGAGTAAGACAGGGGTTCAGGCCGAGTACGAACTTTGTCTCGTCTCTTGGGTACTGCTTCAGAATCGAGTGTTAGTTTGTCCAAGTTTCTCAAGAGGATCTTTCTCGCTCTTTCTGAAATGTTGTTTCTCGTTCCAACTCATCCAACTTCCCGCTCTGTTGCTTTTGCTCTTTCTTCGTTTCAACGGAAAAGAAAGGTGTCTTCCTGAACCGAGACTCCTGAGGTAGCTCGGAATCGATCAGTGTAGTATAGCTTCCGCGAAGGGTCAAAGTATATCTTGGCCAGAAGCATCCATCAGCGGGAACTCTCTCCACTGGGCAAACAAACACTCCGCAGCTGGACCTACAGACTAAACCAATAAGATACGGAAAGTATACAGCTTCTGTGGCTGTTCATTCATTAAGTTTATTCCGTAACTTTAATTTTTAACGTAATTTACTTTTTTTCAATATGCATTGCAGAATCCAAAAGTAATGTAAATTTTCTTTAATCAGGATACAAAGTTTGCTCCTGAATCATACACCTTAGGAACACATTAGTCAGTTCTAAATAAGTATAGAGTGTTTCTCCGAAATGATATCAGTAGTATTTAAGGCTTAATAATACAATATATCGTTCCAGTCATTCCGTCGGTGTGTCCTGGTTCATGCTTTTCTCTCCCGCCTTCTGTATATAAACCGATTGGGATTCAAAACAGGGTGTTGGGGAGCTCGGTGCAGTTGCGTAGCACGTAGATACCGAGCACACGAGAGAACCCTGGGGGCAGCCTGTGGGAGTAGAAAAGCTTCTTCGTAAGCGGAGCTTAAATCTGGCTTTGTCACGGGTAGAGCGAGACCGTGCGTACCGATCGTGTAGGAGGGGTGCTGGGAAAGAGAGACGAAGAGAGGCAGAGTAGCGGTACGCTCCGGGGGTTGCAGAGGCACTCGCGCCATGACGCGTACCGAAGGGATGAAGGTAGAGTGGAGGGCAAGAGGATTGTTACACGGGGAATTCGACGGAAGTGAGAGAGGAAAGAGCGATGCCTGCGGAGACGACGCGGAGCACGGAGAACGATATTTATGGCGTTCGCGCGAGCGGACACCCGAAGCTCGAGAGTTCCAGCTTGCATCAGCTCGTCTATCCTCTCTGCAAGGTATCCAGCTTCGAGCTCTACTCCGGAGCTTTCCTGTCCTATATGTGCTCGCTTGTCCGCTTTCTCTCTCTCTCTCTCTCTCTTTCTGTCGTGGAATATCGACATGTACAACGCGCCGCCAGATTTACGACTGGCACAGGACGGCACACGCGTCCCAGTCTCTCCTGTATTCTTTGAATCCAGTTGTATTAGACTCTTGGGCGCGTTACTGAAAGTCAGACAGACTAACGATACGCCTCGAGACGACATACCACGAATTTGTATCTTTTCCTGTTTATCTTATCATTTTCATCTTCTAATAGGACCCTATAAGCACGTAAACGGAGAGTACATGTTCATTCGTATACGTGTACATCGGTTATAGAAGTTGGCGGAAAATTGGAGAGCTGATCATCGATGTTTACGACAGACTTATAACGCCTCTAAGTCTGGAAAGGGCTTTTGCTCAAAACATATTATTACCGAATCACATTTTTTTACCTTGAATCCAAGTTTTTGTGCTCATTTGGAAGACTTCTTTCCTGTAGTTCCGTAATTTTTATATTTATTCCGGAAATGCGTATCGAATCTAGTTCCCTGACTCACTCACTCGCTCATTCGCTCACCCTGTTTCTCCATTTCCGTTTTCTCCGTGGGTGCTCCAAAGTCGCGCCTCTTCGCTCATCCCATTTTGCCCTCTTCCGGATTTTCTACCCTCGAAATTCGATACGAGGGAGAAGCGAGAATAAGAGAACGTCTTCGCGTTTCCCTTTTGCGTTTTGGAAGCTTCCGCCTCGACTAGCTCGTACTCTCGGAGTACTCTATATACGTAAGAAAGCTTCTTCGCTAGGCGCGTGCAAAGCAGACCGATTTTCCATTGGCTCGATTTAAATTGGCAGCAGCGAGTGGATTCTCGAAACCCAGACGCAGACACAGCATAGTTGCGACTACCTCGCTTACTTTCGTTTCTTCCTCTCGCTTCGCTCCTCGAGATTCAGCCTTTGTCTTCCGGTTCGTTGTCTCCTATCCAGTCTTCGAAAGCTCCGCAAAATACACGATTCAGTTTCGACGTCTTCACCGAACTTCTCTATCCTCTCGATTTGATCTCGCACAACAAAAAGTATTATATAAATTAAAATTACATTAAACCGGCTCTTCCAAAGATAAATTCAAGGCAGACCGACTCTTCGAATTTGCTTGTCCTTGCAAGATTCGTAAACCCCTCTATTACATAATTGTTATTCACACTAAACTCACTATTTATAGTTAGAAATAGCACAGAATTAGTTGCATTTAAATCTTCTTTGCATCGAACGGTTACAAATTGTGATGATAATCAGTAGGAGCGGAATTAAATGTACGCTTGGAATCCCCCCCCCCCAACCTTCATGGGTGTGCGCCATCGGGTTTAACGATACACGGTACGATGGCCACGCAAATGGGCGCCTCCGGAGTGCCAAACACGCATTCCACCCCACGCCCCCCGCACCCTGTTCACCCCCAAAGGGTCGCGGTGTCAACGGCAGAGTTTGGTCCACGCCGCGTGCGTTAACACACTGGCGAAAGCGCCACCAGCAGCATCGAAATTATAATTATGCGCGGATGGCCACCATAAAAAAAAGTGCATGACCACTGACTGCTTGAAATAACGCAGTGCAGCAGCTTTCTCGTACACTTTCCGGGTACTGCGCTCGCTGTGGCTAGACTTATCCATGTTACGGACTGGCTAACGAGCTGTTAATACTAATAATTATTAACTAGATGTTTCAACTAACATACGAGAGCTGAAATCGTAATAAATTTTTAGACGGAATACAATATGTCCATAAAATTCAAATTCTTATCAGGATATTTACATTTTTATATAAAACGCTTTGTGGATATTCAAAATATTACAAATACGATCCAAGGGAATGAAACGAAAAAGCTTTAGATTTCCGTTTACGTAAGTAAATTGATGTACGGGAGGATCGGACTCGGTTTCATGGAATCCTGATTCATCTGCAGATAAATTCATACATGGTATGCATACTTTGCTATACATACATTGGCAGTGTCTCGTTTCTCGTGTGCAAACCCGGGATTTTGGGACGTTCGTGTGTTTAGGAAATGAAGGGAAGGCGAAGTAGGTAGATCGATGAACAATTTCGAAAACCCACGAGGGAATGACGAAGGAGTAGATAGCCATAGAGGAATAAGAGACGGGGTTGTCGGGCTTACCGTACTTGCAGAGCTTTCTGTTGCACGAGTAATTGTGTGCGCGCGCGCGAGTGTGTGTGTGTGTGTGCGCGTGTGCGCGTGTGCGCGTATGTAAGTAAGGGAGACAGAGCGGACCACCAGTGGCAATGACCAACTGCTGGATCCACCAGAAGGATTTTCGATGCGCGAACTCCAGCGTACCATGGAACTCCATAATTAAAATCAGTCCATATCTACTACCCACGTTCTGGAATTCCAGCTCTCTCTTTCCACTAAACTCCCTCTCAACCCTTGTCCTTGTTCAGCGGGGTTCTCCTGATGCTATATTAATAGTGTAATTACAGCAGCGGCCTCCGGTATTCGATTTATTTCATTAAACTTCTTCATTACAGCTATATACGCGGTACACTACCCCTACTACAACACCCAATCATTCCACCCTACGCCTCGCGACTTCTGTCTAGTATTATACAAAGAGAAATATTGCAGCCCGCCGGCGCACCGACGCACACAAATCGAGTGGTCTGGTTGTGCAGCGACGAAACGAGACGGCAGTAAATCAAGTTGTAAAAGCTCTGTAGAGTGTCAGACGTTTTTACTTGCTATATATTTCTTGAAGCGCACTAAAATCACTTCCGTACGTATCTAATAATTCAGTTTTTATCATTTTGTTTTCGTTGAATTTCAAGAATTATTATTCTAATGCAACAATGTAAAAAAAGCCATATCAATGCATCATTTTTGATTACTTTTTTCAATCAAAAGCCATTTGCGTTATAAAAATTCTAATTAACTGCGCACATCATTTTTCAAACTTGATTAATATCAAAAAATGTTCTACGTAATCGTAGAACAATCTCAGGACATATTTTTGAGTCCCACTGAGATTTTTTTAAATAGTCCATCCGAGACTTCTTCCGGGACTGTTTTTTTTCTGCACGGGTTCTATCACGCCATAATGGAAAAAAAGGTTTTCTGGATATCGAACCCTTGGTTTACATAACCATAAATAGCAGGTACGGTACATGGTTAGCATATATGTAAAAATGTGTGTGCTCCGACGAAAAGAACTTTAACTTCAATCCTTTTGCGCCACATTGTTTTCTCATCTGAAATCCTCATACAACTGAGACCAGAGATAGTCGGAAATAATTAGTAATTCGATATTGATGGACCGATGAACGTATGTCGTTCTGCATTCAGTGTAGCCTGGGGGAGCTGGAAAAAGTCATCGTGCAGCATTGTCCACACGAGTCCACGAACAGTTTTATGTTTCACGTGCTCATCCCTCGGACTCATCGTTGTAGAAATAGGTAGAGCTTGCAAGCTCGCTTACTCGCAAGCCGAATGCTTCGGGCTTTCGTCCATTCAGGAGTTTTCTCGGTGATGTCTCGTCTCTGTCCTCGCATTTGCGTTCTCCCGCTTTGACAGAATAAGTCTCCGCCCCCCCCCCTCAACCCCTTTTTCTTCTTTCATGCTGTCCTCGTGCGTCACCCTTTATTTTTCGCAATTTAACGAGAAAACTTTTCAAATTACATCAGCAGGACCCCGACCTCGTTTTAACAAAAACTCCTTGCGACTATCGCACTCACCCATTCAAAGTCCAAACCGCCTTCTATCCATTTTCAATTCGAATGAGAGAGGATCCGAGTGAGCTCTTTATTCCAGTGTCGGTAATTCGTTTTTATTAATTAATTTTTGCCGGGTGCCATTGCTCGTGAGATCTTCCGATCTATACGTTGCGTATGCCAATTTACTTGATTACATTTATTTTCAATAATTAATATATTATTACACATGCGACGGTTTGACTTTTTGACAACAGCAGACGATTTTATGTATACATAATTTACTTTAGAAAGTAAATTGATTGTTTTGTCGTGAATAATGACTTTATTATTACGTTAAGCGCTTATTCCGCTTCATCAGTGGATCGATCTGTTCATTCATCAAGTGGCCAAATAGGTTATGAACGACCTGCTAACTAATTATTTTTAAAAGGGATTTTCCAAACGTACGTTTCGTTAAAATAAAATAAAATTTAATCAATATTGAAATTCGATTAAATAGAAATGATAAAATATGTACTTTAAATTTATAATTTCTATAAATAAATAATAAATAACACATGACTGGTATATTAAAAATTCTATGTTCGAAGTTGATGAATTTATTTGCAATTTTTTCAAAGCCATTTTTTCTCTCTTTTGAAACTAAGGTCTTTATACTGGTAGCAACATTCCTGTATATAATCAATGATTTAAGATTGATCCGAGGGTTGTGCGTTCAATTTGATATATAATGTAAATTGATAATTTCGTCGTGAATAATTACTTTATTATTGCATTAAGCATTTACTCTGCTTCATCGATCGGTCGATCAATTCGTTCAACAAACAGCTACATAGATCATCAATAACCCGCTAACTAATTATCTTTAAATGAAATTTTTACAAACGTAAGATTCGTCAAAGTTAAAATTAACGTAAAAACAAAAATAATTCGATCTTATAAAAATAATAAAAATTATGCTTGTAACTCAGTATATTATATTTAAAAAACTGAATATAAATGTTTGAATAATTTGTGTACTAAAAAAAAAAAAGATATCCTTCAAGTACATTAGTTAAAATTATTTCAAAGTATTTTTGCGTTCACATTATTTCGAAACTAAGGTGTTCATGCTGGTGTCGATGCAATATCCTCCTGTTCTGCTACCTCTTCCTACCAACTGCGAATATGATTGTGGTTATAGCTCGTGCCGTGGGTCGCGATAGGGTTAATTAGAACTTGGTTTACGCGTGGCTGGCTATGATTAGCCGGAAGTGATCGATCTATGTGTCGACTGTCGAGTACTTGCCATCATGCTCCGACGAATAGGTTCGTATACTATCGCGGGCTGTGGACGTTGCTGTTACAGGGGTTCGAGGTATACGGACCTATTAATGGCTCCATTAGTACACGAGCATGCACGCAGACATCAAGTATTGCGGTATGTCAGAGGCTCTGCGTTATGCCTACGAATATGTAAGGTATTCTCGATTAGTCGTGATCCACGCGCCTGAACCGAATTCCAAGGGGTGCGTGGTAGACTAGTCTACCGTCGATGTATGCCCTGAGAAGTTATAATTATCTCTTCATAAAGAAAATAATATTTGACAACAATAAAAATGGTAATTCTCTCTACTTTTAACTGCAGTAATTAAACCCGCGTACAGTGGTTGAAAAATACCAGTTTTTTCCCTATGCAGCTGATTTATTTATCGACATTGCACAGTGTTGCAACCTGGTCATTTTTCCCTACCTACATCCCTAATCATTCCGCTTACTATTATTTTTCTTTAGTATTATTTCCAGTTAGTTCTACGTTCCCCTTGTTCTATGATCTATACTATAATTCTTAAAGTGTGGATTTCCGTCCCTTAAACTTCTAGACGGAGCGTGCTAGGAAGGTGATCTTGGACATTTTGGAAAGGTCTCCTGATTTCTAGGTCAACGCAACTATTTTCAGCTCGTCAAGTTGAGTCCTTAAGGAGTTACGGACATTTAAATTTTCTAAGAGTATTATTGAATTTTGACGTTTAATTTTAATTTTTAAAAAAACAAAGTTATTCTTCGTAGTAGGTATAGCTATACATAGGTATTGAAGGATTGACTTTGGTAAACTATACTTCAATGATAATGTTTAAACGTTCAATAAATATAAATTCTATTTGAAAATCATAGCATTTGGTTTTATTCAAGGTAACGATACTAAAAATAAACCTGGGCGAAGCCGGGTACGATACTAGTATATTATAATCTTTGTGTTAAAAATCTCTTTTTTCTATTACTCTCAAATTTCAGATATCCATCAAAGAAAAATGTCCAAACGATATCAATGTGGATACGCCGGACGTTGGTATTCAATTTCTATCGACTCGCATCTGCTAACCTTCGATATACCTTAATTTCTCTTATTCCAAAGATACCAGAGATCCGATTTCCGCCAAGTCATATCCGCTTGCAACAATTGTCTCGAACGACCGACTCTCTTCTTCCCATTTTCTACAATACTGGAAACTACTGGTCGCGCGCCTTGCCAGCATTCTTGGACTGTCTCACCGCCCACTTAAACCACCACTTTCTTTACCACCCATGCTTTCCTCGTTAACTCTATCTAGCTTTCAAATCGGTCTTCATTCGTACTTTAAACAAATAACTACCAATACACTACTTGAATATGTGACTTTAAACTGGGAATCTCGGCTATAAACGTTGGCAGCCGCGGAATCTGTCTTCGACATTGTAACCAGTAAATAAATATAAATACGCTTAATAAATCAGAATCAGAGTTTCAACTCTCAATCGAACAACGAATCCTATAATAATAATAATAATAATAATAAACTAACAAATAGATGGAACGACGTCAGCTTGAGACGTAACATACAGTTGTATATACATTGGAAAGATGAATTCTACCTGAACTGAAAAATTATTATATAAACAATAAGTAGAACCATATTGTTGCGGACTTTCTATTTACAACATTTTTCCATTAGAAGACTCGAATAGGAACTTAAAAGTGGCCGAGGTAGGGCCATCGTTGGGAAAGTAAGAGTAGCACCTCGACGTTGGTATAATGATGTGACGTCGTTTAATACGTTAACGTCTATTTTTTATACTTGACGTCGAGACGCTACTGCATCCTTTGATTAAGAATAAGGGTTGTATATGACCCTTAATGATATAGGAAGGTTTAACAACTAGTTCGACTTATATTTTACAGCTCATTAATATTTATCCCTTTTCAATCAACATGATATTTGTTTTGTGTAACGAGAAAAATGTTTTGTTTATACAAAAAAAAACCTGATTTTGTATAATAATCTTTGTCGTCTGATTAGAATTCAGTTTATTCAAATTGAATTCATTTTGTGATAATATAACTATTTCAATTACCCGAAGGAAATTATTTATGACCACAAGTATTGTTATAAAGTAACAACTTGGCACAATCATCTTCTATATTTACTTTCTCATAAAACAAAAGCGATTAGTTTTGAATTCAATTCAGAATTCTTTTTCTATTTGAGTGTAATGTATACGTGCAAGTTGTGTCGAAATAGATGCTTTTAATGAGAATAAATGCTTTCGTGCCATGAACCCCCACGATGAATAAATACGTTTTCCACCCCTGGCTTTTTTAATTATCCCTCGCGGCATATTCTTTCTTCGCTGCGGGGGGCTCGGCAGTCGTTTTATCTTTACGATATAAAAAGCTACATAATTCCCTCGATTATTCGTTCGCCACAGAGACAAATTGAACGGAGTGATAAAAAAAGGAAACAGAACTATCCCTCGGCCTTCAACATCCTTGCTCGTCTTACGCCATTTTCTTCGGAGCGCATGTATTGTATATATATATATCTTCGTTCCTATTATCGTTAGATCTCCATTTACCTCGTGGCTGTGTATGACAAAAGCTCGCAAGCTAGTTTCCACCAACGAAAATTACGAAATTATATCGTAATTTATCAACGGAAAAAAAATAGCAACGAGTGAGTCGAGGGGTTGGAAAAGGGTACGCGTACGTCTCGTTGCAAAACGGAGACGTCGTAGTAAAAAGAAGAGAGAAGTTTGCATGCGTTCTTTTATCGTAGTATACGGCTAAATGGATTTAATGTAATCCAATTTGCTGGCTCAGCGATATTAATGGTTCGAAACGTTGCCTTATGCTCGTTGTGATTTCAAGTGGAATAATCCTTAAATATTATTCTCAGATCGTTACCTATAGTCGGACATCGAATATCCTAGCTTCACTGCTTTTCAGGTACTTTTCAACTATCGACGATTTGCCAAAGATCGTGGAAGTAAACGAACTTCCCCGAGGGAATCTCTTGTAACGTCGTAGAACTGATATCAAACTACTTTGCTATACGATTTTTCAGTTGTGATAGACGTTCGCACCCTCTGAGAGAGAATAGAGGGAGGAAGAGCTAATTGTTTTTCCTATAACGTTAAAAATAATACATAATTATCAAAAGCATCGATTAGCGTCTCGACGCCAAGTAAAAAATACAAAATTATAAAGTTTATTCTACTGAGGTACTATACTGGAAAATGATATTAAGAAAAATTATAATCACAACGACGAAATGTTTATTCGTACCACGTTCTCTGAGCGAAAGATGCTTATCATTATAATAAATATTAACGAAACGATTAAATTTTTGTCCCATTACTTCATGACGCTTAAACCATTGTGTTATAATATTTTCTTCATATTTGTTTATCTCCTTATCGAATCTGTCGTATTATTGAGTTGCGCTAAAAGACCGTTAGATGTCGAGGCACATGAGTGTATGACTGGAAGATTGATAAAGAGCGAGGATGTAAGTGAAGCAAAAAGAAAAACAAATAAACCGAGAGTTCGAGTAGATAATGAAATTAAGTGCATGGGGGTCTCGGAAGCTATTGGGTTGAAGTGACAAGGGATGCGTATGAAGATAGTAAAGGAAGGAAGGATCAAAATGGAGGACATTTAGGGGTAGATGAGTGCAGAGGCCGAATGGAAATAATTGAATCGTACACCAACGACCAGCATTGTGCTCTAGAATGAAGTTTACGTTTCTCTTTTACGTACAATACCGGTGCGTCCCTTTCATTTGTACCGAGTCTTCCATCTCTTTCTATCGTATAACCTGTCACGCTTCGCACAATTCCGCACCCTTCCCTTCCATCATTCTCACTCCCTGCACTGACGAAAGTTCTTATCATCCTACGATAATGTGGTTTGCCGGTTCTGCAGGGATCCTCACTAACGTACCCTGAAAATTCCACAGCCTCAAAGGTCGACGCTCCTTTTCATCCGCTGAAACCTAAGAGGTACGAAGAGAATTAGAAAAAAACGGCTTAAAGACTATGTAGGATGAGTAGAAGCTTCAGCAAGAGTGAATAGGAAGGAAGGACAGCACATCGCCCAGCTCGATATCAATGGCCTTCCACGAAAAGAGGCCATATTATAAGCTGAAAGCGAATAGAACAAGAGAAACGAATACAAAAAGGAAGAGGTGTAATAGGGCAAAGTGAGTGTAGTCGAGTATTACCAAAAAAAAAAAAAAAAGGAAAAAGTAAATCTCCTCTTAATTCCTGAGTACCACGCATACAATCCTTCGTTGCCGTAGGAAAGGGTGGGCCTCCCCTTTCATTGGGCAAGAAAAACATAGGGAAATAAATGACCGTGTACAGGGCAACTCGCTATAGCAGCATAATTGTCAGGCGATATAGCGTGGTATATTTACTGGAGCAAGTCCCTGAACGTAGGGTCATTGGTGAACAGTCCAGGATGAGAGAATACGGGATGATTTAGAGCCGTGACCACAGGGTCCTCGATTCTCGCCAGCAACACGCGCACCCCTTTCATCCCGCGCCATTCGCTGTCCCGGAGAATTTATTTTCTGAACGAATGTTGATTTCACGCATGGGACGTGTACCTATATATATAGATCACTGTGTTATGTAGGTACGTATACTTCTGGGACCATCCTTGTCGTGTTGCGACGTTGGGAGAGAGGATTCACGCTGGTGCGTTTTGCCTTCCCGTATAACAAGGGCTCCCCCGTGACTGTGGCTTCTGCCACTCAACCCTTCCCCAACGCCCTTCGATTTAACGTGACAGAGACTTGACTAGAAAGGGGTTGTGGACGTTCTCTCCACTCTGTCGGTCCTTGGTAATTCTACCTGACGAATGTGCATCGCTTCTCCACGCTGTGCCTGAGGGAGAACTTTAGACACAAAATTTAGGAGACCGAGTCCGAGTCGTAGAAATTCGATTTTTCGAGGAACGTTTGCGCTCGTTTCGTGTTATCACTATTACGCCAACACCGGTAGCAACGCCATTACCAAACTGCCTGACTAAGGGGTGAGGCAGAGGCGGAGTTGGCGTGGGAAAACGAGCGGCGAATATTAATTGGTCTTAATTATACCGAAAGTGAGAGAATTAAGGGCGGGGAGCAGACTATGTGCCACAAGCTCGACCGCTTCTCGGTCGAAGTTTCACGAACACTTTAACGCTTCACCTGCCATTCCGTGTCCGTAGGGGATGAGAAGCTACTCGTGAACAGAGAATAAGGGGTGGGGGAGGGGTAGTAAGCACGTACCCGCAAAAACGTGACGGTTTCAAGGAAAGACGTTTTCCGTCCCTTTTTCCCTCTTCTTGCTCTTCCTTTGACCCTCGAGGATGCGATGATTCTTTATCTCGTTTCATATAATGAAGTATAAGGCCTTTTAGAAAATATACTTTTCTTTTTACACTGTAGCGTTGCAGTGTTCTGAGACATTAAAAACTTTCTGGAGCAGAAAATTTGAAATTTTTACATTATTTTCTTGTGCGTCAAGGGTAAATAAGAAACAAGTGAAAGAGAAAGGGAAGAAGCTCATAAAAACATCAGTGTTAAAGAAATATATCTCTTATCCCTCTAACCTATCTTTATCCTCAATTTAACTTAAGGGCACGATGATTATAAGTCTTATCTTCAATGTACCAAAAGTTTTCAGCTTGACTTTCCTTGTCTTCATTGGACCTGACTTCGAAAGGCGGTTAGGAAAGTCTTTTTTTTTCACAAGATTGCAGTCCACGAGTTCTTCGTACTTATCATCCATCTTGAATACATACATTTATGTATATTAGGAAGTTATGGCTGATATCGTTATGTCCAACGATTTGTTCGGTATATTTGATACCACAAATTCTTTTCCACGAAAATTGTTATCTCGACGGAATTAAAAAATGCGACTCTCTCACTTAATTTTTCTCGTAAAGTAATGCAATTGCTGGTAAACACCCTTCGTCAGTGACAAAACGCGTTAGGGACTAAGGGTGTCCGTGAGAATGGTTCTGGCACACGCCACAGCCTATTCCGTCGCAATATCTCGTCGTTGTTGGGTAGGAACACGATTAAACGTTGATGGTGTCCTAAATGCAAACAACTCTCCCTCCTGGTGTAGTGCACGTAATCGAGAATTGCATGGAGGGAGCGTTCGTTCCAACTACGTATTATACTCGACTCTCGACACCTCTCCTATACCCATCTTCTCTTCCTCTGCGTTGGACACTTTCGGGGTTGATGCGAAGGCTTCCAATGCAAGGTTTCGTTGTTGCGAATTAGGCGTGCAGATACAGTCTACGTCGCGGAGAGATGAGAGGATTGATCGGCTCGTTGCGAAGCTGTCACCACTTGATTATTGTTTCCAATTCGTGGCTCAATTCCTACTTAAAATCGATTAATTATCTTGGATTGAATGGCGTAGAGTACGGCGTGACAGAAACAAAGGGACGTCGAAGATTTTATCGGGTGAACTTATTGTATACAACTGGATTCTTCACATTATCAGGATTACGTGGTGGATAGATTTTCCACGAGATATTGAAATCAAAACAATGGTCTCGTGCATCGTATCACAAGGAAAAAAAGAACAGATCTACTCCCACTTCTTCACACTTTTAATCCCCCACCAGACATACGAGTCTTCGAGTAGTCTCTTCTGCCGTCTGCGTCTCAGCTGGGATAGAATGCCAAGTGAGTTATAGCTCGAAACGCTTCGTCGGAAACCTTCGGATATTCCCGACGTGGCGGAATCCGTCTCCTCGCATCACCAAGTAACCCTCAGTTCCTCATATATCTTTATGTGCATGACTATCGGAGCTTGGCAAGAGGCGCGAGCTTTATATTAAAACTGCTTTCACTTCCTTGTGTAGACAGTCTCTGTTTCTTGTTTGTATACCGAACCATTCTATGCAGATCCATAAATATGCATTATTATAATATACATGAAGCTGTACGAGCTCTCCCCCATCGAGCTCTGTAAGGCTCCAATTTACCTGCAGGACAAGCAAGCGGTGATTATAAATAATTCTACCTGATAGCTCCTCCAACCTGGAGGTAAGCAATCGGATCAGCCCAGGAAAGTGGGACTAGGTAGATGGAGGGAACCCGGAATAAGCGCCTTCCGTATCCGATCTACCAGTGAGTCGGCTTGCTGCCGACAGATGATCTTTAGATTCATCACGAATAATGGATTTACCCTTTCGAGAACGTCGATTACGGGGACTCCCAATTTTTCCGTAAGCCCACGGGGCAACTGACCGAAGTTACAATAGGAGATATCACACTGCGTCCGCTTGTTGTCATCTTTGACGGCGATGTCAGTCTTGCCGGGAGCCGAGAACTTGATGCCGCGCGTCATCTCAATTATTATTTATTATTTATCCGAAAATAATACAAATAAAACTTTTTAGTGAAGCATTTTTTTGTACAAAATGATTTTGACAAATCTCGCTTACCGTTTTTAATAAACTCTTTCTACTTTGTTTACCAATGAACGATGTGAAAAAAATGCACTTTATTTTTCAAGCAATATCTTCATTTCTTCTCTGCAACGATCCATCAGGAACTTTCCGTCCGTACCTCGACTTTATCTCGGACGGAGTTTCTCCGGTATAGTTTTTCTCTCTTATCCTCCCTATTCCGGAGATTTTCACCTTATCCACCAACCGGAGGATCGACTAATAAGCGTTCCTCGAGCACAAGAACTTATATATTCACGAGCTCGTGCGCTACACATTGCGCACTCGATGAAATTCTACTTCCTAGGCATCTCACCCTCTTTACCGGTGTACTCTCAACCCTTTCAAATAATATTTCCACGCCACTTCACTTGAGTCTTTTCGTGCATAGATTTATTTTTAAACCTGCCTCCGAACTTTCCTACTTTTTCGTAAAAAAATGTTTTTTCTTCCTCTCAGTACGGGTTGCTATTCACTCGATTTCACGAGTTTCTCGACGTTTGCCGCATTGAATCCTCGTTGCATAGATGCTCGTTGCATAGACCCTGAGTCAGCGAAACCCTCGATGGTTTGAAACCCCATCAAGATGCCTCCACTTATTCATTCTTACTTCTTGTTTTTTTTTTTTTTACTACAGCGACCGTTGTACGCGGGTGGATAAACTTTGATTGAAAAAATGGTGAAAAATGATGTACTTGGTTGTCCTCGGTGAGCGGAAAATATAGGAAGGCATCGAGGCAAGCTACTATAAGCAGATGCGTCTGTCCGTACTGCGCTAACTATAAAAAATGACCCCTGAGACGTTGCACCCCTGAGGGAGGGGGGTGGATGAAAAATTGGCCAATTGCTTTCTCTTTTAGAGGTGGTAGCGCTCGGTCCGTTTCTATCGCCAGAAGGCGAAGAAACAACGGCTCCTTCTCTCTTTTCGCTTTCACGTGCCGAGTGCACTTTATTTCACGCTTACTCAAAAGTAGTTCACTCTCAATGGTAATCGATAGGTTCTGCTGCTTGCGCTGCTCTGCTACGGACGCTGATGTTCCTCATTTCGGGAACGCCGACTCCAGAATCGAGGAGAAGCAGAGAGCTCCGTTTTCTCTGGCACAGGAGCCAAAATAATAGGGTGAACTTTGACAAACGAGCTGAATCGCCGAGGAGCTAACGCGCTTTCCCGGCCAATCCACTACCGAATCATGATGCTCCTCTCTCTATCTTACTTAAGTTTGGACTCTCTGTTTGATATTACTTCGAAGAACAATGCCAGTCGATCAGGAAATCAGCTGCAGCATCAAAGATACGGAAGCAACTGGAAACTGGCGATTCTCTTTCTTTCTCTCGCTGTGCGCACGCGCGTGAGTGTGTGTGATCGCCATTTTAAGAAAACAACAAATTCAAATCATTTGAACTAACCGTCGTCAATGGCAGCAATATAGAAGTGTTTGAATTTCTCATTTGTAACATTTGAAAATGATGGAAGCTTTGTGTTCCCCTACGATTAGCCAATTCAAAAGGTTGTCATTGTCGCCAATATTCTCGAAAATAGTTCAAGAATAATTATCATTTGCCACACGGATATCGTTGTGATTCATGAGCTGTTTTCATCGTGTAACTCAGTTCACAATTGACAAAATCAGTGTGGCGAATGGTAATTCTTTTTTACCCGTTTCCGAGACTATAAGTAACAATGCAAACATTTTAATCAAAGTCTTTCTAAGCTCATACTTTGTTCCCGTAATTTAAAAAATAATTAGTCATCGGAATCTCAACAATTTTCTTTGTAGTGTAAATCTACATTAAATAGTATTTTTCACAAAATGTATTATCAATAGAATAATCAATTAGGCCAACTGCGACGTGACAAATTTCACAATTTCTTCTCAATATCATTCTTAAATAATACTTTTCACCTTGACATTTTCTGCTCTTGAATTGCCGACATCTGGACTCGTCATTATTCTTTCTTTCGAGAAATCGAAGAGAAACAATTCAATTATTGTTTCAATTGTAACAAGCACAGGGTCGTAACTGCTCTACTAGCGTTCCAAATTTAAACTCGATTGATAAATTTGTTCTTTAGATACGGAGGTTCGAATATTGCAAACCTATTACGCGTACATTGACACACACATATACATACACACTCCCGCGGATGCCCGGATGATCCAGACATTTTTTTCTAAATCACTTACCCGACGTTTCACACCATTCTGAGTATTCTGACATGAAAATCTCGAATTTTTTTATTACACGATACCTTTACCTTTCGATTACCTTTCTCTATCTATGTGGAAGCAAAAAGCATATTTGTATAAACTGGTTTTCCCAGCGTTTTCTTTTTACTTTTATATCTTGCACAGGTTTTCAGTTTGTTCGTTTGAGTTGGTTTTACTCTGTGAAATTGATCGGGATAGATAAAACAGATTTATCCCAACTGACGAATACCGACGAGCAACGCAGTCGAGTGATGAAGATTCCTCAAATTGTGATCCGTTTTTGCAGCAGACATCTTCACTTTCATGTAGCTCGAATTATTCGAGATCTGACACACCCCAGGGGTTATCTTGACGTCCTTTAGTATGTACGAGGGATCACGTGAACAACGTCCAAATAGCTTTAATCAAGAAGTATTGTAGCTGTGCAGGGGTGCGACTATAAGGTTTATATACGACATATAAATAACGTGGAAATGGCAGAGCTCTCGCCATTGAGGCTTCTCCCGCGTCTAACGAAAAGATTGTCAATATAGTTCAGTGGATTAAGATGGAACATCAAAGACTAATTTCAATAATGGCTTTAAATATTTCTAGTGCAGGGTTTTGTTGAGAAATCACGCTTGTTTTGTCTATTGGTATCATTTTTTTTTGTTTTACTTTCTCTCTCTCTCTCTCTCTCTCTCTCTCTCTTTCTCTCTCCCTCTCTTTCTCTGTAGTATTCCATGGAAAAGTATTCCATGGAAAACTGGCGATCAGAAGAATTTTAGGTGAAACGCTGAGAGTATTGACGAGGACTTGTCCTTTGCTCGTGGGAGTCGTGAAATCGTAACACTCTCATTTTGCGCAGAGATAAAACTTTTTTTATTTCCTTTGCGCCATGGATGAACAGATCGAGTAAACAGTCGAACAGTAAAGGAATGATAATCAACTTGAAATAACAAATATATATTTTCAGTAATTTTGTTGAATATACTAAATTGTGATTATATTTTAAAAAATGTACAAACATTAATATTTTGTTTCATCTTCATTTCTCACCAAAATCTGAAGTCGACGGGTGTACTTGAAGAGGGTTGAATGGCAATGTTATAAACGCCACAAAAAACAAACCTGTCACTTGTTATTGCCCTATTTTTATTTATTCCTAGTCAATTTTCCATAGAATGTCAATGGCTATGCAGTTTGTCGTAAATGTGCCACGAGCTTAAATCCCGTGAGCAACGGCCACATTCTGATTTTTCTTCGAGAATCTACCTCCATTATACTCTACGCTGAGATATATGTATACAGATGCGATAAGGGATGCGCAGGAGCTTGGTTGGAACCCCGCAGACCAGCCGCAAACAAGAAGGGGGGCAATTTCGGTCTTGCTCAGCGTTTCCACCCGGTCGGATCTTCTCGAGCACCTAAAGCACCCTCTCATCCCCCGTTTTCGGTACCCCACACCATCCCTGTAAACCATCCCGTTGTCGTATTGGCCCTGCGCCTTCGTCTCAGCTCGAGTTCGAATCAACCGCAACGTTCGCAAGCACATGCTTCCACGTCTTCGAGTTTCCTTGACGATTCACCGCTTCCTCATCCTATTCCTCGTCTGATGTTACATCAAGGAACCGATGCCTTGTGATCGAGTTTCAAACTCGATATGATCGATTTGTCTTTACAATGGCACTATGTATCTCCCGGTACAGTCGAGGGTTCAACTAGGAAAGTGATAATATAGCACTAAAGCCTAAACTGAATAATACAGGTGCTCGAACATAGAGTCATTATAAATATATATATCAATTGGTATTTAATTCATTTTGCATGAATAAAGATTATCATTGCATGCACGTAATTCAAATGAGTTTAGATAATACATCGTTTACCTACACCGAAAACTCTTTTCTGTATAAATATTTTGAATATCTGATGACATATCGGATAGTTTAAGGTAGTTCAGTCGACAGGTTATATAGAAAGGTCACTCTCCTGCATCAATTGAGACGAGATAAATTAAATTTCACCGTCCGGTTCTTGAAATATTTAAATTAACTATTTTAACATGGATTTTATCCAGAAAGAGATGTTTTTTTCATGAATAATCCTAGTTTGCAAAAAAATCTTTTTCAATAAGTGTCTTCACAAAGAATAGTATAGTTTTTAAGATATCGCTAGTGAAGGGGCATTTTTGGATTTCCGTTTCTTTCTTTCTCGTGAAAGTTTGGTAACACGCCCGGCTCGGCGACTTTGCGCGCACGATTCCTGCACCTCTCATCGTCGTAACAGTGGGATATATATCACAACTGTGCTTTCACGACAGAATAACCTTAAGAGTCGATAGTTTCTTTACCATCGCTTCATGAAGCTAATGAAATTTCAATGTTTTTCCATTGTGAATGGATAGAAAAAACATTATTTTGCTAACGACAGCTTCGGATCCAACGGACTAAGATCCGTAGACCCGATTTCAGAACGAGAATTAAAAGTTCAGACATTCGAAAGAAGACTCTTCTAGTCCATCCTAAAAAAAATCAAGAATGAACCATATAAACGGTCCTTTAATTTTCAAAGAGTGCAACATTTTGCACTCTTTTGGGATGGAAAAACCGAGGAAAGGCACGGAAAAGCAAAATGACGTAAAAGCCGAGAAATAAGAGTTCACCCTTAAACATTTCCATGAAGGGAGTAGTTGGATAGAGGAGTATAGCTCTCGCGGTAGCTGTAGAATATACGGAAGTGGTCTCAATGGAGGTCTGCTTTTCTCCACATGCTGGCCGTGGGTTACTCTTGACAGGAGCTTTCTTTCTCGCAAGCTCCGGTGCTTCTGGCTTCTGTTTCTTCTGTGTTTATTGTATGCACGCGTTAATGCCGAGCTGTTTTCACTCTTTCTTTATTTCGCAGCTCTTTGTCTGGATCTTTTGGTCCGTTTACGGTTTCTTATCGTTTTTCGGCACAAGCCGCGGTACAGCTAAGCCGGAATTTTCGAGATACTTCTCTGGGTCGGTAGATGCTTCTTTTACTCCAACTCCTCTGGACTAGTCTTGCGCAACTCGCTCCTCGGAATCCTTCACAGCATTCGCCTCCAAACCGCTGGCATTCCCCGGGTAACACTTTTATTAATATGTATATGCAATAGCATCTCTCACACTTTTTTGTTCGTCCGCTTTAACGACAACTTCTCTGGCCCTTCTTTGCTTATTCCAACGGAAATTATGATATTAGTAATGTTGGTGTAGGCGCGCGAACTCCGGTTTAAGCTCATAATAAATTTTCTTTTTCTTTCTGGCTAGCTCGGCCTCATTTTTTTTCTCACTCCCTTCTTCTCTCATTCCTTCTTCTCAGGATAACTAAACGTTGAGTTTTCCTGTCCGGAAACAGTGTGTGTACGCGGTACCCGTTCTGTAAGCGAATTTATACTTTATCTCGTGGATGTGCTCTACAGTTTTCATTTCACGTTTTCATTCTCTCGTACATAGCGTTGCACACAATGCAAAAGGACCGGGTGGGAAAACGCGAAGCATCGGACTGAAACGAAAACCGGGTTGAACGGCTTGTACATGAGCTGCACAACGTTATTCTCGAAAATATTTCTGACCTTCCCCCTCAGTTTCCGAGAACCCCTGTCTCGTCGTAACCAACCCTCCCACGAGCTTCTACATTTATTTATCGTTTGCCTGCGCACTCTTTCGTACTTGTATAATATCGTACGATACACGTACAAAGATCTCACCGCGAAATGGCGAGAAAAAATTTAATTTTTAACGCCCCATTCGTCTACCACTCTTCTTAACACGTTTGGTATCCATCTGCGCTATGATACATGTCGTTGCGATACGACGCTCAATATTACATCCGGGAATTCTTTGATCGGAAGTTTATCAACTTTACAATCACACGACTGCATCTGCTTGTGAATTTTTAATCAGACCCATGAGAAATCATCTGGTAGTTGAAATTTTGATCGTAAACAGTAGTTACGGCAGTTGCAAATTACTTTATGACTTTCGTACTTTGTTCCGTACGCTAACAGTAGTAAATATTATTTTTACGTCATTAAATATTGCTAATATCCATTCAATAAATTATTTTGCATTCATTATTTATTTGTTATCCGAAAAGGGAGTGATCTGTGGCTGATGTTGCTTATCTTCCAAGATCATTTTAAAGTTAAAGATTCAATAGAAGAAATATTACTAAATGACAGCGGCAGGACTGTACAAATAGAAAAGAATTATTAGAGGTAGAGAATGTTATTTTTATTAATACGAATAAACAAGATTCAAAGGATTAATATATGGTGACCATGAGTTAAAGTTTTGAGAAATATTTAAAAAGTTACTATTCTATCCATTGGTGGCCAATTTCTACTGTTTAACTCTCCAAGGAAAAGTCAAAACGAACTAATTGACTGCAATCAACATTTTTTTCTTTTTTTTTTTCGGAGAGCGAGTTTGTGACGGACGTGGACTCGTTCGAGATTCGATTCAGAGATTCAACCATTGGGGAATGGTTCTTGGTCGCGGGTATTGAGACTCGAGGATAGTAGAAGCATGAAAGGAGAAATACGGTTCAAGGATTACTAACAGAGCCAATTCGTTCACGTCCAAGTTCGAACTTTTCCATTACAGTTCACAAGACCAACCGAGCCCCAGCATTCATCTTTTATAGCAGCCTCCCTCACCTACGGCTTCCTGCTTAATTTGCTTTCTACCGACTTCAGGTATACTACCGATGCGTTTCTAATACTTTAGCCCAAAGTTCAGCATCTTTTCGCTTCGGTATAGAATATTACATCTGGTACGCAAGAGCTTTAGTTTTCAAAGCGTAACACGTACCTGCGACTCTTAAGATTACGTGCAAATAAAATTGCTTAATTAGTTTTTAATCGCTCGGAACATCAAGTTTATTTTCTAACTGTGATTTCAATACGAAAGTATCAACTTTACGTTTCCTTACTATTGTGAATGTCTATATGTATCTTATGTAATGCAATGTCACTGCAATCCAAGTAAATATACCTAATTAAATGTAAAATATAAAAATATAAAATTTAATAAATAATAAAATTGTTTTACTGATTTATTTATATATTTGTCGTTCTATCTCTTTTACCGTAGACGGGACTCTATTTGTAATAATTTAACACTCAATAACACTTTTAATTAATAACGTTGAAAATTTTACTCAAGCAAAGTTAATTAACTCGTTTTTTGTTTCCTCTTAGAGGAGATTTTCTCGAGATTTTGAGGTCAGAGCATTTTAAATGTTCCAAAATGTCGAGAAATCGTATTTAGAAAAAAATGTCCGAACGTGTGTGTCTGTGATAAGTTTGAAAAATTGAAATGGCTATGTGAAATGGCTCGGTTTTCTGCAATTTTCGCCCAAATCGCTAACGGGTGTCTCATTTTATGGCTGTTTCAATTTTTGGAGAAAATTGTATGATCTCTCTAACTTCCTTAAACTTTGAGCTATCGAGCTGAACTTTTCTCTAAAAATAGTTCAAAGGACAAGCTTGATTGATATTTAGTTTGGTAGGAATCGAAAAGGGCGTTCACATTTTATACGATTATGCATTTTTATAATTTTTCGAAACTTTCGTAAATTTTCATCGATCAAATCGAAACATGAAATACCAATTAATCAAGGTACAAGGATGTTTAGTCTTGAATTTTGTGAGAATCGATTGAGGGGTTGAAATTATATTCAATGTGCAATTTTACAAATTTTTTTACTTTCTTTATAAAAATTATGATTCATCTTTGACAAAGTTTTTTCTACAAGAAAGCCAAAATCGATAAATATACTTCGTCCTAGAGGTAATTTTGTCAGATGTAAAAAATAATAAGGACGCAACGTGTAAGGTTCTACTTTGTATCCTTTTTGTATTACTTTAATCCAATGTTTTTTTTTTCTATCGTTATTTTATCGACAATTTGCGAACATTATTGTGACTCGAATATTCAAATGATTTTGTGAATCTACGCTGTTGTAAACTCGAGTATTTAATTAATGTGATATCAATACACTTGTATCTTCTAAACATTCAGCCCGATAGCATTTTGAAAATTATTCTCAATTATAAGCAATTAATTAGTTTTTAATTAACCACCGTACAGAGCTCAATTCCGCATTTCTGAATCATGATTTATCGCACGAATATCAACAACTCGTGAAATTCCCCAACAATTATTCCGGCCTACAGATTCACCCGTGAATCTCGTCCTGGTCAGAATTTAATTAATTTTCTATTATCAGCGGAAAGTGACTCGTTTAGCCTTTGTTATAATTGTGTAGTGCGCTATGCTATGAAACCGTGGAGTATATTACAGGAACCGAATGTATCCTGTATCTTGTGTGAGGAACGTGACGTGTTTCCAAGCTGCATAAAAGCCATGACACGAAATACAGGGATGTAAAAAGTAAAGGGAAAGGAGTTAGCGTACGTGGTAGAAAGAAAAACGCGAGAGCCCGACCTCGTGGGACGACGCCATGAGAAAAAAGAGAAAAAAAAAGATAAAAATTATAAAAAGGGTGTGCGAAGGGTTGCTGCTGCTGGTTTTGAGGAACGTGTCTATTGCGCAGGCTCACTCTCAGTGTGCAAGGTTGCCTTGCCAGAGCAGTTTCCTTTTTCTATGGTCTCGTCTCGCGTTTCACTCTTTCGTAGGTATAAAGGAAATTCTGTGTATGTAGTGTATGTAGTAGCTTAGTGTGGAAGGGGAATCGTTAAAACCCCACTTGGGCAGGGCTGAGTACGGGAAAGTCTCTTTCTCTCTTTCTCACCTTCCCTCTCCGTCTTTACCCTCTTTTACGTTTCTCACTACACCATAGCTCTAGCGTGCACGAGGGTTGAAAAACTCCCTTAGTGGCTTTGTTCGAGTAATAGAGGTTCACTCCGAGCTGAGTATATTTTATATCGAGATATAATTAGTTAAAATTTAACAAAACCGTGGATTTAAAAAACTTCTTTATACAAATAATTCATCAAATATGTAATTAATTATTTGTATAAAGATTTATTTATAATTTCAAGTTTTATAAAATTTCGATAAAAATTGTGCAACCTGCTTTAAATATAGAAGAAAGTTGGTAAATTTAGGAACTAAAATACTTTGTTTTAACAAGTAAAATTAAAAACAGTCTCCCTGCAATATTTATTTAAATAAATTAGTTTTTTTTTTTTTTTTTTTTTGGAAATTGTTGTACAAGATGATAACGAAATAACCAAATTCGGTGATAAAATTAATTAAAAAATTAATATTTTCATTCAAGATGTGACAGAGAAAAAAAGTTGACAACATGATTGACAATCGAGTTTCATTTATTAGTGTCAGCGTTACAAATGCGATCTTCAAAAGAACATTATAACTGAAGAGCAATCTATCTTTATCTGCCGAAGGGTGAAAAGGTGAAAGATATAATGCTTCTTTAGAAAGGCTATACAGGCACCGAGTGATAAAAGACCGGATCAGTCAACGCCCACAAGATCGACTGGCAATGCCTATAGTTATACCAGAAGATAGGATTCTCCTCGTTTCCGGGTTTCCATAGCGGTGCCTTCGTAAAGTTATTTAGAATTCCCCGAGAGTGTTCGTTTAATGTGACGCTTTTGTCTTCACCGCTGTTCCTTGTAACACGTCGACTTTCATTGAGAGTCTGATAATAGGACATACACCGGTGTATTTAACATTTTTTTTTATTCCTGTTGGACCCGGTGTCCGTCCTATATTGCCCGAACACCCACCGAGGGTAAAAATTACGAAGCGAGGTGGTAGAACCAGTGGTAAGAGAGTAGTTTCCGTTCGCGTTAACCTTGAATAACAGACGTTTGACGTAATCCACTTGGAAATCGAGGAATTGAATTCATCGAATTGATGGTGCGTTCGAATTCGACGATTTTCGAGACAGGGGTTAAGTTTATTTTGAGCGGAGATTGAGTATAGTGGATTTTAATGGAGGGTGCGCAGGAAGCGGTGCCTCTTCCATCTCCTATATCAGGCTTTCGAGGGTGAACCATCTCGAATGGGACAAACTAACCCATTGTGCATATGTATATATGTTAACCTATATATATATTTATATGTACATATATATTTATTGGTTGAGAAACGCACGAGACAGGCTTCGGCAAAGGGCTTCTATCACCCTTGGTGATTGAAGAGAGAAAAACAATTCGAGGGAGCGAGACAGCTGTACGCTTGTGCCTGCTGTTGAAACTTTCCGGCCTGTTCTTCCGGCCAACCCGTCGAGAGATGAGAAAGCAGCACACGCAAGCTTCGCGACCCTTGTATTTATGAGGGATGCCACGAGGGTAGGAGAAAAACATGGTACACACCGCCAATTTTCAACGCCCGTAACGGAACTAGGCTGGCAAGGCGAAACCAAATCTCGTGGAGTGGGAAAGCTCCGCGAAAGCACCGCTTCACGTTCGACGATCATCCCAATTTCTTCTACACCATAACCCTCTAACGAGAATACGAGGGGTTACTTCTGCCTCGATTCATCCCAAGAACACTGATCTTTTGATATTTTTCCTCGCGCATATTGCTACATTGGTTTTATGATATCCCCAACAAAGGGCTCAGATTTGTAGGAAATTTTTATCACATATCAAAACCCATGGCGATTTTAAGGGGGTACTATTATTACTTCGGAGTCAAACATGTGTTTGAAAGAAATTGAACTGCAGATATCCTAAATTATTTCCAATATTCGTATTTTTAATTGCGAATACCGCTGTCTCGTAAACTGTTGCTCTATCGAAGATAAATTAATAGATAAATTAACCTTTCGTCAGTCTCGACCAATTATTTTTGTAAGCTGGTGTTTTTCAGCGTGTCGCAGCTCAGTGTGTGAGTCAGCGCTGCCTGGATTTCTCCGTTATCGATCTTTTTGACAAAAGATCGATAAGAGTCGAATCATTCATTTTTTTCAGCTCTGATTGCCTCACTCATTCATTAAAATTTCATAATGAATGATTTCTTAAGATTTCTTAATGAATGAGTGAGGCAATCAGAGCTGAAAAAAATGAATGATTCCATTTTTAGAGATCTTTCTTACGAAAGATCGATAATGCAGGAATCTAGGGGGTGTTGACTCACGACCCGAATTGCCATATGACGAAAAACACAAGCTTACAAAAATATTTGGTCAGGACTAACGAAACGTTAATTTATTTATTAATATGCATGGCCGCTCATTAAATGTTAATTTGAAGATAAATTAATATTGATCCGGAGTATAAGATATTGAAACTACATTGGAGTTTATTATTTATTTACAATATTATTAATAAAATTTACTTCAAATTAACATAAAAATACATGAGGACACTTAGGAATGAAATCTATAAATCTAAGGCATTAAGCAGAATGGTAATTCTCTCTTATAAATATTTTGTTAGCGTCGAAAACGAATAAATATATCCCAGTTTAGGTTACGTTTAACTTTTTAAACACACCAACTCTTGACCCTAACCTTGGAATTTTACGAAGCAACTGCTGGTCATTTTCATCGTAAAAATTAACTGTGTGTTCGTTTATTGTTAAATAAGTTCGGTTAAATGCAATTTTTATATTCTTTCCATATTCTATTATGACTTGTCTGCCAAATACAAGTTTTTAAAAATTAAAAGTTGGCTGTGTTTACACGAAAATTCTGTAAATATTGCCGGCGGAACGAGTGTCTCCAAACACGCAATGCTTTATTCTCTTCGAAATAGTCAACTTCTGAATTGTATTACAAAAAGTCTACGCGGTTAATATCCTTTAAATTTTGAAAATCGTTGCGCAACCTTCTCGTTCGTATGATAATAAAATTTCCGATTTTAAAGTTGCATTCGCGTTGATAGTCGTGTCTCCTTAAAGTTTACTGCTTTTTGTATTTGAAAACAAATAAGTAACTATTAATGCGATATTTTTTTTTTTTTATAATTCAGATTTTCGTGAACCGTTCGGTCAATCGATGATCGAGGTATCGTTTCACCAAATTAATCTGATTGATAAAGCTGTAATAAAAGAAATAAAATCTTGATATCGATACTTCCATGTATTTCATTTAATTAATTAAGTAAACACTCAACTAAAATTGGCTTTATATCAATACGATATCTTCTTAACGCACGTTACTAAAATGGATTGATTCGATTGTACAAGACACTGTCGAAAACCACTAATTTCTGTTTTTTCGTCGGTATTTTTTGTTCCAGGAGCGGCAGCGGCGTCACGCGTCTACGTCGAGGCATTGTCCAGGCTGGCGCGACAGGCGCAGCTGGGAACTTGGGGTGGCTCTCAGGATGTCGGTGAGTGGAAATTGATTAGTCCCTAACCGAGAGTCGTTTGCCCGTCAACGCCCATGTCCAGCTGTCTTGCCCATACAAACTCCAAACATACACACATGTTGTGACCAAGGATCATTCCAAGCTTCTACCCAGAAAGCATTATCTTCCGGTGTGCTTCGACCTCTTACATCTCTTCGCATCCTTCACTCCAGGAACGATTTTCTCTAGTTATTGCGTCAACGAGTTTTACGTCGTACATAAAAGTATTACGTACTCACTCGAACCGTGTCTTTAGTTTTTCTACGACGAGACTAGAAGTTTCTGGGTGCGCACGGTGGTTTGCTGCGATATCCGTGACGTTATCGAGACTTCGAGGCTTCCAAAGCCAATAAAGGGCAGCTCGTTCACTTAACCGTTCTAAGCCCCGCTATATGAAACCTTCTCCTTCTCTCGCTCCAATTTTTTATGCTACTTTTTCTTTTACTTTCCTCTGATGCTTGCCATGATAGCCGACTCGCTTGCGGACCTCCCGACCGCATCTCGCTAACGAGATTAGAAAGCGAGACAGAATAAGGCGCACGGTGACGGTGGGTGGCTAGCTACAGATTCCGATAGAACCCTCACCCCGCGAAACTTCCGATAAGACGGAAGTTCTACTTCTCTGTGCGTCAATGAGATTACATAAGGTATTGAGGTCCGGAGGTCACTGACCGCAGCATCGTCCAACCAGTACTGTTGCATCATACCGGGGATATACTATGAATAAGCGTATATCCTTTACACCCTGAAACTCTACAGAATTAAGAAGCACCACTAGGGCATTCGTGACAAGCTCGTCACTGGGCCTGCTTTCGCTCTTGTGTCACGGCCAATTATATCGTATCGAGAGCACCGTGTCCACATTGCTGAGCAAGGGAGGCCATAGGCTTGTTTGCTGAATCAACGTAAATCACCGCGCCTTTGCCACAGGAAAGGTGGATAAAGCCCTGCGAAATCGGTAGGGCAGTATTGGCTTCTGGCCAATTTAGGAGCAAATAAACTCATAGAGAAAGTAATGGTACCAAAAAAATTTGATGAGATACATATACTGCCCTGAGGGTCAAACACAATGATGATATCGTTAGGTCTACTACCGTGAAAGGATGTTCATAATTCACTGTTGATCAGGTATATCCTCGACATCCTCCTCGTCTTTATATAATTCTAAACCCGTTATGGTTGCTCCAACTGATTTTTATTTGTCGATTGGACCTTGGACATTTATACATTGAGAAAGATGATTTTATTTTAATGAATTTGTTTGAATCGAATCAAGCTTTTGGTTATTAGCCTCATGAATCTCTACGCTGATATTCAATTACATTTTGATTCATTGACATACATTTATTTGCATCGGCAAATTCCTTTTACAAGTCCATTTAGATGGCAATAAAGAATTTATTCCTTTAAACAGGATAAAAGAAAGTGGATAAAAAGATCAAGTCAAAGTTCACGTCTGAAATGATAATTTTTGTAATGAAATTGGTAATCACAAGTGGGATTCGGAGACAGCATGTAGGAAGATAACTGCAGACCATTTCCTGGTTGAATATCGCGCGGCTTGCCATTTGGTTGCATTCACGACCTTTCCTACACAGCTTCCGTTGATTCCCTAGCATAAACCTCACTTTGCGCTTATGACCCGAGTTGGCTTGTTGGTCGTATCCTCGAAAGGACTTCGTGGCGAGCCAATCTCGATTACGAAGGTCACAAGGGTTCGTAAGGAAAGCTGAATATCTAGGGGTTGAGCGAATTCAATAGTCAAATGGTTGCTGGAAAAGCAGGGTGTTCCTTCTCGCCTCGGGTTAATAATCCTGTGAGGCCGATGTGGCAACGGAAAGGATAGTTTCTAATAAAATCCTTGAACGTTATCTATGACCTATCCATTTAATATATGTTTTTGAGACTCGATACATATCGACTCATGGATTCAACTCTCGAATATAATTCAAAGATTATGAAAACAGAAATTATTTTTAATGTATCCTTAACTACTATAGTCATACTTTAAACAATTTAACTTTCACTGGTTTTATGACGAATTGAAAAATACGTTTCAAATAAATAAGTTGTGATATTCGTAAGAGAAAGTTCAAGTACAAGATTGAAGGTTACCGTCAGTCGCGAAATTCTTAAGAATTCAGTGCACGCTTCTTTTTTCCTCGCTCAACGTTCTTTCCCTTAGCGCTGAATCCCTCGTAAGAGGAGCGTCTCGTGGAAATGAGAGTGATATCGAAATTGGCAATATCGCTCGCTCGAACGGAGGGTGGGATTGAACCACCACCACCACCACCCCGTGTACTCTTCAACAGCTACAACCCTCCCTCCCCCGTCACGGCGCCCTCTGCAACTCACAGTCTCGACGATCGATCGATTCCAATGTGCTCAAGAGGAAGGCCCTAACCATCGATGAGGACTGCTGCGAGAAAAGCGAAAAACGTGGAGAAGGCACTCCCTCGATCGGTCGCCTCTTACCGGAAGTCGAGCCCGTCGAGACTGCGGCGCCGTCGAGGGAACTCGGGGTCTACGAGGGTCGACGCACCGGCACCGACAAAATTAAAACTCGGTTAGCGGCGTAGAATTTGCTTGAAAAAAGAATTAAAAAAAAAAAAAACGAATAATCGGTTCGATTCTCGTTCCTGTAATGAATAAATACTTTTTTATTATTATTTTTTGTCGAGCGAAATTAAATCTCCCCGTATTCAATATAAATCCATCGTTCTGCTAACAGCTTTGATAATTTACAGTAGTAGTAAATGATTTTTATAGTAATCCTCGTATGTGTACGTAAATATTCGCGCAGTGAGTAGCGAACATAAAATTTTATTATAAATATTACTGAACCGGAGCCATCAGACTATTCACCGAGGTCGTTCAGCTCGCTTATTTACATTAAATTAATTATAATAGTAGGATACTTCAATAATTATGACAACAAATAAGTGTTTTTTGAATTGGCACTGAAAACATATATGCTTCATTCCATTTAAATTGTATCGACTCTAGGTACCGCATAAATATATCATAGTTAATATCATACAGAAGTAGCAATGGAGTAAAGAACAGAATAGAAGTTTAGCATGCGATTCGAGTCCCTGACTGTACGGATCTCATGACAGACGTAAAATGTGAGAGCCGGAAATAAACATCCCCTACGTATCCAGGGTTGTTCATCCCCAGCCCTCATGCCCAAGAAACCTTCGTGATAATTTCAATAATAGCAAATTATTCTAAACTCATTCGATTCGAAGCATGTAACGAGGTCGAAGTCTCGCGAGAAATTTGTAGTAGTTTGTATAAAGTTCTATAAAGTTCGTTTCTCTCTCTCTCTCTCTCTCTCTCTCATTCTCAGAGGGAGAGAGAGAGAGAGAGAGAGAGAGAGAGAGAGAGAGAGAGAGAGAGAGAGAGAGAGAGAGAGAGAGAGAGAGAGAAAGAGAGAGAGAGAGAGAGAGAAAGAGAGAGTTTGAGCCGACAAGCCTCGTCAGCTCAAACTAGTTGAAATCACTGAGTGCCAGCACTCTCGTGATCTCGTATAGCAACTCTCTATCTTTCTCTGCAGCAAACCGCTATTTCTATCTTCTATCGTTGGCCTCGTTGATGTTTCACCTCTGTGAAAATCCCCGAGGGTTCCTCCTCCTCATTCACCGCCAACAATAATTTGCAAGTAGCGCGGGGGTCCAAACGAGGTCGGAGGGCGCGTGCACATCGTAATTTTATACAATTATGCGTATTGCCACCTACTAAAGCGCTCGACGAGCGGCATCGGAGCATTCAACGCCGGATTCCGGACGCGTTCGCGGACCTACAACCGCCCCTCCGCGTTTCCCTCGTTTCACCCCGCCGCTCTCTTTGGCTTTCCCTCTTCTCGATCCCCCCACTGACAAACTCTCCTCCTTCCACGAGACTCTAACGCAACGTCCCCCGTTTCACGGTGATTCAGTCGCCCGTTAACTCCCATTCGTTACCCGTTTACATTATTATTAAAGCGCATTTACACGGCCGTTGAACGGCACATGTGTCGCGTGTTGCTCGAGGCCGCTACCCTCCCTGGAATTTTAATTTCGTACACGTATATACAATGCGCGAGAGTTTTTAAATACGCGTGGTCAGCCTCTTCTATTATTTTTGCATAAATACATTACCCCAAGTACTCGCATTACGTATGGCTTTACTGCAAATAAAAATGAATATTTGCCATTCGGATTTACTGGATGTTCATGAAAACGAATACCGCCATGTTACCGAAGATACATAGCTAAGTTTAAGGTAATTGAAACCTGGCAAAGAAGAATATGTCGCTTTGAGTACATATTTATCGAATATTAAAATATCCCAAAAATAAAAGAAATTTCAGCTACGAAAAACGTACTAAACTATTTTTTCTTAACAAGAGTCACAGAGCTACAAAGATTCATGAATCGAAAGATTCTCACTGGATGGAAATCAATTCACCTTCGAAAAGCTTGCTCTCTGTGAACGAGCAGAGTGCGATCGTAATAAAAGGGCGCGTGTGCAAGGGACAGTCGCTGTATACATTGCAACGATCCTTCTCTACCTACCCCTATCGCACTGACTGTACAATCATATACGATTTCGGAATGAGTCCAATTCCCACGTGCTGTGGTTAGCGTGGCTCGAAACTGTCTGAAGTTGTCCCTCGAGCTCTCGAATTCCATAAATGCGCGTAGGTGATATCACAGTGATTTCGTTTTTCCCCCTTCCTATACAGTCATCCGATGTAGCTATAGATTTAAAGCTATCTGCAAATCGGTTGCAGATTCTAATCGAGCTGCTGTAACCAACGTTCTCATCGCAAGTTGCAATTTAATCCACCAGGTACACTGACACACGATGACGTCGATAACCGGATAGCTTTGATGTTACCGATCGTGTTTAGCACAAAGCCACTTCGACAAATATTTCAGTGTCGCGGTCCTGCTACTAGAAAGCTATACGAGAAATCGAATCGTACTTGGTCGCGATTTCATGCAACCATCGCTTTGTATCATACAACTCCATAGTAACCTGTTCCGCTACTAGAGATCGACCATCAGCGTATCACGTTAATTAAATTCATAACGGTAAACGGTACAGAGAGACATTCGTCTGAAGCTTATCAGAGTACATTTCAATCAAGCGCCATGCATAAATGTATATTGTCATTTTATTTAATGTTTCAGTACAGAGAACAATGTTTTTTTTTATGGATTTCATGGTAACAGAACCCTCGACGGTTACTATGTTTACGCAGCGTCACTGTTTTTGTATCGCACGGGATTGAGTCCCGTATCTTAAAGGAGCTAAAGTACAGTGATATCGTACCGTCTATGCGATCGATTTATCTTACACACTCGTATTATGTTTCAGAGTCGAGTTTGCGCAGCGCTCGTAGAGATGGTACGATTCGCTGAGTCGTCTATATTATACATTTTAATATGTGCGCATCATGACAGGTTACGTCTGCCCTATTTTGCCTATTATATCACGTCTGCCCTATTCGTGTACAATCTCCTAATTCGTTGCTTACCCTATAAGCACTTGTATGTATTGATGCAAACGATTCTCGCGTGCTGTCAAGATCTTTATATATTTGCCAATAAAATTTCAAAAAAAAAAAAACCGTAGAAAGAATATTACTTTGAGCGTGCAAACTTCGGGTCTGCATGGTTATTATCTTGAACGATGTTACATCCTCGCTGTCAATATTTATTAATTACTGATTTAACCTTGTTTCGTAGTTGCACATATTTTGTATTTACGCCTGAAAAATTTCTCGTGCTTTTGACACCTCAATGTGTAGTAGAGGAATATAAATGATTAATTGTTCTAATCAACATTCTGCAAACTTGTGAAAATTTTCATCAATCTTATATTTACTACTCTGTTCATTATAATTAATTAATTTTTTCTTTAGGAGCCAAACCAGTGTGGTTGCCTTAATAATATATCAAACGATGTATAATCTTTTTATCGACTGAGTATCAAGAGATGTAATATTCCATTCTAGTTAATCCGCAATTAATTTTCTTATTTAAATTTATTTTTGTATTTTTTTGAGTCGTCAAAATTGTAAAACTTTAAAAGAGTTGTTTGCAGTATCTGCTTTTATTATTTGACGAGAGACAAAATGTATTGACACGTTTTTATAAAATTTTTACTTTAATCAAACCATAGACAGATTACCAGACGGTACCTTCCGACTGCATCTGGTTCCACTCGATACTATTCTCAGCTATTCTCAGTTTCAACTGCTCAACGGAATACATTTTCGTTTCAGGCGTCGGTGCATTACTACTACGTATGTCTCACCGCATGAGGCGAGATGAGACGTCACGATGCAACCGCTGTTCCACACAGACCGTGAAATCCTCCTAATTCAGTTCGGGTTTGGGAACGATGTCTTCACCCTTCCTTCTCACGCCCTCTTCCTTCCTCTACCCTCGCTGCTCCAAGCATGTGCATGCGTACGCGTCTATTCTATGGTTTCACATAATAGACTGCTTCTGCCTGTCTGGATGCAAACCTATAATACATATGTATGTGGTGTAGGTGCTATATCCACGATGACATAGATTGCTCTATCGACCGCTCGACCCAACATGATTTCCTATCAGTGACGCCATATCGCGAGGACAATCCCACGGGCCTTCGATCATCGGAATCTCCATCTCGTTCTCGCGATAACAGTGAGAATCTTGGTCTATCTCAAGAGAAATCTCTTACCGGAGCAATTGCTTTCAGTCCGTTTTAACTCCGTGACCTTCTTGACAGAAAATAAATATTTTTATTTCTATCAATCGATATTTCCTCGAAAAGATTCAATCGATTAATGAAATATTTCTTATATTTCTAGTCTATAATTTTTATTTTACAGATGAAACGCTTTCGGATTTTTATGAAAACAAATTAAGAGAAAAATACGAACGCAACTTTCGAAATTCGCTGGATCGTTGCAGTGTCAGCTATCTCTCTTCGAATGACGAACATTCTTTCGTCCATCCCTGTCTTGTATTTCCAATGTCTCCCGCGGGAATACGAGTGTCCGTGCACCTAGCACGTATCCTCGGGTACTGTATTCCCTCTGTGCCCCGACCGCCCCTACACGTGTACGTCGCTTCACGTATTCCGCTCTAACAGTGCCGAACACTGTATAGTTATACATATACACGAGTTACGTAACACTGGGCGCGTGGTCGGATTACCCGAACGATTTCGCTCTCGCCGGTCGTGCGTTCGTTTCTCTTCCTCCTTTTCCATCTCACTCCCGCGTTTTCCGCGTCACCCTTGACACGTCTCCGTGAGCCAGCCACGAGAGTGGATTTTCCGCGCCTCGAAACCAATACCACCGGGTAAACTGCAGTACGGGAATCTCGTGTACGTCTTGCACCTCATCCCTTACCCTCACCCTTCATCGCACTCTGATACCGTTCTATATCAAATGCCTCGTTGCACCATTTTTCTTTATCATATTTTCCTCTCTCTCTTTCTCTTTGTCAGCTTCGAGTGAATGCACTTATATTAAACTCAAGAATTTGTTTAATCGATTGGTGTTAAAAATATATAATCGCGCTGCTGGAAAATGTCGATTGAAAAAAAATTCGTATCACTCCTTTCATCCCCTTATATCAACGGTTTCATCTCGGTATATTGCTTCGACAGAATTTTTTTCTTTCACACAATGATACTTCGCTCGAGAATGTTGATGGACGTGAATGAACTTCAAGCCCGTCCTGCTTTGTCAGGAATAAGCTTCCTTTCCGATTCTCTTTTCCACCCTATCGCCTTTAATATCCTCAAATATGTTTCTCTTATTTTATAAATACTCATTTGACTTTACCTTTTCACAGTACGATCGTGGCACGCGTATAGCGTGAACAAGCCAGCCCTAAGAATCCGTGCGTGGTTGTCGTTGCAACCTTTCTTTCTTTCTTTCTTTCTTTCTCCATTCACTCGCTAACTTTTTTGTATCTTTCTTCGCCTCGCCTCGATTTCTTTCCAGCTCATTTCCTTACCGATTACTTGAAAATTTTTAAATATTTTATTCAACACAACAGCAGAGAGATAACGCGCTCCCTGAGTACACAGCAGGGCTGTTACGTATGCGTGACACCCCGATGGTGGCCACGCCAGTCGTGAGAGGGTTGAAAATGAGCAACGTCACGAGACAACCGGCTGCGTTAACAAAAGCACTCTTTGAGGTGATTAACGAGGACGAGACTAGCTATGCTACCGCGTTACCTGTATACTTTGCGTTATACCACCGACCGGAATGTACTGCGCACAGGGGCGGCGAGCGATACCAGCGGTCCCCGACCAGTGCTATTACGGGCTTTATAAATTGCCATCGTCGAGTAATTTGCTACGGTAGCGGTAGAACAGGACTAGCAGAGCACGGCCCGGGTGACTACCGATGCTATATATATATGCGAAAGCCTGGCAAAGAGGCGCGAGACCGAACGCACGCTCTCTTCTCTGAGAAATGGCTCGGGATTCACCCCTTTCGTGGTTATCGCAGCTTCGCGTACTCGGCCAAACGCCCTCGATTGAACGAGAGAGAGAGAGAGAGAGTCAGACAGTCCGCGTTTCTCCGGTGCAAGCGTTACATGGCGCATTGTACTACAGGACCAACGACGCCACCGAACGGCCCACTTCCTTCTCTCGTAAATCGTGGAAAATCCGATTTTATAACCAACCCTCTCACCACTGACTTGATAAATAGTACCCAATGTGAAATCGTTCTTATGCTCTACTGTACGCGCAGACTTATATCATTGTTAAGATGTCTGTACCTAGAGATAACGCAAACGTATCGGGCAGACGACGTATTTTCTTCGACCAATTATTTCTGAACGCAGCGATATCGTTGATGTAGAGAAAATGTTATATTACGGAGGATCGGTGCGTTCAAGATAATCGATGAGAATCGTGCTTCCAGACGTCTTATGTTCCGGCACTTTGATGCACTTTCCGAGTTCGCAGGAAAGTCGATGTAGCGTCGTTATCTCTCACCTATCTTCTTCGTACTTTGCCGGGGAAGAAAGTAGTCTTGACGCAATGCAGTCCAGTTTTAACGCGACGAAATCAATGGGAATAAAAACAATGCACGGAAGAAAATATAGTTTTAAGAGATTTTGATTTCTCATAGAAAAACTTTGTTTTTCATTAAATAAAAGTTGCGAATGGTGTAATCGTAACTCGTCACTTCCACAGCACATTTTAATTAGTGTGCATTTGTTGTCGTGCAATTACTGGAGTAAAGTTACGAACGATATAGACCGGAATTTTGAAGTTTCGTTGAATAATCGTGATCCACGCGCCCCCCTAAAATTTTTTAACTTCACGACACAAAATATGCGATATAGCGTTAAATAACCAAACGTTTTCATGAGACAACTTTGATTCATATTTCACTGGATGCATACTTTTTATAACCAATGGTTTACTTTTATCTTATTCGAGTGACTACATACGGTAACAATTGTTTATTCTCTATTGGCTATTTGCATATAAGTTCTCTGTACGTCTCAGATCAGAGTGCCAGCGTAAAATAGAATCTAGCACATTGCTCGATGAGGAAGTCTATAATCGATCAACGTATACTTTCTCTATTGAGTGAAAGGCGAAAAATAATACTAACGCAATGTGCAAAGTTCTACTTTGCCGTAAGATTTCAGACTGACCCGACTGTTGACCTCCGGGTTGGAGGGGCAGCTAGACAGAATTATTTCGAAATACCGTCCGCCCGTCATGGACGTGAGTCAAAATCCTGCAGGGTCGGTCAGGTGAGAGTTCAGAAAGCCTTTTGTACAATAATAATAATTATCCACGTAGTACCTGTACTATGAAATACAAAGCTACCGAATAGATTAACTAAGTTTGTAGCACTCTGCCGGTGTAAATACTTCACAGGTTAGAGATCGATTGGAAATGGAGGGTACACGCGTATAATGACAAACGCGTTATGCCGGTGAAGGTGGAAGAGGGTAGAGAAATAACGCAGCGAGGTGCAAAAGTGCGTTCGTACGAGGAAAAGTTGCTCGTGGACTCGACTCGTTGACAACGAGATTGGGTCGGATGGAGCGGGAAGTGTACGTAGCCTTACTTCGGAATTTAATCTAAAGTAGAATTGCGCAACACCATCACTGAGCATCGCGAGGGAGCAATATATGTAGCATGACGGCGACTTAATATCAGACTCGATTTCGCTGGTTGACGTGCTTGCGACTCATACAACACTTTATTGTATTTCATTAAATTCTTTTTTACGTGTTCGTGGAATGGTTTTCGTTGCACGCGACGTGGAGTCTACAGGTGAAGATACATATTCGTGATGGCTTTTGAACGCTGTTGCGTCTGGCAATGAATTCACGCGTGGGTGTAGTCAGAAGGGTGCATTTGTAATACGAGAGGATAAAGATACATCGAAGTTACACGAATGTACGCATACAGAGAGGGTATACGAAAGCTTATTCCACGTGGGAATTCTCGCACTGTTTGCGCCATCTGCCTAATGCGGTATAACAACGCGAAGCATCCCCCATATGCCAGACAATACAGCGTTTCACGTGCTGAAGTAGTTTCACGAAGTTAACTCCCCGCACTCGTGTACGAACGTCAGGTAGCTCGACAAGCTTTGCGCATCTCACTCTCTGTAACGTTGCACGAAGATGATATCGAAGCGACAATAATCAGTGTTCGCTCGAGTGTGACAAGGAGAAAGCAAGAAATAGAGTTTGGCACTGTCCTCCCATAAAGTTCGTTCACCATGCGAAGCTCGGTACAGTACTTGGGGAACAATTTTTTTTCGGTGCGTACACGAATAGCGTCCCTGTTGCAATGTACACCCCATCCAACCTGATGTACGTTTATGCGTATTATGGAAGAAAACAGAAGCAACGACGGCAAGTGCGAGAGGGCATAAGTTTCACGAGATAATGCCTGCAAAATCGTAAACTCGCCACGTTGGTATAACTAACACGTAGTACAACTGGCATTTATACGGACGTACAATTTATGGAGCACTCGCACGCGTATGAATTATAATTTAGTGTATGTGAGAAGAGTTTATACGTGTCTCGTGATGTATACGGATATGTCTGTAGAGTGGTACAACACAAGTACAAGAATATAACGATACACAGAGCGTATACCGAGTGGGTAGCACGCGCTAGTTTCATCCCTCTTCCTGACAGCTCTATCTCACGCTTATCCCGCGAATCCAGCTCTCGTGCCCTCTCAACCTCTCTCTCTCTCTCTCTCTCTCTCTCTCTCTCTCTCTCCACGACTTTTCCTTCTTCCTCTCGTTCTCATCCCCTTCTTTGGCCCTTGGGATCTTCACCTCGACTCGTCTCGTCTCGCTGCCACCCGTATATCCCCCATCCCTCTTTCCGAGTCCTTCTACGATGCTCGCTTTCTCACTTTCTCGTCTCGTATATCCTCTTGTACCTCAACCAAAGAGAGGTCCACCGTCTAGGTGGATCACGAGAGAGACGCGGCCCATTACTTCACGTGAAATCCCGAAATCTTACGTCTCTATTTTCATCCGCGAGTCGTACTCTCTGTTCTTTTCTCTTTTTTTTTGTCGCCGCGTTTTCTACTCCTTCTTGACTCGTTTCTTTTCTCGTTGAGACATTTCGTACTCCGGAGGAACCGAGGCCGACGCTGCGAGAACGAGAAGAACGAAGGAAAAAATGAGTCTGGCACGTCTGACTACTCTCGGTATTTACCTACTAGCGAAGCGAGCTTCTTTCCCTGCACTGTCAGACATCTCGTCCGAGAAATACGATCCAAGCAGACTTCAGAGACGATTTAAACGGTTCAACCGATCCTGAGATTCATGCTGAACATGCTAGGTCTCGAAAGAAATCTCGAGAACATTTTTAACAATTGCTTTCTGCCAGACTTTTAAATTCAAATTGTTTTAGACATTTTGCGACTTTACAATAGTCTCTGAGTATATCGCATTTAATCCTTCAAGTCCGGACTGATTGTATATTTTTCTATCTTTGCAGTAAGACCGTTGTCACGCTTTCTTTATTGGACAATTTACATAAACTTAAGATCATTCAAGGTAAGAATAAAATAAGAAAGAGCGCTAAAGGGTCGAGTTTACAGCCCTTTTTTCTTCGAGACAATAATGAATGTAAATATAATATTTATTTATAGTACGTAAAAATGAAACGAAAATAGACATAGCAAGTATTTCAGTTGCCCTTTCAGAAAAAGTTATGCTTCAAAAGTAATTTTATTTTATACTTTTGCGACACTTTTGCGGACTATTCTGCGCTACAAACGACAATACTTTACTCCTATTTTTTTAATTACCTCAATCGATTCCGGTCATTCGCCTTTCCGTTCAGCCCGAGGACCGCACTGCGCCGTGTGACGACCCTTTCATTTCCCCTGAAAATCGTAGACTGCGAGCACACTAGCAGCAACTACTTTGACAAGCCTTCGGTATCATGGTTGTACCGGGTGGTTGGTCGGATGATGTCGCGCACACGAGAAAAGTGGAAAGACGAAACTCCCAAGATGGCGCCGTCGGGACGTGTCGGCTCGAGTTATGAAACCTTCGCAAGGGTGCTTGCCGCTTCTGTACCGCAACACGCGGAGGGCACACACACGATACACTAACGGCACTGACAGTGCCAGTGGAAAGTGGAGAACTCGCGCGAAGACTTCGTAGAAAATGGTTGGTGGATACTCATTCTCCCGAACCATTCAAGGGGGTGGTAAAGGGTGTAACGCGTTGTGCAGTGGCAACCACGTTGGATACACCGCAAGACGAATATACGCTCAGGAGATACCAAGCCAAAGAGCAAGAGAGACAGAATTTGAGGACGCATTTCCATTTCAAATGTGCCGATACGGAATGCAAGGGACGAAGAGAAACGCGACGAAACTTCCGAGTCGCTGGTCTTCGCATTTCCCCACTGCGTTGCACCCTTTCCTTCGCTTCACGCACCAATGTCGCCTTTCTGTCCTTCCCTCTTTACCTTCCTTGGTTGCGCTTCGCTCTACCAACAACCCTTGCTTCGTTTCCATCCCATCCTCCTCCCGCCCTCTCGTCGCTGCTCGCTCACACCCTCTTCTCGTTTTCGCTTAGTTACTTCGCGGGACGTTTGCAATACGATGCGACGCGATGCGCTTCGCTCCGCTTAACAGCGGTGAGACGAGGCGATGGAAAATCATCCTCCTCTCGAAGACGACTCACCCTTCCGCCCAACGCTGCAATTTAATGTAATGAAATGTTTCTCAATGCGCGAGAAACCGAACGAGCAAACGGCCAACTACGATCCCACTCGAGCCACTGGAAGATTCCGTAGTTTCATCCCCTTTCTCTCATTCTCGAAGTTTCGCTATCTTTCAGAGTTCGGCGAGTTCTACGAGATATATTCTGTGACTTCAATTGGCTTAAAATGAACCTTTCTCCACAATTCGCAGGACGTTCGATTATTACATGAGAAAAGTAGACATACAAAGTTCTATAATTAAAAATTATATAGTAATTGTATGTATTGAAAAATTTGAAATATGATAAAAATGTAGCTTTCGGTACAAAAAAAATTGACTTACTTGTCGAACTGGCGGAATATTACACGAGCTAAACTGGCTCATTGAATTTGAATATTACATTCTTTTATTGTAATTGAAATATAATTTGCGGTTTATTCAAAGTTGAGATAAATAATCTATTTTTGGTATTTCTTTGAAAGATACATTTTTACTTAATTTTTGTTCTTTTACCAAATATTTTCACTTTTGTGCAATTATTTTTTAAGACGGTAATATCTTGTTACGCTCGTATTCTGCCAGACACTGACGAAAAACCCTGATACGAAGTAAAAGGGGCTACAGCACGAGACACTTCTTCGTCGTGATTTACCCTTGATGCCCTGCATTCCACCCTCTCTTCGGTATAACGGAGGTATCTTTTCGGCATTAGGAACACCGGTGCACGCAGCTTCCTATCAAAGCAGCCGGCAAATCCCTATTTCAAGATTTTTTCATTCTTTCCATAGACTGTTGAGAAGCGTTGAGACTGTGAAATGTCAACGAGTGGTCTCAAGCACCAAGGGTGATATTCCAGACGTCTTAAATGTACAGATATATATGTGGATATCACCAATCAATTCAATTATCCTAAGCAAAGCTTTTGTGTACATACATCCAAGTTCTTCAACATCGATGCCAACGTTCCTCTCAACCCTCAGCGTTGCTAAAGACCCAGAGCAGCTTTTACAGTGAACTCGATCAAGAAAACTAGAAGTCGTTAGCGTCGTTGAAAATCCTATGAAAAACCTGATTCATTGCGAGCGGTGTATCGAATGGAATGACAGTTCTCTGTACGGCTTACGTCGATTTCAAGCGTTTCATATACTTTGCGTACCATAGGTGGCTTGAGTTATGGGTATAGATGCAGTTGTCGTCTGTGCTTTTAGTTAGCTTTGTCAATTTTAAACAGATCGTTGAGATGTACTCAGGCGATGAAAGATTAATGAATGATATCAAGCATCAATTGTGATATTCCAGCAATTTAAGATGTACAGATAGATAGAGAAACCTCCCGAGTACGTGATCATCCCTTATAAAACTTTTACGCATACGACTATAGCAATATCAAACCGGTATATCAATTATCTGAGACGAAGCTCGAGTGTCGGTACATTCACGTTCCGTAACCTCGCTCAATCGATCCAACAGGAGGTTCCTCTTCGCCCTCAATGTTGCTAAAGAGCTAAAGCTTTTTCAACTGACTATATCGAGACAACACGGAGTCTCGCTGACGTGGCTTAAAACCCTATGAAAATCGTGGCTCGTCGAGGCTGGTATATCAAATGAGATTACAGCGTTCTGTCCGACTTGACTTTGGCTACGCGCGTAAATGCAGTTCTCATCTGTGCTTTTAGTTAGCGCAATAAGTTTACCTTTCTCGCAAGCTCTCGTATACTATTATTTTGCTCGCCTCACGGACGAAAGGACTCCGGAAATAGAGAGAGGGAGGAAGGATAGAAGCGGAAAAACTCACTTGGTTCGAGGAGGGACCGATGCTCGCAAGAATCTCACGTTAATTAGTTCGAGACGGTCGAACGGCGCAAAACTGTTTGTCTTACCCTCGAACGTAGTGAGCGAGAGGAAGTGAAAAGTGGAGAGAGGAACCGAGAGCTAGCAAACACGATAACTCGCACGATTGTTGTTTCAAGGCTCCCTTTCTACTCCGTTACTCCTTTCCTTCTCACGACGGTACTTCGCTCCTCGTTGCACCACCGCGCAACACCCCCAGGCCGAGTGTAACAGGGGTGCGGAGAGACGAGCGGAGAGTCGGTTAGCACTAAAGGCCACTTCTATTGCCGACATAGCGTCGCAGGCACAGATGCGGAAAACTATCTGCCTTCCTCTTTCTACTCTTCTCGCTCACCACCGCACATTCTCCTCGGTTTGAAGAGGTTCAGGGCAGACGAGCTTTTCTTTCACCTTACTCTTCGGGCATATTCCATCATTTTTTCGTATTGCTCGGATATGCCCGTATCTTTCTGCCTTTGGAGGGTTCTCTTGTTCCTATTAGATGTCATTATTTATTACTTGAGCTAAATGAGCACTCTTCGTGGAAGTCTTTGAGGGATCAATTCATCCATGACAGTAGAAGAATTGATAGACATTCTAATGGATTTCCGACTGAAGGGATATTATTATTATTCTTTTGATGTGATCTCCCTTACGAATCTATTTAATATGAACTCCCTTGCTCACAATTGACTGCAGAAAAAAGTTTCGTTTTCTTCATTGAGGTTGGTGAACTTGGCTTTTTATCGAACGTTTATTACTTTGAACTTTTAACATCTTGCGTACACAATTGAAGATAAATCCATTGATCGCAACTGTCTATATTTTATTATTAAAAAAAAAAAGAAACACTCGATACGCGCTATGATTAATACTTAAAAATTTTCTATCTAAAAGCCTTATTAGTAATTTAATTATTATTACTTGATAAAGGTTAATTATTATTAGTGAATGCTGGAAAGCTCGTTAGTTTGTCTTTGATATATCAACTTATGTATAAGTTTGTTGAATAGTACGAAACGTTGATAAATTTTCAGTTCAGTTTTAAACTATACGCGTTTCCAGATCTCCGATGTAGCGAGAGGTGTATTTACTTTATGCGTATACGATACGTATAGTCAAATACGGTCAATTAAAACATGCTAAACTATCGCCACTTGGCAGTCGCGCTAGGGAGAGTTTCGACGCTGGCATTGAGAGAGCCAACATCGTAATACTCGGTACCGGTGTCGGCGTCGATTCATTAATTAAACGTCCCAACAGAGGTAGACTCGAGAGCTAATGCCGTCTCTTCGTATTTACGCGCTCTTAAACTTACCTCCGTACGGAATCGCACGGCACTCGCCTGTGTTTCCAACGAAATTCACCCCTTTTGCCACTGCTACTACCTACCGCACCCGACTTGTTCCCTTCGCAGTCTCGTCATCGACGTGCGGTAGACTAACTAACCTCCCAACCACCCTGTGAGAGATTTTATTTATCTTCGCCGTTAACCACCGAGAAACTGCTCACGATAAAATGGATATCAATCAGAGTTGTATCTCAAATTCTTAAACGATAATTCATAACGACGGATAGTCTTCGATTGATTGTTGCTTTTTTAAGTTTATAAAAAAAAATTATATGTGTTTTACTTAAAAACACAAGTGGAACGAATGGGAATTTCAATGGCTGCACGCAAGAACTTTCGCTCAATTTTTAGTCATCTTGATTAGATAGAATATCGATAACTGCAGTAGCGGATTTGTAATAAACGATTTATTAATCGCTTGTATAAAAGTGAGATGAAAAATTGAATTTTATTGAAATAACATCGCGCTTTGTACAAATCCGTTGAATTAACTAACTGCAATCTGTAATATGCCAGGTTCAATCATCAATAAAACATGAAAATCCGTAAAACACGAATCGTATATTATAACAAATTGAGAATGCGCGTGAAACAACGCATGCAAGTTCACTGCCGCTCACGCGGATGTCCCCCGTTCCGCATTGCAGCGGAATAAAACAATATTAAGCTTGGGTTGGGCAGGGCTCGCATCATAACGAGAACGCTATAGAGCGCGGATAGTAAAGCGGAGCTAGCAGAGTTTGCACGAAACCGCGATGCATCGAGGGGGTTTAAATCTGGTGTAAGGGTTGTCGGTATAGGAAAGGGAGCGATTCTCGGGTTCGTCGGCGGAAGTACAGCTCCCCGGGTAACGTTGCCAAATGTTCATCCGGTCGGGCGCGTGCTCGATGGCCGATGGATCCACAGCCAGAAATGGGAATTTTCCTTGTGGAGTACGTTGAGGCCGTGGATTCGTGTTTCGTAGACGTCACGGTGTTCCGCTTAGCTCCTGGACGTGTGTGGACGGTCCCGGAAGTGGAATCGAGTCAGGTTGTCGCGCGGGCTGAGCATCGAATCAAACGGAATGGATAATCCTGCGAGTCAAGAAGGGCCTACCAGGCTACCCGACGGCTTGAATGCGTTCGATGCACCGGGGAATACCTCCAGGTTGTACCACCTATATAGAGTATCCCGACTCGCCCGGGACTGATGCCAAATATTGGAGCTCGGTAAATACAGTTTGTTGGCGATTTTGGACGAATCGTCGCACCCACCTCCACCGCGACCCGTGTGTGGCACAACTGAATTTACCGGTATACTTCGAAAGAGACTCCGGGTGAAGTATACTTCACCCTAAAGTATACTTTTTTATACAGCTGGATCATCTTTTATTCTATTTGTGTCATTCTTCCTGCGGGAAGAGAGGCTATTCTTTGCCGTAATATGCAATGCTTCATCGTTAAGGAGGAGATACGAGCCAAGCTGTTTCGGATGATCCGCATGAACCACACGTGGCTGATTTACTTGAGACGAAAAATGGACTCGTTATCCATTTGCGATTATCCTAACGTTTGCACCTTAGATCAGTTCTAGGAAGGAGATGGTTCAATGTATGATATGACCTAAATAATAATATTTTGCATTTTATTTCGTATTCTGACGTTTCCCTGAGAGCCTACATTTCGTCATGTACAGACATTATTTTTAGTCGTTCTCTGTTTCAAATATATAAAATTCCGTATTGTATTTATGAAAGCTCTGGTTTAATATACGATACAGAGGTTTGCAGCTATAAGAATCAAAGTCTTTTTAGTATCGACGTAACCATCGCTGTACTTTTAAAGCACAGTCTTCACAAAATGTCTACTTATCCGTTGTATATTGACGATGATCCCATTTCCTCACATACGAAAAATTCTTTTATGTCTGACGAGCGTTATGCGTTCTTTTACAACTCGGTTTAGCTCGGTTGAACCAGAGAACCCGAAGACGACGGGGTGAGAAAACGTGCTCGGACTTACGTTGACGAGACACAATCAATGTATACGCGCCAGAGAAAGATTATCGTTCTTGGTAGTGAACGTGTTCACAGTGAAAGAACTGCGAGTGGAAAAGAGCTTTTTACGCTCAACGACTGAGCGAACAAGAGTCAAAGAGGCTTGGAACCACGTGGTACACGTCTCTTTAATGCAACGGCGTCCGCTATAGTCTACCGCGACTCCTGTTCCTGCGGCTATGAGCTATACAACCGACTCAGCAACTCGCTGTCGCTGTTGTTGTTGCTCGTGCTGTTTACGTTGTCGTGCTAAACCCATGCCCCGAGCATTAACCGGATACTGGGGTAGCCGCGCATCGGGGTCCAAAGCCCCATAAGCGTCGTTACGCCGCGTTACACCCTCAACCCCTTCGCTCTTCGTTTCCCTCGCGCAACCCCTTCTTCGCTCTATGCATTCCCATTGGCAACATACCTATAGCAACTAAACCGTGTTCCGTTATACATATAGACAGTGCTTACTACACCGTGCGATACGCTAGCTCGAGCTTTACGTATTGCGAAGGATTACGATATTGTACAGTTGAGATACGACATCACGATGCTTAGGCGCCCTCCCGCTAACTCACTGCTTTACTTCCTCAGACCTATTTATCCCTTCTCGTGTGCAATACGCTATTAGATTTGTGCATGAAATTTATCATAAATATTATTATTTTAAACATTTGGTATTAACATTAATTATTTCAGTTAGATCATTTTTTTAAATCTCTCTATTAATATTATACGAATTCTTGTATTCGCGATACTCTTGATTCAATTCTTTAACGCATCTTACCATTTAGAATAAAATTAACTTATCATTTTATTTCCGTTAACTTTAATTATTTACGGTTGATAATTTATTTTTTATAATTTATTTTTCCCAACAATCATAGTTCGTTTTCGTAGAGAAATTAATCGCTGGTGTAACGGAAAACTTTTTCGTCATAGCAAAATCAATTGTTACTGCCTAGTTTTTAAAAATTGTTATCATTTGTCTACGATTCCAAGGTTATTATAAGCAGAATATATTTTGTTGAATTAACAATACCATTTATCTCCTTGTTATTGTATTTTCGTCATAACAAAATTAATTGTTACTGCCTAACTTTTTAAAATTGTTATACTTTGGCTGCGGTTCCATGATCATTATCAGCAAAACACATTTTGTTAAATTAACAATACCATTTCTTCTATCGTCATTATATTATCGTACTTTTTTCACTAGTCAAACTGTGTCCCCTCCTGTTTGTGCTTACCAAAAGCTCCTGAACATTTTATTACATATTTTTTAGTTACTTCACATTACTTCTTTACTTTCAAGTCACGCTTAATACTTTTCCCGTTAGAGGTCTAATTCTCAATAGTTCTGAACTACACTGTAGACAGGAACAAAGTAGAAAAGATTTGTTTTCGGTCTCTTCATCCGGCCGGAAGTGTCGTAGCATTTGGACTTTGCGCGTTTCCACACATAGCACCCATCGACATGCATGAACCTAAGAAAATAAAGGAAAAAAGTATGAAAAGTTTCTGCTTCTCCCTCGACTAAGCCACCCTCCAAAGCGTTTCCCAAGCTCGCTGTCGAAACCTCGATCGCGCATCACCGCAGCTCACACAAACTTTTTCCAACTCTCGTATACGCGTCGAGCTTCCTGCAATCTCGATCCTCGGACCAATCCGTAGCTGTTTGTTTTTTCGCCCTTGGCATCATCCCACCTCGCTCCCTCTCGATAGAAACATCCTCCTGACTTTGGGCTTTTACGTTCAACGCAAAAAATCTTGTACTCGAACCTTTTTCCGTGCTTCTCCTGTTACTCGTGTCTCATCCCTCGTGACTCGTCCTCTCCGGGTGCTCTCGCGGTTCCACGGCACCGGCTTTGAGAAAGTCATTCGAAAAGCGCTCTCACCCTCTTTGGGAGTCCTCACTTAAGAGTGCGACCCTGGGCCAAACCACGCCGGGCTACCGGGACACCGAACGCCAACCCGGATTAAAGTATCGTCACGCTGTCGCTGCTGTTGGTGTTCCCTCTGAATAATTCAGAGTGCCGAGCCCCCGTCCTCCGGTGCTCATCGTCGTCGCACGAGCACACCGAAACTTTTCCCTTCCGTAACCGCGTTTCCATCGTGAAAATCTCTCGCGGAACGTCTCTTCTGGTTTGGGATGGGTTTCAACTACCCCACTCGCTCTCTATACCTGTGGTTATAGGTGTTGATACTCTTCTTTCGTAGCGGGCTCTGTGCTATCGATTTGAATGGGTTAAAGTGACTTGTATGTTCTATAGAACGATGATATGTATCTCTATGTATTTCGTTGGATTATTTTCCTGGTGCTTTTCAACGTCAAGACGAGTGCATTTAGATTCTCGTTACGATGTCCAATACCATTTTTATCTTAAAATTAAAATCAAACTTTTCACTATTCCATCTAGAATTCAACTATGTTAGTGATTTCATTTAAATCGTTTAAACCTTTTACAGGGTTCTGAGAAAATGGCTTAACACCACCTCAGCAATGCCTTTGGAAATATTTTATTTTACGTTCATCGTTTTCTCTTCGTTTCAACAGCCTTTACTGATAGGAATTATTTTATTCCCGTTTCAGGATCCGCACTGATGAGAATCGTTGAGGTCTACAAGGAGATTCAGGAGCAAGAGATGAACATCGTGAGTATACAATAATTTAAATTATTATGAAAAATATATTTTTTATTCGAAACTTATTTTTTATGTTTTTTCCAAAAGAAACTTGCGACGGATTGATGTAATATAATTGTCCGAGTGGTATCCTGGATACCGTGTAGCGTTGGCAATCCATCTTACCGATTGCCTTTTGGCGATATGATGCTATTGGAACGAATTTTTTACACTAAGCGTTGTAAATATGGAGCGTGTCTATTTGAAACTTCGACAAATTTATGATTTGATGAAAGGTGACAAAAATAACCGGAATATAATTGAGGGAGAAGAAGTTTTTTAATCCGAACAAGCAGTGGTAATCGGATGTTACTAATATTACGATTGGTGCTCCAAGCTATTATTATAATATCACGATCCAACTCTATTAATGGCGCCCTTACGTCGAGCGGAGTTACAGATGCAATCCAGAAGATGAGTTGTTCGTGTAATGCAGGACTCTTGAATTTTTTGCAAACGCATTGTAGCCGTATTGCTGTACTTGGTAAAGTTATAATTGTAGAGTAAACTTTCACGGTGTTACGTAGCGTACGTTTAGCAACCGCTATTATTTTACATTCCAAAAGTTGTTTGTTAAAATGTCGCTAGGCGTGCACATAACGAATATATTTAATCCACGTTGTCACTGTTTTCGGTTGTTGAACGTAAGCATAGAACAGGTCTGCCGCTATTCAGTGCTAGCTACCGGACGACGAAGTTGGCCTCGTACCCAAACGAAATTGGGTAGTCGACATCGCTCGCGCTCACACTTAGAACCGCTCGTTTCCCAAGCTGTGGCGTTCGGGGGTTCCCCATCTCCTGCAATAGCAGAATCATCAAGAGCAGCAGCAGCAGCAACAGCAAGACCGACTTTCCCGGTTGTGCAAAGTCACCGGCGTTCAAATTATTTAAATAAACCTTACCGAGGCAATTAAAAGCAAGCTGATTTATGCGACACAGCGCTTCCGAAGCTGGGGTGCTTGCTCCGGGGCTACTCGGTCGGTAAAATGCCAGTACGACATGCCGGTGAATATGCGTTTCGGTAAAAGAGATAGAAAAGGAGCAAACAGCGTAAAGCTACCAGGCACGAAAGATTCCCGGGGTTTCGGGTTCTCTATAGAATATTATATTAATTGGAAAGTTTAAAAACTTTCAGATTCCGGAGCGCGCCTTAATTTCTTTAACTTATGCTCGCTTCTTACAGATCTGATAGTCCACCGCGTCGGTTGTCGTGGACTTTGCAAATCAAATTATAATTGGATGAATATCGGAATTGACAAGTATTAAGTTTTAAAAATATATTAATTGCTGTACCGCAAAAGACTCTGAATGGTTCTTAGCGGTATCAATACAAAAGTAATCAATTGTTCAATTTATCGCTGCAAACAATCAATCGTTCGATGAACATTTTTGTTATATCGATCACTTGTAAATGTCTACAACAGAAAAAAAATTGTGCCGAAAGTACCAAAAGCTTCGAATGTCATTTTATAGAACGTGCTTCAAATTCGATTGAGTTGCTTTCACTCTTGTACCACATGATTTTTCATATTAAATTGCGGTATTATTTTAAACTCTCGAATTCCGCGACGGCCTCTAGATTTTGCGAAAGTAGCTGAACACTGCATAGCGTATCGAGTTGCTTTTACAGCAGACAGGGGTACTTTCGAACAATGTATAGAAAAATGTGGCTCTTACCGGTATACTTAGGGGCTACCGAATGGCGCGATAAATATTCGGGTTGTATACTCATATGCTGCAAAGCGAAGCAGAGGGTGTCAGGGAGCCTTTTTTCTCTCGAGCTACAATCTCGCCCGAGCTGAACGTTACACTCAGTTCGGTAACAGCAGTCTCGAGTAGATTCTCCGGTTGTCCGCGTCTGAACAGATTCTGTATAATAGACTGACGAAACGAGCCATAATAATTCTTTCTCTTGCCTTTCACTCGTCCCTTTTATTTTATTTTTCTTTTATTTTTTCCCTTGTTTATCCGGTCGCATGTGCATCGTGTCGCTAGCCACGATGAAACAAAGTGGCCGCGGGAGGATCCGGCGCTCCGCTACACATTTTTCTCGTTCGCTTTGAAAAATAAAAAAGAGCGGTACGCGGAGGAGAGAAGGAACGACGAAGAAATTGGATTGCTGAGATATGGTTTGCCGGGCGAACGCGAGTGAACGCGACCGGCAAAGAGGCAGAGCGATAAAGTGGAAAGAACGCAGTAAAGGAATAAGAAAGAAACGTCGTGTCGCGTCTTCCTCGAACGACAGCAAAGGAACAACTCCTCGACTGGGAAAACTCTCCGAGTCGCCGAGCGATAGTATATAACCGAGCACAGCTATCCCGGTGCCACTATCACTGCGCGTAACACTGGCACTCGCTTGTCGATTGCCCCGGTCCGCCCCAATGTAATATGCTTGATGGATCTATAGCGGAATGATGTTTCCTCTATTTGTATCTGGATTTCTGTCTCTCTGCACTTTGGGATAAGTTTTGAGTGGAGCTTTACTCTTTGATTTTTCCAGGCTTTGATACTCGCCTCCTCCTAACCCCTCGTATACTCGAACGTAAGTACGTAAGTAGCGAGTGTAAGTCTGTGTCGATAATAATTGACAAGTTTTTTGTTTCAAATCACAACATAAAATATATTGTCTTATTTTATTATAGAAAAAAGTTTGGTTTTTTGATACTTAACCGCATTGACCCTGCTTCGTACCTGATCCTCTCATCCATCCGCTCGTCCCTCAACCGTAAGTAGCAGCCGGTAACCATCTGGTAAGTCCGAGACAAGAGAGTCAAAGATTTATGACGAATCGATAGCCTCGCGTGTCAACGGTATCAGCGACACTGCTTTGCAGAGATGGATACTATATATATATATACATACATATATTTATTATCGAGTATCCATGTGTTCGAAGTCTTTGTTCGCTGCCTGTGTCACGCAAAGAATAGAGAACGAGGGAAAGAAGCCAAGGCAAAGGAACGATTATATATGTTTTCTATTGGTCCGATAAAATAAGGCATTCGCTGATTTGATTAAGATTTAATTTTTTATGCCTTTGTTCTATTTTCGTAACAACGTAAAATAAGGACTGATTTTGTTTTTAATAATTCCGCGAAAAATTGGATCTGCTCCTTGAAAGCGTTCCTCAAAATCTTTTACTTTCGTAAAACTTTCGACTATAACGATTCTTTCGTTGAATACATTTGTAACAAAATTGTGCAGGCTATCTTCCAAGCGAACCACTGGTCAAGAAAAAAAATACTAACGGTATGAAAATGAAGGGATAGGATTAAAAATAAAAAGCATTGACTGAAATTTCACGTATCCCTCCGTATTACGAAGCACATAAAAGGGTAAAGACTCGACCGAACATTGCGATCCTTTGAAGAGGAGCCAAGGGCTGGCTTTGTATTCTCTTTCTATCTCGTTGCCAGGGGTTTTGGAAGCTCGCGGTATTAACCACGCGACGCGAGCTACCGGTTGCTCCGACAGCCGAGGATTCACATAAAAGCTCGTGTCGATGGACACACCGACGAGTCGTGGGATCCTACTTCTGACGCTGCTGCTGCTGCTGCTGCTGCTGCTGCTGCTGCGACGAAAACTGTGCGGCCGTGATGGTTGAGGCGAGGGGGCGCGAAAGGTTCAGTAGGGGTGGAAAGAGCAAAAGAGAAAGCTAGAGAGAGTTTGAAAAAGGATGAGAAGAACGACGCGAAGCGGTAGTAGAGCGTGCTCGTCGCGTGCGTTTCAATTCTGTTCAAATTTACACAGAGCGAGTGAGAGGGATGTTTACCCGCTCGGTAATTCTATCCTTTTTCTTCTCCTCTTTCTATTCTCTTCTCCTTTTTTCTCGGCAGATCCTACGTGTGGAAAGCTAGACCCTGGATTTCGAAAGCTTCGTGACACCGTATCAACTTTTTTTTTGGGCACCCTTCAACCTTCCGTTAACCCTCTAAGCCGCAAGGACTTTTGAAAATTAAGGAAGGTCTCGTCTATGTTATCGGGTTGTGACCATTCCGGAGGATTTTCGACAATATACTTGGCAAACGCTTTTATTGAAACTAAATTTTACAATATATATATTAGGGAATGTAAAATGGAGTTATTGGATAAAAAAAGCGTTATTCAAGTGAATATATTTTACAAAGTTCTCAAACGTAGCTAATGCCCTTTTCAATCGATCAATTATATTGTCTGTAAATATGATTCCTCTAGAATTATTTTTTACGCGGTTGGACAGTTTTTTTCATGATTTATTATAACACGAAATAAAGTATAATCACAAAATGCCGATACCCAAGTGAAATTTGCAGGGTACAGTGGAACTTCTTGTACCTTAAATATTGCGGACGCGCGTTGAAATGGATGGAGAATGTGTATGTTATCCAACGACGCAAACGCCCATTCAAGTACTATCTGCAGCCCCCAAAATATAATCTGTCCTGTTTCGCTTAAATTTTGTTCACATCACCGCACAAAAAGAATATTTTCCTTCGTTATCCGGTAAGGTTCGTTTCTGAACTCTCATCGATGGAACGGAATGAAAGTCGACGAGGGATTCGATTTGAAGCAGAGAGGCACTAGTTCTGTATGCTCGTAAAGTGCGATCAGTAGAGGGGAAGAATGGTAGAGGTAGAAAACAATTTTGCGTTCACCGATGTGACAGAAAAGCCAACGCTATCTCGTCATAAGCGAAATCGATACGAAGATGGAGAGAGTCGATGAATCGAGAGTCTTCTCCGATAAAATCTCTTCGTATCTCTCAGCTGAGAGACGCGGGGCACGCTGGTATACACCAGAAGCGAGCCAACTTTTTCTTTTCCTCACGCACTCTTCTTTCCTCGTCGTAATACGAGAAAACGACTGACTTTCTCGGGATTTCAGGGTAGCGCGATAGTGAATGAGAAAAAAAAAAGTGAAGCTTCTACCATTTGAGGGTGAGAACTATACGTGCATGCTTTACAGTTTCAGCCCTTCGGGTTTTACCGAAGCTTCGACAAAAAAATGGAACAAAAAATACCGGAGTATATAAATAAAGTACGTATAGACGCAGTGTGTTACATTTTATCTCGGTCTGCGATCATTGTTTGTCGAGCCGGTAGGCAAATAAAAAAAAATTGCAAGCACAGTGAGTGAGCATGTAGCGCAATGCGAATGCAGCGATACGAAAGGGTTGTGTAATTCGAGGGATGCGTTCCAGGGATCTCGCGATCCCTCCGGCATCAGCATCCGGGAAATAGCTGCCGAAGAGGAAAAATCAACGTTAAACTAACGAATCCCTGTCATTAATTATACTAAAATTTTATCCCCGATACTGCAATAAAAAATTCTCGTATTTATTCTTCACTCAATTGCAATGTCTGAGAGGTTATCTGTATCCGTGCACCGCACTCGGTGAGATTGGAAAGAAAAAAATGGTGAATTCCCCCGAGCTCCATTCTTCTTTTACCTTACTTTGTCAGTTTTAAATGGGATAGTTAACAAAGAAAAAAATTACTACAGATAGCAACGATAATGCGCGTCACTAAAATTTTTTCAATTTCCTCGTACTTCTTTCAACAATTTACAATTTTTTTTCTCTTTGTTTACTTGTATGTACTACCAAGGAGATTTTATTTTCTCATAGAAGATGGGTAGCTGGTTTCCGCTAATTGAGCAACGATGATTTTTCAGCGGCACATTCACGAGCTCTCCCGTCAACGCCGCATCGCTGTTGCTTCGTCGAGCTTTTCGAAGAAAGCACGAAACATTTCTATTCACCGTGCTTCTCTTGTCGCGTGTAATTAAGCTGCTGCAGAAAAACCAGGTCAAGTGAAGGGAGTTTCGTAGAGAGACGTCGAGGGTCAGTGCGATTTCTCTCTGGTCTCGCTTTTCCGAGCGTTCTTTCTCCTTTTCCCTCTTACCGAGTAACGTTGCTGGCGCTTTTTTCAGATTATATGTTTTTATGATACGGGAAACATTTAAGCACCTCGTTTACCACGCTACCTCACCAAATTTACTTTCACCCGGGAGGTAGCATTGTAAGTGTGAATTGTTTTTTCTATCATTTAACCCGTTCTTGTTGGACTGGGTCTTGTAGTCGAGAAATTACATTGTATTTAACTGCAATCGAAGAATACGGGACATCTACATTGTTATTCAATTAATTGCATAAAGTAGATATAATTATCTACTTGTACAATGAAAATTTTAAAAAATAGTATTCGTACTTTCTTCATTGATAAGGAAACTTTCAACCAACCTCCGTCCTCGAAATAACTGAAAAATATTATTTTACCAATTAATAATCGTAGTGCAAGTTCTTTATCAGACACATGTGTTACAGAGTTGGGTGTGCGTATACGCTTAATTGTATTTTCAATTCGTCATGTTGGATTTTTGTGACTAACGGATCATCCGCACACATTTGTACTACATTTGTATTACAGTAAAAATTTGTATTATCGTGTCGGTTGGAAGTAATGATATAAGTAAAAAATATAAAATGTTGTTGAAATTTGTTTTGCAGTTGAAAGCTTTCTACGTGGATCTACTCGTGCCGCTGGAAACAAATTTGGAGAAAGACACGAAGGTCGTGCAGAGTGAACAAAAGAAATTTCTTCAACAGCACAAGACAAGATCGGAGACATACAGCAAAGCAGCGGCGACAATGAAGAAGCAACGAAAAAAGTCACGAGGTGCCAGCAAGAGTGGCTTGGCTATGGACAAAGAGCTGAAGAACATGCAAATCCTTGAGGAGGAAAAGTCAAAGCTGGATGCGTTCTGCGAACAGAGCTTGAAGAACGTGAGTATACACTCGTTGAATGCACCCGAGGTGTCCTCGTTTGTGACACTACAGGATCCAAAGTTTGTCGAGCTTTTTCTCCGCCAACAGTTTTTCGCTTGTCCTCGAATTCTCAACTTTCTCAACTCTCTTGACACGCTTTCGCCATTATTACTATTTTATTTTGTTTTTCATAATCTTTTTATCTTGTCTCTCTTTCTCTCTCTCTCGAAAAAAATCAGGCAATGACCCAGGAGCGAAGGAGGTACGGCTTCGTTTTGGAAAGACAGTGCTCACTCGCGAAGCACTATGCAAGCTTTCACGAGGTCGCACTCGCCGCTCTTCATCCCTCGGTCGACGAGTGGCGCGAAGTCGCCGGTACAAGAGAATATCTGCCACAATCCGTCGAGGATATGTTTGCTTCGAGACTCAGGGTATATTTCAATATTTTCATTCCATTACATATCATAAATCATATTTTAAAACAGATTTACTTAGATAGATTCGTGATTTTATCCGGAGTATATCAAGCAGCTGTCGAATGGTTCAAAATATTCATCGGTATTCATATTTGAAACGAATATTCTATATTTCCGGTCCATATATTTGAGCTGCATGCTCCGCTCTTCGGCAAACAAAAAGCACTTCTCCGAACGAATGATCGCAATAAAAAAAAAAAAAAAATTAAAGCAAATAGCTGAACGTAGAGATTTTGACCCTAAAAAAAATATTTGACGCATGTCGAATCAAACAGCAAAGGAGGGAATATTCGACATTGAATTGAAATGTCGATATTTATATTTTGGAAAAGGGTTTGATTTAAAAAATATAATAAAACGTATTTTTATGTGAGCATTTTTGTGACCGACAGCAAGTGTCCTTTTGGCCCGATGACGAAGAGAACTGTGGTTCGGAGTTGACGATGAGTTCGCAGTTAAGAAAGACGAGAAGCATGGACAGTTCGTGTCTGGAGCTTCGTCTGGGTCCACCCCCACCGCCGGGTCACCCTCCAGCTTCCCTTCACCACAGTGGAACTCACCATCTAGCGCCAGCCCTTTCCAGGGCCAAATCGGAAGCGAATCTTCATGCCTCGTCGCTCTCTCTCGGACCAGGTGAGGAATACCGAATTTTACGGTTTCCAGCTCGACCGACATAAATTATCTACGAGTAGACACGATAGTTTCGCAACGAACGCATACTTGTCGATTGCAAAACATTTCAGTCTGGCCAAAAAGTATATTCGATGGGGCAAAATTATTTCCGGCGAAATTTATGATCGTTCCGCACTTCCGAACACTCGACAGCGGTAACCATCTGCTATATGTGATTCCATGGAAACGCGGGTGAGAGCCGTTACCTTCCTGGTACTCGTAGCTGAAGGGGATCAAATATTGTTATTGTTGGTGATTTCACAACCCTTGCTTGCGTATAGAATCCTCGTTTACATCTGCGTGCGCATATGAGATATTTCACATCAAGTCGACGATTCCAATTTCAAGTGGTACCAAAAAATATTGACAAATAAATATTCATAATCACTTTTACAATATTTTTCAATTAAAAACTGTTCATCTACGACAACAACAAAAATATGTAAAAATCGAAAAGATACATTTTTAGAATTATCTATCAACGCGGAGTAAAAGGGTTGGTTAAACAGGCGTCAACTAAATACTTGGTAAGCCCAATCAACTTATCGGTTACCACAACCAAGAGTACTTGGTTGCCTAAAAAATTACCTGGCTGAGCTGAAGTAGTATTTCATTGGCGCATATTCATCAAAACAATTGGTTGTTCCAATTGAGCACTTTTCTCCGTTCAATGATATTTTTTCTCTAGTACTCAAAATCCAATGTGAGGCATCCTTTGCAAAATTCTCGTTAATTTTAATAAATTGCTTGGAATTGGCATAAAGCAGAGTCAACTTCTTTTAAAATGATTACGAAGATTTGTTGATTCGTAAAAATCGAGATAGCCTGTTTGACATGAAATACTTTATACATTGCTAGCAGGTAGCAGAGAATACGGACATTTCGCGAAGCACTCTGCAACGCGCGGTTGTATCTCGCGAAACTATCATTCCTGTCGTTCGCGTTTTCCTACTGCCGGTGCACAGTATCCACATGCAATTGATCTCCTCTCAAAAACGTTGAGCTGGGCTGCCTTGTGTTGATATATGTGCGAGTCAGAAATGCGAGTGGCCAACTCGTTCGCAACCACGGTGTAGCCATGATTTCGTATGAAGCAGGGAACGACGCGAAATCACTAGGATTTTTTGTTATTCCTGCAAATATTTGATCAACCATTTGTACCAAAAGGTTCGCTCAAATGGACTTTCGTTCGAAATTATTTTTATCGCTTTTTAGTCATGGAGGTGAAGGAGTATTCAATTTTTAATTTTTTAAACCTTCGTACGTCCATTTGAATAATTTAATTTCAACGGAATATTTAGTAAATCCGATTCTGTAAAGAGACAATATTTTATGTATAGTTTATCATTATAAATTTGATAGTTATTGATTAATCAATAAAAAAGGTTTATTAATTTGGAGGTTTTTGGTGTCTGATTATAAATATTAATAATGCAGTACGAAGACATTACAATAGTTTGGAGTTTACGTAGCCAACAAAAGAGTGCAACGCGGGCTTTCGGTGACGTGCTTTGATTTCATGGCGTAATTGGGATATCGAGTAAAAGCTGAGAGGTATGCAGGACGACGAGCAACGGTATGGCCACTTATGGGTCTTCTGTTTTGCAGAGGTACCAGAAACCCCGCCACGACCGAGATCCATGGCACCGGCATCGCGTGGCAGCGTAGGCGGTGGAGGCGGTGGAGGCGGCGGCGGCGGCGGCGGAAGCAGCACAGGAACCGGAGTCTCGACAAGGGGTTGGGGCGACTCGCCACTCGCCCGGGCACTCTTCGCTTATCTTAGCTCCGGAGAGAATCAGCTCAGCTTCCTGGAGGGAGACGTTATCTCCTTGATGGGTGAGTACGTCCTTTGTAAAGTGAAAAGTGAAAAAAAAAAGGTCAGCTAATGGTAGAAGATATAAAAAACGGGGTCGATTGTTTTGCTAGGGTGAAAGAAGGTGAAGCTGGCGAATTTGTACAGCCCCCTCGGTACACAGAATCTCGAAAACAAAAAGCTTTAAATAATTGACTGTCCTGTAAATTGTTGACATAGTATTTTAGTAATTAGAGTCGTTAGTAAGGAAAACTGTAGCTATCGGTTACAGTATATTTGCTATAATTATTATTATATTTATAGATATATCGTACACGTAGTTAGTGCATTTAGCGGAGAGTTTTAATTATTAAAAGTGATTTTTTATTTATTGAAATTATAATTTCTTAAATTAATGAAATGTACGATTTTTTAATTAATCAATAAATAGTTATATATTTTTATTGTAATTCGAAATAACGACTTATTATTTGCAATAAACCATTTAATTCGTATCAAATAATTAACGTCTAGCTTTCTTTTTATTTTTATGCATTATCTGTGCCTAACCAGGTGATCGCCAAAAGGGTTGGCAATTCGGTGAGAACCTTCGCACTCAAAGTTCCGGATGGTTTCCCCTGGCCTATACAGAAATTATAATTGACGATAATCTCGGGTGAGTGTATAAAACAGATCTAATTAATTTTTAGAACCGAATTGAATGATGAAAGAAAAAAAAAGAGAAACGAAAAGCGTGAAACATGATGCGGACTGTGAGTGTTCCGAATGATCGATTGATAACGAACAGGAGAAAGCAGCGAGACAAACGATTTTCGCTTACGCCCCGAGTTGTGTTATTCGCGCATTAAACAGGGTCGAGTGCAGGCACGCGTACACGATATCCACGGACGTAACTCCCAGATGGGTACGTGTACCTCTGGTAATGAGATTAATTCGTACGGACAAGCTGAGACCACCCGTTTGACCTCGATAGCCTTCCGCACGAATACTCTTGCGCGTGTCTGTAATGACCGGCTACGCTTAAATCGTCCAACATTCGTCAAACTCGATACATTTCCGAAATTCCTACATAAGAAAATATGTACAGTTGTTGGTCATTTGACTATGATCGGGCCGTGAAACTTATCAATCATACAGTGTTCAAATGTTGCGAATAATGCTAATATATCATTAAATTAACAATCGCTATCACAATATTTTTAATAAAAAAAGAAAACATTACAGAGCTTGAGGACTCGTAAGAAGAATTAGATGTACCGCTGAACGACAAAGCACGGTTCTTGCAGTAGCCCTCACAAATTAATCTTTTTCCATAAAAGCATTTCTAATACGTTGAGCAATACTCAGAATTAAATTTCTATGGTTTGATTCTGATATGCTTTTCTTAAATAGCCAATAACTGTTACGTTTCCTTTATGGAGAACGTAGAATGACGTTGTACTTCGATTACATGTTATTCCGCTGTGAACACGGGGGTGCATACACAAAATACAGAAGCAGCGGCAATAGCAGTTACCCCTAATATCGTTAAATATCCTCCGTGACTTAAACTAGACCAATCTCGGCTGAATCCTCATAAAATCTTTTGTCGAGAAAGAACGAGTAGAAAATATGATAGCATCGGATACGCTAAGTATTAGAAGCAAAGAATGAGGTACGTCACGGTGTTCTCGTAAACTCGTCGTCTATAGAAAGGGGTGGCTCGTAAAATCTTGAAATGCACCAGTACTGTATGACGTAATAATGGCCTGGAAGCGATTTCAGAAAGATTTATTTTGATATTACGATCGGTAAAGTGCGTAGATAAAAGCAGCGTGGAGAGAAAAATCTCTGCCAGATGGTTGCTGTGGTTTTTTTATTGGTGATTGACAAGAAAATAATCTTTTGTTTCTGGACAGATCGCCGGGTCATGGTATTAACAACGGACGTTCTCCAGAACCAAGGGTAGTTCCACCCTGCAAACCGCCACCGTCTCGGCCCCCGGTTACTCCGAGTATCGACGAACTGTCCCTCAGTCATGGAGGCGCCGGCAACAATAACTCGGGGAACATTAGCGCGGCCAACGGCACCCCGATCAACGTTCCAAAGAGCAACAGCTCCCATAGCATCGCAACCCCAACGGGACGTCAGCCAAAATCCGTAAGATACCGTTTCATCCACGTTTCTCCATTCTTCCCATATTTTTTTTCTTCTTTTCGCTGTACGATCAGTGAATTATAACCGAGATGGTATACTCCACGCACAATAAAAGAATAAAAGAAGGAGAAGCAGAATATCCTAGTATCATCTCATGGTACGTGGTCTGCGTGAGAGCAAAATAACAGCTTTTTCTGAAAACGCACGAACGAGGGATGAGAAAGAATCACAAAGAAATCAGATTTTGCTAACTTTGTTTTCCTACTCTTCCGCCTCTTTTATATAGATCCGTCCGTCAGGCACCCTGCCGACCGTGTTAGCAGGTGGTCGAAGGGTTCAACCACCCGTTCCACCGGTCCCACCACCTCAGGCGTTGACCTCACTTCACAGCAGCAACGACAGTGGATTTTCCAACGAGCCACCGGTACAACCGGACATCGACTACAGCGACGATGAGGCCATGAGGTGAGATCCGACCCGTTGACCCCTTTTCTATCTCTCTGTATCGTGTTATAGAAAAAACCAACCCTCTCGAAGACTTGGTGCGCTTTCATCCTTAAATCCCTTCGTCGGTTGTTTTCATAGAAAAAGATATGTGCCACGAATACATGAATTTTAATATACAAATTCTTTGTTCATACGTTTTTTTTTTAGATGAAACAGTCACGAAAAATGGTTGCAGCGTATTAAATATTAAAAGACAATTTTTTTACTCGCAACAGTAGATTTTCCTTGAATTAATTAGAAACGATGGAATCTCTGAGTCGTGTCATTTACATTTACATTGGAATGGAGCACTCGATCGAATTTTAATACAAAATTCAATAGTTCGCGCAGTCATTAAAATTCATGCATTTCACGTATATCTTCTTCCACGGAGGCGTATGCACCGAATGATCTTGATAGAATCGCGTAACGCTTTATTATCTCTACGTCCTCGCCTTCGCTCGTTATCATCCCCCCCCCCCCTCTGACCCCAAGCTTTGTACAATTGCTAATCTCACTGATGCTCCCCCGGCATCTCGTTCCGAGTAAAGAGCCCGCTTGCGCGAAGGACCCGAGAAGGAGTTCTGGCCGTGGTCCAACGAAGAACTCGATTCTCGAAGAATCCCGCGGACTCGGGCAATTTCGAAAACCCATTCGTGCGTATTCGGCACTCTGCCTTCGGAATAGAGACACATAGTACTGTTCGACTGATAAACGTGGAAGCCCTGGAAAATCGAATAACGCTGATCTTGCTTCCAGCCACCATTCACCGAGCGATCGGGCGATTTTTATCTCGAAGTAATTTCTACTCGGTTCGTCATTTCCTATTGTATATCCCTTTGGTTATAAATCGGTTGTAAAATTTTGTACATAATCCTTTGCATTCCTTTAGAGTTTGTTTGCCCGATAAGAGATTACTTTCACGAGAAGAATAATCACTGGTTGGCCAGTGCGTGCGTAGCTTCGTATCAATTTGCAGCTGGATAAAATTGGATTTTCTTTTAAATAAAAATTCGTATGAAATATTCAAAATATACGTAAATATATTAAAAAGTGTCGATCAATCAAATTGAAGAGTAAAAAAGAATCGAAAAAAAAAGTACAATCACCCAGGACTCGTGAAAGACATTATTTCCGAGAAGTTCCATTTCATGTTCTATTCTAAAAAATCGTCCCAATTTCTCTACTCTTTCGTTATTATTGTAGATTCAGCATGCGTTACCGTGGTCGATGGAATTAAAACACACGCGAGACGGTGGTGGCCCTTGCCTCTCTTCGATACTGCGATTACTGCCTATCGCTACTTTGTCTGCGAGCTCTTACTCTGAGTGTATAATCCTTTTGGGAGCGTTAGCGCGCTAGTGGCCAAAAAAAAATCTTAGAGCATGTCACGTGCGCGCAGTGCTTGGCACGGGCTCCACATATCCCGGTATACACGCTACAGCAGTATTCGCTCCATTGTCCTCTTTAATGTTCTGTTCTTTTTTTTTTTCATTTTTATTTTCGTTACGTTCGTTCACCTCCCGTTCGTCGCTGAAACGAAACTCCCGGTACGTAACCCGAAAAACCGTGACGACGACGAATACGACCAAAAACGACTATACTGACGACGACGACGACGACGACGACGACGACGACGGAAACGTAGACAACGACGAAGAAAGACCCGGATGGATCACGTCGAGACTACGGACCGTGGGAAGCAGCAGCATCAGCAACAGCAGCAACGTCAATCAAGGGTGGATGAGAAGAATTCCAGCTCCAAGGAATGGGGGAACAACGATTCATGGAAAACAATTCCACGGGACGAAAAAAGCTGGCACGTATATAGAAATGCAATGGACATTTGGGAAAGTTCTAACAATGAGAGCTCCAACGATAGAACGATAGAATCCGATACAAGATATGCGAATGGTGATACCGGTAGAAGTCGAAGAGGTCATCAAGAATCCAAGGATACTCACGCAAGCAAAAACTCGTCATCGCGTACCATCAGCTCGGACCGCGAAAATGGATCCCGAGACAAACGTCCAAAAAAGAATGATGGCGGTCGGAAGAGTAACTACGAACAACGTACACGACAGGAAAACGATCGATCATCGCGTTATACCAACGGTGACGTCCGTCATCGCGAATCCGATCGAAGGAAGCACGACGATGATCGTCGAGAGAGCTCCAAACAAGACAGAGAGGCGGATGAATCAGAGGGCGATGAGACCGAGGGTCAGAACGACGATGAGGACACTTACGAAAACAGCGTAGGGTACAAGGAAGAATACGACGTTAAGAAGTACTACGAAGATAGGTCTGATCACCGCGAAGAATCTCCGCGTAGATACAGCGAGAACGATAGAAGGGATGATCACAAGTACGAAAACGAGAAGAGTGACCTGGAATCCTTGAGTTCCGACTCGGAGGACGCCAGCACCATCACCATACCCGAGACAGGAAGAAAGGTAGAACACATTGCGCAAAAGTTGGAGCAGACAGCTCAGAAATACGCCCGTGAGCACAGTCCGCCAAAATTCGTGAAAAGGAGACGCGCGGATAGAAATGACTCCGACTACAAGCAGCAGCAGCAGCAGCAGCAGATAAACGTAGACCGAGACGAAAAGCCACCGCCTAGTTATGAGAGAGCTTACGAGAACAGCAATGAAACGAGATCCAGACACTCGCAGAGATTTGACAGAGACAGAGGTGGGTATCCGAGTGAAACTGGCAACGATAAGCAACAATCTCGCGGTAGCACATCCACTCTAGGAACCGGAGCCGGTAGCGACAGTTACGAAAAAACTTTCGAGAAGAATCCAGAGAGAAAGAGAAACGTGGCTGAACGCGCAAGCTCTAGTCGCAAATTTGAACAAAGGCCCAGGCCTCCTTTCGAAGACGCTCCGGAAAGACCCAGCGAGCGTTCGACTCCTGGTGGAGGATTTCGGGAGCGTCGGTATTCGGATAAAGAAGAGATCTACGGAGAGACCGGTAGATACTCCAGAGATCCTGGTACTCTCGAGAAAGATCGCGGCTACGAATCCAACTTCGAGACGAAGCTAGAAAGGAACAAGATCATCGAGAAGGTCCAGCAGGTAGCGTATCGCAGCCGCGACGACGGCGGAGCCAAAAATCCCCACACCAGAGACAGCAGCGTTGGAACTAATGGCAATAGGGGCACAGAGATGAATGACAATAACAATAATACGTTGAAGAACGAGAGAAAGAACGTTCAGCCGAGGCAGACCACAACTTTGGCTCACTTTGCGCAGACGGGAAGACCTTTCGACGTCGAGACGAAGAGTCCCAAATTGGTCAAGAGGACCAAGTCCTTCTGGCGATTCCGCAGGGACTCGGATGTTCTGGAAGGAATGGCTCTCTGGCAGCACAGATCACTGGTTGACATACCGAAAATGCTGAAACGCGAGTCCTTGGAAGACAAGTCCAAGGAAGACTCGGATATGGTGAGGATGATATCACCGGACGGCAGCACTGGATCTGGAAAGAGTATAGGCAAAGAATCGAGAAGCAGCGACAATACTCTTACGAACGAGCGACCCAGCAGCCGTCATCGTAAAATTCATCAAGAGCACCGTGATGTACAGCGTCAGGACGAACCCAAGCCTGCCGAACGGATGCACGTTCCCGACAAGTCTGACTACTTTGAATCTGATTTTCCAACACCGGCCGAAAGACCCAAGTTAGTCGAGAGATCCGAATACAGAATGCACAGAGAGGAGAGAACGTTGTTCGTAGGAAACGTTTCCAGGAAAGCCATCATCGAGAAGGAACGCAAGAGAAGTCTCGAGGCAAAAAGGAACATGGTGGTCGCCGAACTGAAGGAAAACAACGAGGCTAAGAAGGGCGATAGAAGAAACAAGACTTACGGAGAGGACGATGATGGGTTGATGCAAAACTTTTCGGAAACCGAGGCTTCGGATGAGGAATCTACTTACAGCTGTATCATCGTCAAGGATCAGCCTGTCACTGAAAAGACTCTGCTTCCCAGAACTAAGCTCAGGCGAGACAGCGATCGCGAAAGGGACAAGAACACTTGTGGGCCTTGGTACGATCTGTGGGGTGTCGATAATTCCGTTCCCAAGAAGAAAAATAAGTAGATCGGACAACTTGATTATCCGACCGACAAAATAATCTTTATTTTAACAAATTATATGTTATTTTATTATTATTGTTACATCATTCTGATCTGTATAGCCTTCGTTACTTTTATTGCTCGTTAGCGATCATGAAATTCGATTCGTTTTGTTATTTCCACTTCACCGAAATATCAGGAAACTGCTCAAATTTTATCCCAAGTTGCCGAGTGTTTTCGGACCTCGTGACGCTCGAGTGTTCAGGGTAGATTTAGATAGAGCGAAGGCTATTTGCGAATGAACTGTTTGGTCAATCGAAACCCTAAATAAATTAACAAAAGAACTCCAAAACAGAGTTTTGCGTTGACATAAATCATTATAAATGGTATTCGTTCAACTGCCAAGGTTTAATAAAAATACAATGAATCATTTAAATGACAGAACTACGTTTATTTAAATATTTGAGTGTCACGTAAAAAGCGTGACGTTTGTTTCTGAAGTCTTGCAATAATTGTTCATTCACAAAACTCTTCGTTCTATTCCGTAGATGGTAACAACAATTTTATAGCGTTCGTAAAACCGTAGTTTTAGTCCCATGGCTTTAATTAACGACTCCATGGAAGCGCTATAGCTCTATTCATTGATACATACAATACGACGTCCTAAGCAACTAACTCGTAGCCCTTTCGCAGGAACAACGCTTTCGCAACAGTGAAACTCCGTAAAACGAAGACCAATGATCGTTCGGCGCCAGCACTGTGATGAATCTAGTTAAGTTCGTTCATCCGGTATCGCAGATATCCGAACAGCTTCAAATTAAAAAGAAAACTTTATCGTTTCCTTCTTATTCTGAAATTTCACGAGTCGCAATGAATTACGTTAAACCATCATAAATATATTAATGATAATGCGAGACGCGGTAACGTGAATTATCCGTCCAACTGGAGAATCTCGTCACATCTCCATACGATAAACCTTTCCGCAAATGAACATTTAGTTTTTAAATCGTATGATAAATATAGTTGCGAATATCTACGATCCTGTGTCTCGATGATCTTTGAGAAGTCTTCGAATTTCAAATTCGGCCTTGGTATCTTATCGTGTCGTCGTTACATGCATCCCCGACCGTATATCGGTGAAGAAAGGAAGGGAAAGGACGGAGTCTCGCTGCCACTTGGCTCGCTACCAACCGAACTCGTGGTCGTTGCAGCCTGGACATTTTTTTTAAAGACATCCTCACACGCCTACCGTTCCCGCTCGCACAATCGGTGCGTCCTCGCTAACGTAAAGCTCATCAAGGTTGGAGAAACGCATCTCTGTTATATCGAGTTGCTCCTTTTCCCGTCTTCTATTATTTTCCAAAGTTACATTAATATCTTTTTGTCCCTTCTTCGCGGGTATCATTTTATTTGTATTCTTTGGTCTCCGTCTGTCTCCATTTCGCTATTCACGGAACGACAGCCAGTTTCATCCAGGCTCCTCAAGACGGTATGAAAGTTTCATCCGGAGATCGTAAAGCGTCTTTACGTTCGAGAGCCGCGAGGCTCGGTTCAGCGCGACGGTAGCGTCGTAAAATTTCAACTTCACTCGTCGGGAATCCCTCTTTGCCTTCTAGTATTCGAGGGCACTGCCGTACCTACTCTCGTGACGCGGCCGTGACCGCTCGTCGAAGCCCCCGTCCACTGTTATCTCGAACGTCTCTATGCGCCAGTCCATGTCCTCCGCCCACTCGTAATTTTTTTTCCATTTCTTTTGCTTTTCCTTGACTCGCTTCCTTCTCCTTCGTCGACTTTTTTTTGCGGCGAACGGGCGGGAAATCGTGGGTCGATGCCGTCCTGGAAGAGCGGAAAAACGAATGCAACTTAGATAGGCGTTTCGCTCTAAGTGGCAACAGACGTCGTGCACAGACTGCAAATGAATAGTTCATACAGATTTCGATAAAATGTAATGGTTGCGCTGCTGTGGATATTAAAAAGGCGTTAAATTTTTTTCTCTGACTATTCCTCGCACCGTCTCTTCGAGTCCAATCATCGATTGTTCAGTTTACAGAGGTCGATCGATCGATCCATTGATTTTAAAAGAAAATCCCGTCCACAAAGAAAGACTAATTTTACTGAGATACGAATAAAAATTGCTGCGTTGACATCACTGCACTGCCAATTACGACATTACCATAAAAATATCGTAGAACTTTGTACACAACATCGATTTGTAATTATGTATTAGCATTCACGAGGTTACAAAAATTATTGTAGACAAAAAAAGGGACAACTAAAAAAAAAAATGTCAAACCCCTCGTCACTGTACAGTTCTTCGAGGAAGCAACGGATAAAATAAAATTGTTAAATTTAATACCGAGGATAGATGCGAGGTGTAGGTAAAAATAAAATTATTGTTTAATTCTTTGTTATGATTGTTTTAACTTCTTTTATTTTATGATGATTATTCTGTAATCACGCGTTAGCTAGGAGCCACGTATACGGATAGAATAAATGATTAAGAAAATAAAATGTTAATATATGAGATAAATAAATGTTACATGGGTGAGAGTGTACGGTGTGGATTCGAGAATGGCGCGATTCTCGATAAAAACAAAATTTAACAGTCCTGAGGAAACACCGAAGATGCTTTTCTCCTTCTCGAAGCCATCGCGTCCACTCGGGTAAGCTAGACAAAACGATATGACAGAACAAGATGTTTGTATTAAGAACCATGTATACACATATACATTATTATATATTATGGTTATTACATTAACATTTTTGTGCAAAACTACCATAATTTTTTGCTTTCGAATGAGCGAAAACGAATCTACCAAGACATACCTTCCTCAGCATGAACATCAAGGCCAGCAATCAGGTAAGAGTCTTAAAAATCTATAAAAGTTATCTTTAAATTGGAAGTTAATTGCTATTGTTTTCACATCGAATGTAAGTAGGATTTTTGCTTTCCTATAGAAGAACCTTTGTCTTCGTGACGAAAAATGTTCTCGAGATTTTCATGCTTAAAATGTTTCAAAACGTCGAGAAATCTTATTTAGAAAAATTGTCCGAGTATGTAAGAGTGCGTGTGCGCGTGTATGCGTGTGTGTTTGTGTGTGCGCGCGTGCATGTGTGCGTGCGACTGTGCGTGCATGTGTGCGTGTATATGTATGATAAGCATGTAAAATTGTTACATCTCGCGAATGGGTTACTGGATCTTTCTGAAAATTTGCACACGAATCGGATCGCAACCCTGCCCCCTGCCCCCTCAGTTCGCTGCAATTTTCACCCAAATCGCTTACGGGTAGTTTATTTCATGGCTGTTTGAATTTTTTGAAGAAATCTCTTTGGCTTTCGTAAACTTTGAGCTATCGAGTTAAAACTTTCTACAAGAATAGGCCAGGGGACAAAGTTGCTCGGTATTGAGTTTTGCATGAATCGATGAAAACGTTCAGATTTTATTCGTGCATGTTTGTAATTTTTCGAAAAAATTATATTTTCGCCTTAACTTTCGTAAATTTTAATTTATCAAATTGAAACTTAGCATACAAATTGGCTAGGAGATAAGTATATTTGGCTTGGAATTTGATGAGAATCGTTACAGGGGTTTAAACTTTATGAAATTATCGATTATATTGAAAATGTTATTATCACTTCCTCTACGAGGAAGCTAAAATTGAGATAACCATTTTCCATAGAGAAGAATCTGTGGATCGGCGAGAATCGTGATAGAGCATGACGCAAATTTCAAATTTTTAATCCTTCGCAATTGGTCCTTATTGACGTAGTGGACATTCCGATCTGAAAATTCACCGAAATTAATAGACCGCGGAGTTCAGTCCCCTCCACACATTCGATTCAAACATTTCATTGAATTGGTATCATTAAAAATGTTAGACGAATTCTGTTCACGTATTCGAACCGTATAGTCAAACATAACGTATTTGTTATTTGAATTCCATTGCTTGTTATCAACTATATCCCGAGTGAAGCGAAAGATACATAGAAATACGCGACGAGCGATTAAACAGGAGGAAGGTTTTATCCAGAGGCTTATGGCTAGCCGGTTATTTTGCTTTTGCTCGAAGGAACTTGTCAATATGAGCTATATTCACTTTCTCTCTGATGCTGACGGAACAGCATAATTACCCAGGGACCAACGGACGGGGTTGCAAGCACGAGACACGATATCAACAGCAAAATCAACAGAGTATACATATACAACTCCTGTATCCACACATCCCCCTGATATAATATTCCATGATCCGCAGACTAAAGACAGGAGTATTGTTTAAATCAATCAATAATATTCGTTTCAACTAAAAGATAGATTCGTTAAAATTTTCCTCAACAGTATAAATAATTATAAACATTGGTATTTTGAGTATTACCAAAATATTTAGCTTTGGCATTGAAAATTCTACCTCTGTTGCTAATACGAACGTTCGTTTCTGGTTCTACATTTAGTGGAAATCACCGGGATCCATAACATTTGCTAGACGGTTAATTATCGTTCTGTATCAGCTCTATACTGATTTTCATGAATCGTTTGCATCAGTTCTGTATCGAACGAATGCATATTCGCTCTAATGAAATTTGAATTGAAACATACCGTCGAGAGTGTTTTGCTTAGTTGAAAAAGAGGGCGGAGGGATCGAACGACGAGAAAAGAGACTAATGATTCGAAAAAACATACCTAAAGTTATATCGAGGGAATTTAAAAACAAAAAAAAGCGTCCAATTAACGGTTCTCTCGCTATTTGAATAGAGAATTTATTACCAGGAGACCTTTGCAGTACTCTGTCGTTCCTCTCGAGCCGTTATACTCTGCCGTACCTCCAGTTTATTGCTCTCTGCAACACGCTTTTTCATCGTCTCTAAAAAAAATATAATTATTCATTCTTCTTCGATGTGAGAGGGATGTAGATAGCCCTTCGGAAATTATCCTTATTAGGATACCAACATTTATTGGTGCAATAAAGAATTAAAGAGAGATTTTATACCAAGATACTACCGTGAATAGCTGAAGACGAGGGTAACTCGGAGCATACCTGTTACAATGGGTTGAGGCTGCTGGAAATAAAGTTTGTTTTCGAAAATAAAATAAAAAATGTAATGAAAAATCTCTAATTTTGCGTCAAGAAATATATTTTTAATATTATATATAATACATACATTATGCGAAAATATATTTTAAATATATTTTCCAGTCGATGTACGTCAAACGTATGTCGAAATATGTGAAATATATAACATTTTTCCTAAATGAATCTATTTAATAAAGATTGAGAATAACATATAATAAATAATATAATTATCAATAACAATTTGACATATTAGTATTTTCAAATAGCGGAAAAGCTACTGTACAGTACTCGGATAGCGTAACGTAAATTTGTAAACAACAGGATATAAAAAAAAGTTATTTTCCAAGAGAAATATGGTAATTCTCCATTGGACGATCCGCATTGGCCAACACTCATCCGCTATCACCGTTACTGACGTTATGCTCGGGGCGAGCCGGGAGTTCGGTGATAATCGAGAGGGTTACTTTAAGGCCGCGAGGCACAGGTTATCGAAGTACAGCAGGGACTCTCGCAGTAGCATTTCAACGTATACGTATTAGTATTGGTACAGTACGCGCGCGTACCTTAAGCGAATATCGTGCGATGGTGTGCTAAGCCACAGGTAGTAAAGTCGCACTGGCTGTACACGCTAACGTGTACGGGGCTGGAAAGAGAAAGCGACAGCGAGGGAGAGAGGGAGAAAGTACGAGAGGAGGCAAGGGGTTGGTACAGGACGCGGAGGTGCCGGCGTTTAATATTTTAGGGTATTACTGGCACGTAGATTACTCGAGGGGCCAGCAGGCGGTCATACCACTGGTAGCGGTTGGGGCATTCAACGAGCTGCCGGAGGGTGGTTACCACCCCCGCGCAAGAGCCAGGTGGGCTCACTGGGCTGCCGACGCTCTTTACCTCCTATGCTCTGGCGCGCCTCACCGTCCAACTCCCACCCCCGAGTGCCAATTGTCGATAAAGCCGAATTACCGGGGTTAATAATCGAATGCGGGACTCCTGCCACTCGGAGCTTGCCGGTAGTCGTTCCCGAGGGTTTCGAAGCTCCATTTACGACTTTCGATATGTAGCTATTCGCATAATATACATCAACGTGTATACTCTGTACGAATAGATGTTCGGTTACTTTCGTTTCACCTTGTCCTTTTGCGTCCAAATATTGCAAAAATGTATGGATAAATCAAGGACAGAAAATATAAATCTAATTGTCAGATTGTTTACTAGTGGAATCTAACTGATAGCACAGTCCACGGGACGATTCAATATTACAGATCAACTTTCAAGATTCATAGCAAAAGTTTCACCAGGTGCTGAAGAGGTAAATTATATTTAACAGATTGTTCAGAGGCTAGTCGATATATCATAGATTTTTTATGCGTTTATCTAGCGTTTTGTCATACTTACACATACTAGCATATCGTATCGTACGCATAGCATATCGTACTTTATTCAAACTTATCACAATCTGTTAAGTATGATAGATTTTTGTTGCATCTGGCAAGACTTTTGATGTAAGCTTCGAAAGACTATTTGTAATGCAGGTTCATCTAATCGGCTGTACTTTTAGATAGATTACACGGAAAGAACGGTTAGTTGCGATTGCCGACTATCAACCGTGACAAACAATCGATTGGTCTGACTTACCAACATTTTGGTAATTGAAACTAAGGATCGATAATTGCTACTGATCGTTTTTTCCGTGTACATCGATTGACTTATTATATATCGATCAAGGATCGCATTTTTCTTTACGAGGGTCATTGAAAATCGGTGGAAATAGTATCAAATGGTATAGCCAACCTTCGATACCCTGAGATACGTGATAGATTATGAAAAATCTCTAGAAATGCCCCTTGCTCCATATTTTTTATTCATGCTCGATACTCATGGCAAATCATGAAGTAACAATAGTAATACATTTAAATATTAATATTTACAAACAACGGCCATTTGCTTATGAAACACCTAGCTCGGATTATAAAAAAATAGACATACAAAGTATATAAATGTAAGTAATACGGTTATCTATTGGAACAACTTCGAATTGCTCTGTATTATCGACACTTGCCGTATAGAGGACATTACGCTACCTTTGCACCGTTTCTACTGAACTCGCATTCAGAAGGGAGCAGTCTGAAGAACAAAAAAAAAAGGCTCAAGTACTCAAAGCACGATTTCTACACTTGTATATGTGTATCTACGTATATATTCGCAAAAGTATGCATATGAATATGGTAAATACAGAATGAAACATTGCAGAAACCCCATTGGCTGCACCGTGCACTTCATTAGTTTAATTAATTTCGTCCAAGTACTTTTTACCTCTCGTAGTCGTCTGGCCGTCGGTGACACGTTCACCAAGGGGTGGAAATATTCTTGAAGAGGACTCGCGCATTCGTTGCGGACTCGGCAGCGCGACCTTCTCGATACTGTATATTTATTATTATCAGTGATAGTCGTAATGGCGAGGGTACGAGAGTAATGCAACCCACCGCATCAGCGCTTCTACCCGGCCCCTGTTTCCATTAGGGATATTGAATTCGTACCGGGCTGGGCTGGGCTTCTTCGCTGACAGGGGTAGTAGGAGCAGCTGGCACCCCTCCGATGACAGGTAAAGGATACAACAGAGCAAAAAAGATATATTTAACCCAAGCTTTGAGCTTGGCTATAGTTTATTTGGTAATGAAAATATTTTCCACTGATTGATGTAGGATTTATTTTTCAGTATATATTTTCTAGCTTATTTTCCTCCTCCGGCCCTTGAATCTGTAGAGCAACGGAGCACTAGGACTAGCGACGAGAAATACTCCATCAGCATGAATTCTTTGATTTATTCTTTCTTTTAATTTACACTGTACTTGATGAAATGAAAAAAAATTCCTGAGCTTTTTCGCTCGAGGGGCGAAACAAGAAATGCCCGTCGGAGGTGGCTGCGAGAGGAAAAGATATTCGAGCTGTATTCTCAACCGAGAGAATTTTAATCTAGTGAACGACGACGAAGACGACGGTGTCGACGACGGGGTGCGTCCAAAAAAACGATAGAAAGTACAGGCTGGAAAATTCATTCGAGAAGCTAATAAAAAACTCCTGCAGAAACGGCTGCACCAGTGGTTACTTCGTTGTTAGTATCGCAACGTTTATTTCGCTTCCATACCTGTAGGGGTGCACAAAAGTAAATTGAACAACAGAATTTTTTTATTGCAAACGTTTCACTGGTTATGGAAATTTGTTGATAAGTTTTTACAATTTAGAAAATATTAATCAAGCCATAATTTCTTGGACGTTTGTCATCATTTTGTATATAAAAAATTATTATTTTGCGAAAAAATTATTTTAACTTTATTTAGAGCTTCGATTTATCATAGTGAAGACGGTGCACGAAGAGCAATAGTTTCTTATGGTTACCAATAATTTCGATTAACTACTCAGTTAATTCGTCAAAAAAATTATAAAGTTATTTGTACGATCTAACGTGATCCCCTTTGCTACGATATTTTTAAAAACATTAACATCAGTGGCAGCCTTCTCACCCATTTCTCCTCATCCCTTACCTCAAGGAGCCTGGGGGTATCTCTCCTTCCCTTTCCTGCTTCGAAACGAACACCTGTACCCTCGTCTAACCGGTATGAGAAACTCGTAAGCGCAATTGAGCAAGGAACCCCGAAAGCTAATCCAGCCGTCACCCTCCTCGTCATCGCAGCGGCGAAGGAAAAGACAGAGAAGAGGAATGTAGCGGTGAGGACAGGCGCCTGCCATCCCTTTTCAATTAACTTCCTCTAACGTGACGTAAATGCACGTGAACGACGAGAGAAGCATTTCCTTGCTCCGGCAACTTCAACTGCCTTCAGCAGCTTGCTTCTAATCGTTTTCTCTTTGTCGTTGTCACCAGGTGCGGTTGGTGCAACCGACAGGGAGATATTCGTTAATAGTTTTCATTATATCGACACTTTATTGCTCCTGGGTCGGTTCGGCTCACCAGAAACGGTGTAATTCTACAGAAACTATGGGAATTCAGGGAATCACGACGACACGACTTTATCCATCGTCAATTTTACACCAGACCCTTCAGGACTCTTTAATTACAGTCCCTTTGACTTCTCGGAGATAGAAATTGAAAGTTCAATTACATTAGCGACATTAACGACCCGTGAGAGCTTTCAAAGTTGTCACGTTAGGTCAAATTGACAAAATAATTTTGAAGTACCTGCCATTTTAAAACTCTCCATCCGATGGAAACAAAAAAAAATTATATAACATACCTGGAACATTGCGGAATATGTTTTCTTATTAAAAACGTAACCAATCGAATGACAGAATGTTAAAAAAAATTTAATTAAAGATAGATAACTGAACTCTACAACAATTAAACTTTTTAGATGAACAAAGAACTATCGATCAGCTTGATCCAGGGTGACCGAGAGTGAATAATTTTTTTACCTTTGTGTATGAGACAAATGTGTAAAGTGATTAGACAAATGTTTATCAATTATTTTATTGAGAATAACAAATGAGATAAATCAATTGTTCTTTTTAAAAATGGCTTTGTTACATCTTGCATTTTATAATTCGCAAAAGAAAATGCAACTAGGGACAATTTATATCAATTTCCATTTGAAGCTAGAATGAGCTGGCTAGGGATCGGAGGATGGTCCGGTAATGGAGAGATTAAATAAATAAATTTCTCGTATAGAGAAGTTATCACATAATTAACATCACTACTATATATATTAAAACAGTCAGATTACAATAGATTACGATTAAAACGATGAAAACTCGTGAACATCAGTGAATTAAAATACGTAAGATAAATGAATGCGCAGTGTATTCGCATCTTTAACTCGAACAACGTGCGGTTTGCTGCGAGTTGCATAACGTTGACTCGTCACTATTTTCGATTCAATCGAAGATCACACTCGCGAACACGAAGAGATCGAAGCACGTAAATTACGGCACGTGCCAAAGAAGTGACTGAGCACTGAAAATAAAATAATTAATCTTTCCTGTTACAAGGGTCGACCGTTGTAGTCAAGATCTCCAGAAACGAAACGACCAAATAATGAACGAAGCATAGTTGACCGCAACAATATCGTGGAAAGATAGCGAGTGATTAGCGGAACGCGGTGCGTCTCGAAGATGTTTCGCGACTCGCTGGTGAGCGTGGGACTGCTGACCTAAGCAAAAGATAGATACCCAGCAGTGATAAGCACTACTGGGTCGCACAAAAACAGAATGCACGTATGCGTGGTTGAAGCAAAAGTTTTACAATTAATTTACAACATTTAAAAGCACAAAAAAAAATCTTAATTAGTCCGGCTGTAACGAACTTCGATTCTCATTCAAATTATTTGTATTAAATACATCGAAAAATACTTAATCTCTGCTCGAAATGCATGGCAGTGTTCTACTGTAGAACCCTTGCAAAGGTTAATTTCATACTCGTGGAATTTCCCGTCGATATTATCGTTATATAAAATATGATTTCAGGTGACTCGATTCTGAGTTTCCCTAGGGCACACCATCCTCCCTTTACTTTTCTTATTATTACAGTGCCGTATGATATTCGCAGTATCCACAGGAACATGTGCGAACCCCACTCGTTGCAACCTTCGAGCTGCTTCAACCACGGTATCTCGTTCACTATGAATATTACAATGCAACGCGGTACACGATAGGGATGCTTTACATCCAGTTGTTGCCGTAGCGCTATTCGTGACCGTCTCGTGTATACGCTATGCTCGAGGGGGTGTCCGTGTTTCATAAATATTTATAAGGTCCGCGAGGGAGTTAAAGGTAGAGAACGTCAAGGGTCCGTTTTGTTTGTCGCGTTGTATCTCAGTTTTCGAGAAATCTCGGTGCAATCGAGTCCCTTCCTTTACCGAGTAAAGATACTCATCACTCTCGTAGCATGATGCACTACACTTTGTGAGCATAAATATTACGATAAAAGTAACTCCTTGACACAAGTACAATTTTGTTATCTTTCAATATTTCCTTCCTTAAAGAATCAATGGCTTCTTTATAATTAAGCTCGAAGTTGTTTTATTCCTTAATTGACTGTTGGCAAAATTAAAAATGCGGCTCTTCATTGAGCTACTTTAATCGTACGAATAAATCTTTTTTTCTTTGTGTCACCATTGAGATTCTGATAACGCTACAGATTTGGAATAGGACGAAGGTTACAATTTCTATAAATTAGTTGTAATGCTGCGCTAAATTATACATTGAAATCGCTAAACGAACCGCAAAGTAATAGTTATAAAGTAATTACTCTTATCGTAATTTTTTCCGTAAGAAACTTAACGAGATTCAACCGTCGAACGGCACTTTGACTTTTACGTTTTTTTTTTCAATCCAGCCTGAAGCATATGGAAGATATCCCACCCATGAGTCCCTCGCTGACCAAGGGTGCAACAGCGGTATCTAGCAGTTCGCGATGCTTTCGAGGATAGTACAAGAGATCGAGTTTCAAGAGTTTGGATCGAAAGTTTCCTTTAACGACCGAGTACGTTCTTTCGTAACGGTTTCGCGAAATCCTATGGGAAAAAAGAGAAGGAGGGTGAGAGAATACGAGCGGGTAAGAGATACCAAACGAGGGTTGAGAGAGGGTAGTAAAGTTTCTCCACTTGGCGAAAGAGCTATTGCTCAGTGAGCGTCTCAAAGCTTACCGAGGCTCACAGGCTACTCGAAAGTTTCGACGTACGTATCGATAACTCGAAGCTTTATCTCCTCCATAGGCAGGATAGCTCTGCTATGTGCTGATAGCAAAGTAGTTTTTGACTCACACACAGAATTAAGATAAGTGAGGGACATCCGGAAATTCAGACTGAGTAATAGTGTCTAGTTTCACTTTATGGGTAGACATCGGTGCTACCTCTGTCGAGCGATTCCCAAAAGTTCACAACCACGTTGATTCAGGGGGAGAGGAAGCTACCCTTGGATTTTCTCATTGCCGACCTCTGCTTTACCTTCATTCATTCGGATGATAACCAATGTCTCGAAGACTCGATCTCTCGAACTGCATGTTGACGAATTGCGTCTAACGTTCCTGTCGGTCAAAAGCCATTCGAGAGATTGAGTCTTTGAGATATTGGTTACCACCCAGGAAAACTCTCCTTACTTTCCCATGCTATTCTACCTTACCGACTTACGGGATTTGAGACTCGCCGAATTATCGTTAAAATGGTTGTCTTGTACGGATAAGCTATCTTAAAGCTCATACGATACCATCCGTCGATGCATTACCAGAGAGACACGATCTACAAACATTATTGTATTTACCAAAGTATGGAAAGGGAACATATCCCTGAGTACGATACGAGTATATCGTAGGACGGCACCGTAGGACTTTCAAATGTCGATATCTCTGCCAAAAAAGATTTTTATTTTATATTTCAACAGGCACGACCCTTATAATCATTGACAGAATTTTAGTATTAATGCTCTCAACTATTAAACACTTTGTAGAATTCAACGAGAAAATATCAATTGAATCTAATTTCTGAACAACTAATCGTATTAGTTATCTCTTTGAAATATCCAAGAAGTAAAAAGAAACTTGTCACAGGCTCTGGCCTTTGTTTGGGTCAACAAAACGTTGATTGAACTTATAGAATTTATTACAGTAAATTAATTATGCAAATCCACTTTCCAATATTATCAATCATTCAAGATGGCTATGGTTTAGAACTTTAAATTCACAATTTCGAATTATATCATGCTTAAAAGATTATTTTCCTTTCCTGATAATTCGCATCGATTATTCGTTATTGCAATCCTGTGAAGTAATTCTCCGGTATTCATTTTATCAATGGGATACTCTTAGCTCGGTAACATCAAATGGCTATCAGTTACAATCGATTCTCACCTCTGGCCCCTCATAATTTTCCGAAGCGTATAGCCTCGAGGCAGAACTAGGTGTTCTCGGTGGTGTTGCGTTAGTAAATTATTCATAGCCGAGACGAATGAGTTAATAAGCTATAGCATGAGCAAGAGCGTACCCGGTGTTCATATAGAAACGGGCGAATATATAAGTAGAGGTTGCAGAAGCAACGCAGTCAACGAGCGGTGGCGGAGATGAGTGATCGTAAATGTAAATCAGCTAGTATACGTACCGCACTCCTCCCTGACTCTCGCTAACCGCGTTGACTCATAAACGAGTATCCGCATTCCTCCCTTCACCGCTCTCCATCTAATTATCCTGCTCTGTAAATATATTGGACATAACACCGAGACGAGTATAACGGTCTGGAGCAAAGAGCATTTGATTTGATACACTTTACACCTCCTTTCGCTTATCTATTGTGTATTTTCTGAAATCTATATCGCATGTAGTATCAGTAGTCTTGCTCGTGTCATGTTTTTCAGTGAATTTATAAGAAAAAAAAAATTATGCAAAATATACACTTGTACGGTGTTAATATGAATATGTATGGAACGAAATTTAATTGAGAATTTTTATGAGGTACCGAAATAAAATAAGATAATGATAGTCGGAAATGAAAAATGGTTATAAAATTATTTTACTGATTGTTATTAAATGCAAAAATGCGATATTATGTTTCGAAAACGCGTGTGCAACGTAGAACCTTGTACATTGCTTTCTCATTATTTTCAATTTGTCACGCAGCTGACTTTACGAGGAAATGAAAATTGATCAAATTTAATTTCTCGTTAAGATACCTTTGTGAAAAATGGAAAATAATGAGGAAGCAACGTGCAAGGTGATACTTTGAATCATTTTGTTAAATCTTTTTCGTACCGAAGAGAATGAATTTCAATGATTTCGTTGCACCTGAAAATTTATTTCATGTTGTCCTTCAAGGTTCCGTGGCCTGACTCGACCCCGGTGTCGAGAGACGTCAGACACTTGATACAGTAGTACAACTCGACGTTTAGCGCACCACGTCGTCGTATAAGGTTTTACGGGTTCCCACGTATACCTTTCTTCCGGAAAATGTCGTCCTCTACTGTTGAGACGATGTTCAACGCTGGTTCCGCGGTGACGAGTAGTTATGGGATTGCAAGGATACTTCCAGAGAGTTAGAATCGACATTAACCCACCCGAAAGTAATCCCATGATAGCATTTTATTCGTTTATTTAATTACGCTGTCTTTTTTTTAAACAAAAAGAAGCAATAGAAACTAGCGTTTTATATGTTGCTCGAACAAACGCTACATGTGTGGATGTGGTCGTAAACACTTCAAATTAATGTTCAATTAATTAACGTCTTCGTATTTCTTGATTTTAGGGGAATCCCAAGATATCATAATTCTTCAAAACGCAATGCTCCATTTCTGATTCTTCAAAAGTTATCATAATGTATTCTTAATACTCCGATGGTATTTTATTTATTCCGACATTGATAAAGAATCGAAATTCTTTGTATAAGTTAAACGAAAGATGAATTTAGTTTCCCTTTTCTTCATGGACGGATGGACGATCTGGAGTACCGGCACAAATAAAAAATCACGATACAAGAGGTTGATTGACTCTCAAGGGAATTCGGAAGAGCCCCCATGGAACTTTCGATTTTCTCGGTTTAACGTAAAATGCCGAGACCTCCTCAAATGCGCAAAATTATCGGCTTCTGTCGGAGAGTCCCGTTGTCCGCGCACTTGGACTGGTTCACACGTTCCGGCTTTGTGAACAGCTGTCTATCTGTGTATGAACCTTTGTGATCGTACTGTATGTCCCATCCACTCGGATAAAGATAGGAATATAAAATTGAGCACCTAAATTCTGATTCTTCAGCAGGCTTTTGCAAAGAATGGGAAAAAGATATGGTGTCTCATTCAATCACAAAGAAAATAACGAATCGTACCCTGAGAACCAAGGTGAAGAATTCATAGATATTGATTTCATTATTACTTGAATTTTCCATGAATATTCTTTTGCGGAATATCTATAGGGTATTTGTAAAACACAAGTTTTGTATAGTTTCAATCTATAATCTATGCTTTTTTTTCTACTCATTTCACGCGATATAATAATTTTTATAATATTTTGCTTCCTTTCCGTGAAGGAAACTTTGTTTCTTTTCTCAATATTTTCATGTAATCATTACAAAATAATCCGAAACGTAATTAACTGGTGTTTTGCATTGTAACTTAAAAATTTTCAACATTTTTTATTTGGAAAGAGATGTGAGTGATATACAATGACATTTTTGGATACAAGGTGAGAGCCAAATAATATTTACAAGCTGCTCGACTAAATTTCAGATGATGTGTTGCTATTAACAACAAAGGTATCGACACTAGTCAAAAGTTGACACGAATCATCTTTAACGTGTCCTAGATTTTTAATTGTGTAACGACAGTTGCCTTGTTTCCGCCAGGAGCGTAAAGAAAATATGAGATGAATTACCATTCACGACTTTAAGACAAGAACCTAACGCCAGATAACGAACGTCATTAATCATTTAGTTCCACTTTATCACAACTCATCCCACCACGCCACGGTAGTTTTGTATTTAATGCGGGTTTTCGAGGCTAAGGGGAGACAAAACTCCTTATTGCTTCCGGATCGATTTCCACAGCAGTCCAGAGCAGAGCTCTACCGAATCGGTACTCGGCTAGATCTCAAGGAGGTAAACTGATCGCTGCAAAAGTCTTCCTTCCCGAATATATAGCTATACAACCGTCGATCCATTTCCCTCGTTGTAGACTCCGCTATCTGCCATTCCCGTACATTCAGTCGTTATTTTCTCTTTGCCGTTACAACGGCAAATACCGATCCTCCAGCAATACCCATTATCGTTCAGCTTCGTCTTTCGTTTTCCCCTCCCTCGTTGAATTCGTATTTACGAAGGGAGGAACCCTTTCCTCGTCATACCTTCATTATCCGGCATTTCACCTCTTCCCCCTCTTTTCATCTGTGCTTTTCACCGCTGCACTCTTCTCCCAGACACGCTGCAGCTGCCGGTCCATTGTTTTGGTCGGTGGGCAATTAGCGAGCGCGCCCGCACGTGGACGAGTCCTTTCTCTGTTGGAACTGGCTCTCTGGAAAGCGAATGAGGAGAAAGAGTCGAAGTGACGCAAAAAACTAGAGGCATACCAGCAACAGAGCCAGCAACGCTGACAGCCAGGGGCGGTTGAAAGTTGAAGCTCCACTGACGATGGGGGGGGGGAGTAACCAGGACTCTGGAATAAAACTCGTTCACTTCGAACTCTCTCTGACCGGCGAGAAGCAAAAGCGTAACGAGCGCATCCGACAAATACACGAGCTTCCTTTCCGCAATGACAGCATTTTTTGTGTAGAAAACCCTTCAACACTCTACGCATTCGACGATCTCTCTGGCGAACGTGTCTGCACTTCCGGTTTCATTTACACTTCTTATACCGACGTAGGGAATTTGATGCAATGGCAGTATCTTATAAGACTGTTGACATCTTCATTCTTATAGGATTTACGATAATTTAGTGACACATCTAAATATCAATGAGAGATATGATTACAGTGTCATTTCAACACATTATTGTTGTTATTAAAAGAACAATAATACTGGTAATTGTGAAAATAATGTATTCCATATAGTTTGGTACTAGCTGTCAGCAATAGGCACAATTTGAGTTAGAAATTTATTCATAATTATCGCAAAAGCATGAAAACATTCATTTCTGCACGATAATTAGTCAAAATGATTTATTTTTAACAATATTCTATATGTTTTTTGATTCAAATGATGCCGATCATTACTTGTTATTTAAATTATCCGTCATTTCGTTTATTACTGACTTGCACTCTGCGCGCTTGATGTTTTAATTGTTGCTTTACATTTTTTTTCAAAGATTTCACATTGACAATAAATCCCATAGACATCCCACAACAAAAAAATATCTCATTTAAACGTACAAGCTTTAAGAACCAAAACAAAGGAAAATACGTAAAGAATCCAACGAACCTAACGGACGTTAAAGAGTCATTTGCATAGGATCAAATCGTCGGAATCTAATGTTTTTAGACTGAATGACTGGACATTCCAAACGTATTAAGGAATAGGAATAAATAAGGGAGACATTGATTATTCATATATATGTTTATATGTCAATTAAATTATTTATATGTATATGTGTTGATAGACGTTCGATGTTTTTTTGCACGAATCTATCTTCTGTTATTCATCCCTAGGATAATTTGCCAAACATTCGTTCGTCGGATCATTTTATTGGCAACAATATCTTGGGTTCAAATATCCGGATTACCAACCGCGATACCGCTTCTATTTTTGTCTCACGAAGGTAGAAAAAAAGCATCGAAGAAGTCAACCAAAAAATGAGACGCAGTGACATAGAATGTCTCATGCGTCTAAGTGTGCGTTGTTTGTACATATGAGTCCCTCACCACCCAGAGGGTGTCATATGCTCATAGTTCATGTGGCTGACATCTTCCTGTAGTAGGCGGACTTTGTATGAGGAATTATTGCAGATCGGTGTTGTTACGACGTTGCGTTGAGATGCGTGCGCCGAGTTGACGTATGTTCAATTACACGTGTTGAATGGTTGTTGTATTATTTACACATGTGACCACCTAATGTCCTGCTAGAAATATTATCAACTTTATGAATAAATTTACCAAGTTTTATTTGATATCAATTAATACATTTCCTTGAATGATTGTTATTAATAACAAATTTAAATAACAAGCTTAACTAATTTATCGAATATATAACAAAAAGGTGAAAGGTGAAGGATCGTGCTGACCACTGACCTATAATTTTGTCGACAGGGCTAGGACTATCCCTTCCAAATCCCTGCTTCTTGGATCGGGTTGTTCTCTCACGTTTTCTCAAGTCTTTATTTTTATCTCTGTCTCAGTCTCTTCAGACTCGCGCCAGCCAAATCCTAAGGATTTCTTTCGGAAGCTTCAGCCAGAGTTTACTGTTTAAACGAGGTCTCCCGGGAGGGGTCCGGTACGCCCACTTGATTCTCAACTATTTTCCCCAAGTTTCTCTCCCCCCCCGCCCCTATTTCCTCAGAAGCATCCGTCTGAAACAGTTTCGTTGCACCGAGCACAATTCTCTTTGTCTATACGATGTTGGAGAACTCCCACAGACTGTTTGGGTGTCCTTGCAGCTGTGACGATGAATACCGAAAAAATATCTTCAGCACGATACTCTAGTCTCTGAAATAAATATATGTACAAGAATAACAATAATATACAACAAATTTCTTTTTTTTCATTAGGGTTGTCGAGAAGGATTATCTATCATCGATATAAACTACTTTAAGGAAGGTGGCCATTGCAAGTTTAAATATTACTGCGAAACCATGGACTCGTCGGCGACAGAAAATTTGACGAGGGTTCCCCTCTCAAACCCACGAGTCTTCTTTTTTTTTTTAAACAAAAAATAAACACGACGTGCCCAAAGGTTAGCCACGAAGGACTAGCAAAGTTTTTTATAATCTTCTTTCTTACTCTACCCGCTCCTCGAGAAGCGGAAAAGAAAAAGGTCTCGTTTGTTTCTCGTTCTTTAGCTTTGAGCATTATCTTGCGAAAGAAAAATGACGTTGATATTTTTACTTTCTCATAAACAGTACTGAAGGTTAAATGAAATACGAACAGAGTCTTCGTCATTTTTTTCATTCCTATTTTCCAAGGCACATTTAAATTGATGAAAACTTTGCAAACAGACGTTTAACGAATATACGCGATTGAACCCAGCACGAATTTACCAAATTTAAACAAAAACATCAAAGGAACGTTTCAACGAATTTCGTTATAGGGAAGAGACGTCAAATATTGAAGTCAATCAAAATACCAATTCACAAACGTTATTACACATTTTTTTTACACAATTTTCCCAAAGCCACTGCATATTTTCTTTCCCGAAAAATAAAACTTCGATATGTATCCAAAGTGTAGAGATAACGAGTTAAATTTTTCAATAGGTCCGATGAATATGTCTTTTCTTATCTGAAACGTCCGAGTCAATGGCTTACGGGAAAAACTAAAGCAATCAGACAAAGACTGATAAACACTTACGAGGATCTATCGAGAGTCATAATTAGCGTTTAACCAGTTTTCATGAGTGTTTTCGCATCCCCGTTAGTGTTTTTGTTCGTAAAGAAAAGACTTTTTCACCTTTTACGCCTACCTATTCGAGCGAAGTTTATAACCGGCGCAATTTTCAAGTGATAATTCAACCGCATTGGCAGCACCACCGTGGTTACCCGCTTAGCTTATATTGACTTAAGCTTCAATAAATCTGAAGAGGTGTACCTAAGAAAATAAAGATAACAAATATTGGTTACTCGGTTGATCTTTCGCATCATTTTGGCATGTCTCATCGTTCTTCTACGAAAGATCGTAGAATAGGGTCTCGATTTAGACGTGATGTTCGAGACGAGAGAGAAAAAGAATGTCGAAGATATATTTCTAGTTGCCTGTAGCGACTGCTTATACGAACGACCGATTCAACGACGGTTCAGTGTTTCTTGATAGGCTTAGGTCCAACGAATAAATTCGCCCCCTTGCATCTTCGCTCTAGTACCTAGAGCGAATCTCGATACCCTTAACGACAATACCAACCGCAGTATCGTATCTGTATATGTTTCTCGACTGTGCTAAGCGTGTTTGTGGCGTGAACGTGCGAAGGAGCTTACCTCCGGGTTTACGGAAAGTCTAGATTCAGGAATAATAAGACGGAGTGCTTCAAAGAGTATTCGTCCTCTTGTTCTCCAAACGGCTATCGATAGCCGGTCTCCGTCTATTCCAGACTATACTCTCGGTCCTCGATCAATTTATCCGAATTTCTCACGAGATTCCTTTTTACTGGAGAAATCGTGATCTTTCAGTGCTTTCTCTAATCGTGATCTCCTCTATCACAAAGTTTCACACTTCACTGATCCGCTCACTGTAAATATAATTTACACACATAAATATTTAATAATAATAATAATAATAATAATAATAATAATAATAATAATAATAATAATAATAATAATAATAATAATAATAATAATAATAATGTGGAAGTAATGTTGGAAGGCAATCTTCGTGACATATAAAACTTATTCCTGATTTTCCGCACCCTCTATCGCTTGGAGAACCTAAAAATCCGCGTTAAAGCCAAAACAATGGAGAATACTGAGAAGCTAGCTTTTCTTCGGCTTCCATCTTTGTGGCTGGTGAACTTTATCGTTGCCAGGCGCCGTTAAGATTGGCGCTCTTCCTTACCTCGGCGCTTTCTCCAGAAGCCGGTTACTCTCCATGCGCCCCTGGAACTGCGGTTTGAAGCTTCCGCATGGATGGAACTGCCGCAACTGCGAGGAATCTGGTAAGAAGTTGGGATCTTGCAGGGAACGACGAGAATAAGACGAATGAAGAAGAATAAGAAGACTAACAGGAGGAAGAAAGAAAGCGTCCGAAGGGCGGAAAACCCACCAGCTCGACCCCCCCACGTCCGGAGAGTCTTTTTATTGACGACGATAAACATTTTTATGGATCCCATGCGAATTACTAGTTTTTACAGCCAGCAGTGCCTGCAGCGCCAGAAGCAGGGTTCTGGGTTTTTCTCAGGCGTTCCGAACCTTGTTTCATCCCCTTCACACCCTCGGTCAACCCTCTGAAACGTCGAAGAGGACTTTTTCTTACTATATATGTTTAATCAGTGGCAAGTTCTCGCATATGCGAGAAGTCAGCAGCTAACAATCTATTCTCGCCTGCTGTTGAAGTTTCCCTGACGTGAGCAAAAAAAAAAACCAGCCTTCTTCGTTGATACGTTTGATATGACAATCGACACTGGAATCCAGTGGGACCCGTAAATGTCACCTTTTTCCTCTCGTAGCTTTCTCAAATTACATGTTACACACGAGTCTCACGCTTGCTAATTCAAGTTTTTTTTCGTTACACCTTCGTTCTTCGTACAAAGGGAAACGAGGACATTTTTTATTATTGTCCGCATATCGTATACTCTGAGTTCGTCGACCAAAATGTTGATTCATCACACTGATATACCCATGGTGTCTATATATTTAAAAAAAAAATAATAATTTTGTAACACGCATTTCACCGTACAGTGGGAAAAATTTGGCAGTGTCATTATATCTTCATAATAAAGCATTCGACGTATATGAAATGTAAAAATAGAATCAGTAAGTTCCTACAAACCTTTTTCGCATGATATTGATGATACGAAAAGCTTTTGCTCGGCGATATAGGAGTATCCTCGGAATATGTCCGTCGAGATACGCATTTTATCCATGTATGTCATATTGATATCCATTCGTATATGGAAAAAGATGAGCCGAGAGTAGACGGAAGTGAAATACAGAAAAGGAAGCCCGGGATATATTCGTGTTGTTGGAGGATAGGTTCAGTCGGATGGGTGCTCAAAGAGGAGGCAGCGCACTTAGATCTAGAGAAAAGGAGTGAGAACGGGGCTGTAAGAGGAAGACGCGTCCCGACGTCTGCATTTCTCGTCTCCTTTGTCGAGTCTCACGCGGGGCAACATCACCGGCAGCCATCGGATTCGACGGAGCGAAATATTCGTCTTGTATGACGCGACTATCCAAATTGAGACTCGATCGATTCGATACCGCTGGCTGTACCGAAAGCTCTATATCATGCAGCCACCTCCCTACCAACTGCGATGCCTATGCTATATACCTCCGCTTCTTTAAATCATCCCTCCTTGGCCCCCGCCTTCTTCGACGGCGACGGTGGCTTCCGAGATCCTAATAAAATTTCACCCTCGTCTACCACTCCCGCGCCTGGTTCACGAGAGCCTCGGGGTTATCCCCGCGAAACCTCTTTCTCAGTCTACTCTCACCTTAGCTTTTCGCTATGTTCCCTATTTTCGCCATTCCCTGTTTTCAGGTACTTTCACCAATCCACGTTTCTATCTAATACCTTTGGCTCTCTACCTTCATTTCTCATTTTATCTGTACTTCGATTTCAATCTCGTACTTTCAGAAATAAACAAGAAATTGCAATTTTGAGATAGGTGTCACTCGCATCAAAATAAAACACGCGAATTCTAACAATTTTGGCAACCAAGATGAACTTGGAACATAACATTTGTTTCGTCAATTACCGGAAGAAGTACTCCTGCCTAACGTTGTGCCCCGTGCTCCGAGTTACTGAAAAGTGTACTTTTATCTGTACATTCAATTTGCATTAAAGTTACTACCCGGAAAGTTTGTTTAAAACACTTTTGTGACGACTTTGTAGTAAAAATAATCTCAATTCTAAAATAATGAGTATAATTTTTTTGCGAATTTAACGTAAAAAAATGCTCCTTGGTTTCCATCGACTTTCTAGTCTCCGCCTCCCCTGGCTTCACATTTCATCCCAATTTCGCTTCCATACTAAAAGCCAGCATCGCATTGAACCTGGGACAAATAATAGGCGTTGTTGAATCCAAACTTGAGTATGAGGGAATGAGGATGAGCGAGTGCAATGTATATACCAGACAAAATTGCGTACAGGTATAATATTAAACACGACGAAGTTGATATCCGTTTCACAGAGGCACAGCTAGCGATACGGTGAACGGTTGGGTCAGTAGACTGTGGATGCTCCGAGTTGGTATCTCAGCTTTCAGAAATTAAGCATAGAGGTTATCGTCATTACACTGCACAGGAAAGTCCTCTCTCTCTCTCTCTCTCTCTCGGTGGGCTCGCGATAAAGGGAGTTGAAACTCTCTCTGGCTGATTCCGCTAGCGTGCATCTACAGCGTAGTCACGGGTCACTGAATGCGCGAGAGATAGAATTTGCGAGACTAAAGCTGACCATCGCGTTGTATGTACCTCGGGGGAAACAAGATGCGACCTTCCCAACAGTGCCGGTTGCACTCGAGTTAAAGTTGTGATTAAAAAGTTTTTAGTGATTCGTGGCCGCAGGGTTCAAAGTTTTATGGCGGAGATATTCAAGATTGATGGTGTCATTATAAAGTCAGAGTAATTTACCAGCTGGTAATTGAGGTCAAGTACGTTACTTCTACTTCACTATTGCTGTATACGCGAAAGCTTTTTTCGCTGAAATACAAATTTAAAAAAAAACAACATATTCGTTACATAAATAAATATAATAATATATACAAACATATAAGATATACATTTTTTATTTCTTACAATTTTTATTATTTTAAACCTGTGTTATGTATATTCAAACTCTATATTTATTAATTTTATGAATATATACTTTTATCTTCCAGAGGGCTCGTTGGATTACACGCGAGAAAAAGCTCATCTAGATGTACCGACAATTTTGAAGTAGTAACGCTCAGTGTGTTGTGCTCCGACACAATTCAATTTCTTTTCTATCGACGACATGCAATGCCTCTCGCGTACTTTACGGCACGTACATCTTGACTTTTATGCGACGGAAATGTAAGTATTGGAAAGTAACGAGGGAGAAGCAAAAAAGGAGGATACATCTTGTCATTCGCGAAAAAAAAGGGGATAGCGAATTTAACCAAACCCCGAATACTTAATGTTTAACATGACCTCTTCGAACTATAATAATTCGATCTTGTGTTGATTTTCAGTAGTTATGCTCGGTGTGTGTTCAGACACCACCCAATTACTATTGACGTTCTGCAATGATTCTCGCCTTATCCATGACACGTACAGTTCCTTTCTTCGACGGCGATAAATAAAACGAGAATATATTGGAAAGTGACAAGGAAAAAGAAGAAATGGAGGGCACGTCTTGTCGTTCGCAAAAGACGACGACGACGAATACAACCAAGACGTGAAAACTTGATTTCTACTTGGCCTCTTCGAACTAATTCGATCTCGTGTCTGAAGGCGTTCTTTGAATAAAAGTACTCGTCACTTCGTTATCCCGAGTCACTTCTCTTCCGTTCGTATTCTCTTATCTTTTTAGTCGTCGCTATTCACCCTGCACTTTTTTCACTGTATTCTTCTCATCCTCATTTTATCATTAGTGCCACATCCTTCACGACTACTTGGACGAATTATTCACGTGGGATTATAAAACTCTACTTCTTTATCAAAGTATCAAACTGGATGAATGCTAATTGTTTATAATGAATCAAAAAGAACAACAGTGTCCTTTGCACTCCTTTTTCTCTTCGTGTTGTGTTTGTAACAATATCAAGGAAAAGTATCTTGCATCAATCACAGAAACGTTTGTATCTATTAAAGAAAACCGATTTCCATTGCCAAGAATATAAAATAAACCTTTCGGATTTTGGTTTATCTCATAATCTCTTTGATTTTTGGATAACCCCAATAATTCTGCATTTTGTTACACAATTAGGACATCCACGTAACCCGAGAAACTTTGCCAAAATGTGTACATCACAGAGGCTTTTACTTTCGTTTTTTTTTCTTGAGAGAATATTCGTAATGCAACAGGGGAGTCTCGAGAGAGAGAGGTGAAAGTGTCAACGACGAAACGGTAAGGGTTGGTTATGGAATTCTCGTCAAAATATCCCTCAGGGCACTACCCAGCAACGAAAACCCCACCTCCGTTCTGTCTTCTCGCTCCCATCGCTACCATCATCTTTGCCGATCGTTAGGGCCCTCTCAGCGCTTCCATCGTACCTCGATAATAATTATCGTACCGCAAGACTAAATTACTGAGAATATACTAGCTCATGTGTACGCGAAGCTACACGCCATTTTACCCTTCCCGTACCTCTGGGGTCCAAAGATAATTACGCACTCGGGATCTTCTCTTCTCACGACTGATTTCTCATTCGCCTGAAGTAAACCACAATAACGTCATGTGTATCGACAGATGAGGAGCGATAGTTCGCAACGAGGGACCAATGCTAATTTTTGTCGATTGAATGTATACATACATTTCATTATATTAAACTAACAAACGTTAGTTCAATAATATGAGTATATATATATGTACGTTTACTCATTATGCCAATATGCCATCCAGCGACAATTTTTCTTTCTATTTTCATGGATTGATAACATTTTATTTAGTCAACTATTCCATATACTGTTAAAAACCAGTTGTGTAAAGTCGTACGGTGTTGTGGTGGTAAATTAATGTCTGTTTCATTTTTAACACCATTTAGAATAATTCTTTACACCATCGACGCTATTGACATATTCGACTGCGTTAGTCATGGCAAATGTCACACTTGGCTGTAAGATTGAACACTTGAGAAGTGTAAACCACAGAAGCGACTCGGATTGTTAAACGACGGTGTTAAACGTATTTCGACGTAACGGTAACTCGGTACTTACGTTGCTCTATCGTGTAATATGCGCGTCAGTCTCGAATAACGATTTGCAATTTGTATCTTTATCGGTACACTGTTAAAAATTTGATGCTAAAAGTCAACCCTACACCGAACAAAGGTTTTGTTGCTCCATCCAACTGCATATTTAAATATGCTTCTGGTGATTAATTTAGTTGGGCCAACAAATCAGTTCGCTGGACCTTATCATTTATGGGATTAGCCCAACTAATTAATTGGTTGGCTCGATCAATCAGTTTATTGACCCAACTAAATTACTCGTCTGGAGCGTATTTAACTATGTAGTTGGTTGAAGTAATCAATAAATTCTTTCCGTATACACAGTGTCCGTATGAGTCTACACCGACGACCGTGTCGATGGCCGGTGATCAATAGCCGGTGTCAGCTTGCATTATATCCTCCAAACGTTAATACAAAATTAAACATTTTGCTTCAAAATAGGTAAATGAAAGACAACGACATTTTTAAATTTCATTTGTACCGTAACTCTCTTCCAATTGTTAACAGTTTATTGACTTTTATCCACTCATCCCGAGTCTCATCTACACTTTTTTTATTAGAGAGAGAGAAAATATATGGCGATCACCGGGAATCGATTCCGAATTGTTCTGATACCGAGTAAGAGTGCTAATCACTGCACTGATTTCACCTACATATTCCTCTAATTCGAATCGTCTGCTTATATGCAAGGCAGGGATCATTACAAGAGTATTATATATTTGCTATATATCATTCTAGATCATTGCACATTCTTTCTGTAGTTTGGTATGAGATACGAGTGGATGCACAGTGCACTTTTGTGCTGTTTATAATTAGTATGATGCTAAAAGCGAAAGGAGTTTACGAAGCTTTGAGGTAAGGCATCTTCAGGCAAGATGAATCGGATTAAAGTTTCGCGGTGATGTTGAAATATGAGCAAGTACCATTATCAATGGTGGGTAGGGCTAGCAAAATCGTCTGGATTTTCTGAAAACGATTGAAATATGTTGGTTTTCTTTCTCTCGTTCTCCTCGTATCCTCGATGATTCGAACTTTCGTACAGGAGGCTGGGTGTAGACTAGTAACGGTGAATTCGATAGTCGTGATGTAGACGACAGCTGTACCGTCCTAGGTAGGCCGTGAGAACAGCACAGCAGAGGGACCAACCCCCGATCACCCGGGCTATCAAATTAGGGTGGACCGGAATCAAGCTCCCGGTCAAACTCTGGCAAATTACTCGGGCACGTTAAACAAGGGGATAATGAGCCAATTCGTCGGTTGAATTTGTGTTGGTTGCTGCAAATCTCTTCTATTTTGGATTATTGAACCGGTGCGCGTACATGTACAACGATATCAACGTTGGAAAATTTCCCCTCGAATGCTCGTCGAGCTTTTCTGTTACATACCGGAGCTTGTAACATTAACGTGAAACATTGGACTGGATTAATGTAGGATACGGTGTAAGCGTATATACTGGAACATGAAAAGAGTTTCAGGTTTAAATGCTGATGAAGCATTAAGAGCTACTGTCGGAACTCGACCGTCAACCATATCATCGTTGGTAAATACTCCCTCGAAATCTGGTCGAGATTTTATGTTACATACCGTGGCTTGTAACATTATCGTAAAACATTGGACCAGATTAATGAAGGATACGGTGAAAGCACGATCACGAACAAAGTTTTAGGTTGACTGATGAAGCGTTAGAAATTAGATTCGGAATTCACATTGAAAAAGACCTGCGCATGAGATGCGGCGAATCGTTAGGGTAGGACACGGTCGAATAGCTTAGTTCGCTGAACAAGTGAAGGTGAATAGGTCAGGTCCAATTGTACTTGTCAAGTCCTAGAAAATACGAGGGAATACTTTGTGAGATATTGGAAAAATTCTACAACCCTTATCAGACGAATATCAATAAACGGTGTAATATTTGTGACAAATCTGGCACGGATCTTACCAATACTTTAACATTTTTACTAGACGTTAGTTCAACCCCAGTACGCTGGGTTACTATAGGCTTTTCTACAGTGTTGTTTCTGCTGCTAATAATGAACCGATTTGTCTCGGTCGTCACTCAGCTCACAGTTCGTAGCTAAAGAACGAGGGTGCTGAGAGTTCCACTCGACCCGCAAGCGGAAGACCGATAGCATCCCTCTTGGTGGGTTGTTCCTGCTCTTATTTTCTTTGAAAGATTGATGCCCGTACGTATTGTGTACTGTAAAGAACGAGATTTCATTCGTGTTAAAGGGGATCATAAGCAAGCCGTCATCTTGACATAACATTATAAATAAATCCGTTATGACGTAGCTTCGTAATAGTTGTTAAGTAAATGGTAATTGCAGTAATGAAAGCTTCGTAACCAAATCTTAAAAGTAAAAATTAAACAACTTTTCCACATAGTCGATAACTTCGGTATTTCAGGGGACGCTCAGCGAAAATGATCTGCGAGGCGTGTGAGTACAAATGTAAGAATCACTCGTCTTGAATTTCATCACCACCTCTCCTGAATGTTGAGATCCTCCGAAGAACATTGATATGACTTACAATGAATACTGTTGATTTTATAATAAATATCCACCGGTGTGCTCCAATTATAATTGAGAAGAACCCATATGAAAGATAGATGAGACAAATAGTGAACTTTCGTTAAATAATACTGATGAGGTTTAACCAGACTGGAGCGTCCATCAGGTCGAATGGTCCAATGAGAAGTGCCGTCACTCGTTAGATCGTCTATTACTATCGAGTAATCGCGTACTCGTAACTTGTCGGGGATTACTTCGGGAATCTTCGCTTTTATATAGTCACCTCCATTAGGCCGTTGCTCCTAGTGCTAGAATTCGCTACAAAGTGTCCAAGGCAATTGGTGTAGACTTTTTACCAGTGTTTACCCGTTTGGTGTTGTGAACTATTTTCGGAGTTTAATTTACACAAGCGATTGTGTTATAATCATCAGACCCCACCTAAAAATTTACATTATAATTATGTTCGGAATAAGTAACTGAAAATCAATAAATTATCAGCAATCAATACATAATTATGGCACGAATATATAATCCATTAATTACGTTGTACTTCATTCTCATATTTTCAAGTGAAATGCGTTAAAAGTTTTGAGGTTATAATACAAATATGAACACACACGTTTCTGTTTACAAACTACATATTTTAAATAACAACAATTTTGACAGTGAATATTTCGAAAATACGATAATCGATCCAATTCAAATTGAACAGGAAACCTTGATCCGTCACATAGGACGAATTTATATTTATTTCATGTAATTAGCAAAATTTCTAGACGCGAAGTTGTTCTGAACCTCCGATAATTTCTCGATGTCTCAGACCTTCGTAAACCATAGCGATAAAACATCTGCAGAGCAGTCGAGATTTTTTTTTTTCGATAATAAAAACATTCAAAATAATCTTTCGAAGTTAAGAAAAAGTAATTCGCAAAAAGGGTTATCTATGAGTCCGCATATCTTCTTCACGTTCGCGGGTTATACCTTCAGGTACGATGCAAGGGTCAACGAGAGTACTCACGTATCAGTGTCTAGCGCGAAACCTTTTTTACCGGCTAAAACCATCGATGTGCGGAAAGCGTCTTGCCCCATACTTATAACCGCTCAAATTTAATTCGGTTCATTAAGTAAAAGCCAATCTAAGAACTACCACGTTAAGGAACAGTCCCATCATTGATTCGATATGTGCACGTTACGGTATAGAATTATATTAAGTGAAACATTTTAATATTCCAATATTTCAATATTTCAAATCTTCGAAAGAAATGCAACCTTGCAATAACAAATTCAGTATTAATTTATAACAATTAGATTGAAACAGCGTGTATAACTATTGTGTTTGGTTGTTGAATGAATAATATCTTTGTTCAACATCGGTGTAAACCATATTTTAATAACTCGAACCCTTTAAATTTAATTTTGCTTTACCGACGACGATCTTTACCGGTGAAACCTCGTACCGCGAAGTACCGGCGTACAGAAGAAGCCTTAAATATAATTAACAAACGGTCTATGTAAATTTGAGGTCGATAGCGTTTAAAGTGCTGTGATCCCAGAAACACCTGAATATGCTTCTCGCGGAATAGCACAATGAGAAACTGTATTTATATATTCTATAGGACTCTGTAAGTGCTTTCGTATGACCAGAGATCCTTTTGTAGCACGGAAACAGGACATGCCAAGATATTTCCTGGTGTTGCCTCGAGGGCAAGCTCTATCGGCTATTTAACGGACTTGCGCATACTACCGCTGTTAGTCTTGTACAGCAATACTCGTATATTGTATACCGTGTACTCTACATTCGCATATAATATTGTTGCGCATGCAGTTGCAATTATTATCAATGCGGACTTGCCGAATTTACCGAAATCACCACATTGGGGGGGCCTATTATTATTGTTTAAAATTAAGTAATCGATAAATGGTTTAATCGACAATCTATTCATTCGGTATTATTAATTGTTCCTAATTTTCTACGTAATATTTAAATAATTTTATTCAATTATATATAACGCACTGTTTTTGTTATTGAATAACGTTAAACTCTCTTCGAACTCATTTCCCTCGGTCAATATGTTGACATTGAGGCAGAATACATTCACCTGTATTAAAAACAGTGAGTAAATGTTATTAAATTGTTATAAAACCCTGAAATACGTTGATCAAAGAAAAGATAATCAGACGCTTGATCGATGTATAATGATTTGAAGGAAAATATTCTCAGATGATCGAATCATTTAACCACTACATTGATAAAACAGTGATAAAAATATTTTATTTTGTAACTCATCGAGAGGTAATTTGCTGCACCAAACGATTTCACAACCACATACTCTTCGTATAAGAAGTGTACGCGGTAGAGCATAACGAGCCAGACTCGTTCAACTGCTGGAACCGAGACAGCCATGCACAGGGAGGGATGGTTATTACGCCGGGAGCCACGAAGCGGGTTAGACACAACGCGCGAAGGGATGAAGACTACAGCGTAGCCACCACCCTGTGAGGTGTGCGCTAGTGTAGGAATTGCTCGTCCGGGGGAGTCTTCGACCTCGAGGTGAGGGTGCCGCGCACGCTACGAAGAGCGAGCAGTATGCCTCTGGCTCGCGTGCCGCGAGAATCAATCTCCTCCGTCTCGTACCCGGGTAACGTTCCATCCTCGTGTCATCGTGTGTGACAGCAAAAAGCCGGCAACTTCGAACCGTATTATGTATTGAAAATCGTTGAGTGATAAAAATGTCTTTGTAGCCCAAGTGCGACGAATATATTTAATGATTCGAAATAATTTCTTTATTTCATAAAAATAAAAAAATAAAAAAAACGATTGTACGAATCGTGTGGAATTTTTAACTGTCAAGGTCCGTATAATCTCTTCGAAGGGAATAAGGGAATTCTCTTTTTTTTCGTATTTTGGCTTCTTTATCTTATTTTTTTCTTATGTTTAAACAGTAGAAAAAGTATTCCAAATGTATTAAATGGTAAAAGTATATTGAAGACAGCGTAGGTACTTAAATTTCACTCGATGTTCTTTATTTAAAAAAAAAAACAATACTTTTCCTTTTGGAAAATAAATTTTTATCTTACTATCGTATCGCGAAAATATTGAGAAAAGTGTAAATAAAAAATGTGCTCCTTTTGACAAACATAAATGATAAACACTCTAGCGCTATATTGTATGAAAGAATTTTATATTCAAGAGTCAAGATTAAGTGCTTTGCTGCTGGTCGTGACGCTCCTTTACTTAAACGTTGCGGAAAGATTTCTTTATTATAACTCCCAACGGTAATACCGCATATCTACGTGTTTGAATGAAATCGTGTACAGCGTTAAAGATCGCAGGACAAACATACTCGTAGTGGATGGTTTATGCCTCGTTAAACTTTACGCGTTTTGCAACGGTGTATGTATGTATGTATATATGTTTGTGCGTGTTTATGCTCTGCACTTCGGCACGGTCGCTTGCCGGCCGGCACGAAGATAAACGAGTTTATCGTCGCGAAAACTCTCATACTTGGTGTCACAAAAATTGCCGGGGCCTATCTATATTATCTAAAATATTACGTGAGACTGAATATACTTTTAGTACCCTGCAATAAATAAATAACATAATTCCTCGTTAACAAAAATGTAATAATACAAAGTTTTTAAAACTTATCCAACGGATAAACGTGATTCATTCGAAGGAAAATACTACCTCATTGACTAATAAACAAATAATCGGGAATCTTTACCATCGGATACAATTGTTTAAAACAAATCGAATATATTATTTTCCACGAATATAATTATTTATTTATTTATTTATTTATTTATTTATTAGTAAATATTTAGGCCATAAAAAGTAAAATACTTTAACGAAGATCCCAGAGGGTTTGTTAAGTGTTTACGAAAACAATGAAGCAGCTTCAAAATCCGATTCGTGAGGTCAAGGAACGTATGATACCCCGCTTTTTATCTCACCACGATTCATTCGTGTTAAGATAATAATAAGGTAGTTGGATAATAAAGTTCACGGACATATTATAACATGGAAAATATTTATGTATGATTCAATACGGGATTAAGTATCTCACTATTGCAGCACGTATTGTTTCTTTGTGAAGAATTTTTGCTTTATCGTTTCGATTTTTTGTCACTACCCGATAACAGAGGCTTGACAATGTCCGAACGATCTGAGTTTATGACAGCCGTAACTGTCAAACTGTTTTATTCTATTTTTCATCGCAAAGTAAAATGTAATCATTTTCGTCAGCCATAATCGTCAAACTGTTCTATTGTATTTATCATCGCAAAGTAAAATGTAATGAGTTTTGTCGTGAAAAGGTAAAATATCTATATCCCTTGCGGCAAGTGAAAATTCGAGTAATCGAAAATGAAAAACGACAAATAGACGTTTTAATACTATTTGACTCACGAAAATTCAAAAAAAAAACCTTCTATATTAATTTACTTTTTAAAGTAATTATGAAACAGCGTAGTTGATTGCATAATTTGAAATCGTGGTATTTCCAGTAAATATTAAATGATAACTATTAATCATTAGTTCACGCGACTACCTTTATAGTTGCATGACATATTTTAATATTGAAACAAAATCTTGTACGGTAACTGTAAAAATAGCGTTATGAACATAAAATTAATAGTTGCCACTTTAAAAAGTAGCAAGTTCCATTTTTTTCCAGCCATAAATGGTATTTGGTATACACGTTGTATTGAAATCGTCCTTTCTAACGTAAGGTTTCTCTCTGAAAGGGTCGTTAAGGTACTCGAACACCTTGCAAATGTAATAAATACTCCTCGGGGATCAAAATTCTAAAAATCCATACGATTCTTTGCGACGTACGTAACTCCAAAGACTACCCGAAAGGCTTTCGTGGGCTGTGTACGCTTCACTGGATGTGCGTATAGATCTTTAGATCGGTACATACATGTAAATAAGATATATATCGCAGCTGCTGGCGTAGACGGGATGTAGTACTCCCATAGCGGTACACACTATAATCGAAGATACGTAGCACATAATGAACCCAGATTAAGGGACGAGAGGTAGATACTGCTTTCGATTGGCGATCGAGCTGCAGAGACAGCAAATTTCTCTGGTGCACAGATTGTACATACACCTGGTACGCGGTATACCGTAGCTTGTACATGCAAAGCTGCTATCTGTCGCTGTTATCAGTGGTTTGAGAATTAGCCAATACTCACACATAATACAACTGCATCGACGTTGGGCGCATGTCGACGTACTAATGATACCGTAAGATAATAATTGATGAAACCAGCAAAATCCACCCTTGGCCGGATAACTCAAATTAGAAAATTTAATGCTCAAATTCCAAGTGCACTATAATAAGCCATTATGAAACTCATATGAGACTCTGTGATTAGATTACACAGCTTCAACAACAATTTTTAATACAGTGCGTAAAGGTATTATCTTATTTTTTGTTGTTTTCAAATGTACGATAAAGTGAATACATTTTTTTTATAAAGAATATCCAATTGTTATCATCTCTTTAGGTAGAGTCCTTACGTGTGGTTTTAAACATGAGATATTTAGTAAGCGATTAACTAAAAATCGTGTGATCTTGCACTGAGAGAAAGATTTAGAGAAAAATGATTAAATATGCGGTTGCGTGTGGCCAAGTAAATATCTAGTTAATTCCAATGAAATAAATGTTCTTTTTCGATGAAATAAATATTAATTAAAAATAATATTTAGTTCGTTCGATCGACTAAATATTGATTTGAACAAATAAATATTCAATTCGTTATCCACAACCGCAGATTTACTCGATTTAAGTATTTTTTCTCTCATTCCATTATTTATTTAACATTATTATTATTTAACTATAGTTTGAAAAAATTGTCCAATTAATTTTATTATTTCTTCTGTTTTATAAAGTGAAATTACCGTGTGATACGTATGTACGAGTAGCTGGGATTAAAAAAATAATTGACTATCGAATAAATGGGCATGAGAGTAATTCGTTATACACCCAAGTACTATCGTTAAACAAAATGCTCGTCGAATGCCTTCATTTACTTCTTTTTTATTTCAATCTCTTCCTTTTCAACCTTCATCCAAAAAGACCGCTGTTATTTAGATCGTTTCTCGATTTATATATTCTCCTTCTTCTTAACGAGAACTCCTCCCCTTTCTGTATCTCTCTCCGGCGCCAGCCTCGTTTTCTTAAGTACCAGGTGATTAAAAGTTCGACCGGACCGCGATTCACGCCCGCAGAAGCTATAACAACCGTCCGTAGGAACTCTCGTCTTCCGGGCAACTGCGTGAAGCCGGGTATTATATTCTCGACGAAACTCCACCTATACGCTACATCGTTTGCACCATTCCCTTACGTATACTTTATTCATCCCTTGGCTCGCACGGCCATGAGATTCCGAAGTTTCAGAAGGAAGGAGCCAGTGAGCGGTGACCTCGCCCCAAGGATTTTATATTTCTGTCCGTGGGTAACGAGTCAAAGAATTTTCAGAAGCTTCGGAACGCGGCTATATATGACCAGGTACGACCGCATCACGAGATAACATCTTTCTCATCCCTCGCCGAAGAGGGCGCGGATAAACGCGATAATTATTTCCTCCCCTTCGGGGCCCTCGGTTATCTCTTCTTCAAAACTTTTCTGGTCTTACTTCACCGTTAACTCTGTGGATCGTTACGCTACGAGGATTTTGCTCTTGGCCTCATTATTACATTTTCTACGAATTTTTTTCTTCTCCCTAAAAAGTAAAGATAAAGAAAAATTGTTAGCAACGTCTACCCTCCAGAAATATATATAAATATAAATATATTTTATTAAAACATATTTTTTAATTAGAATTTTTATACATTTTACCTTTTTATTGCGTCCGCAGCCGACTTACGCTCCTACTGCATCATATTCCCTCGTCGGCATAGGATAACTACGGACAATCTATGCGATACTCGATTGGCCCTTTCAACAGAGACCGATATCCTTATCAGAGAATCATCAGTCTCCGAGAAAATGAGCTACGGCTCGGCGGTCACCGATACGAATAATTGGTAGCACAAAATTATGCTTAACTCTGAAAACCGCGAAAGACGCACGTCGATCGTACACCTATCAATGTCGGTGCACTCGACGAATTAATAATATTAGGTAGTAAGCTTGTTCTAATTATTACACGGAGAGAAGAATCTGGTAAAACTGGTAATACATCTAAGAAAAATTGCTATAGTATACATCTGGCAGTACGAGACTCTGTCGCCAGCTGTCAACAACTGTGAGATTAACAGATAATTGTTATTCCGTTTGTATATGTATGTCATTCATAGGTGTGCGTTGGCACGGGGTGACGCTATACGCAGTCACATAGAATTAAACTTTGATAAGAGGGTAGAAATCAATTGTACATTTTACGAAGTTGGTTTACGGTTCTGAAGCTTCGAATTTTTATAATAGTACTGAATCGTCGTGTACCAGGAGTATAAGATTAATTCTCGTAAACACGATAAAAATTTGTCGGAAAATTTTACATTTGTTGACAAGTGACGCCACTACGAATACTACCAGTCGACGATTAGCAGTTTATCTCATATGGTAATTTATATAAACAATCAAGACATCTTAATTTCTAATGACAAAAGTCCCATTTGTAATATTTAAACATGTAACGTGTTGAAAATAACACGGTCGCATGCCTAGAATTGTTATGGTTAAATTTTTTAAATCGTTTACTTTGTCTCTTCATAAATAAATGGTTCTCTTCGTGCACGGGCAAATAAACCATTACAATTTACTATCCGGATTTACTGCGGGAAGTAAAAATACATGAAACAATATTATAAGAACAAAGCTACATCAATGACGTAACAAAAACTCTGCAGTATTCATCGCGCAGAATCATATTTACTTTGCTACAAATTTCATTGGTTTTTCACAATTGTTCACTTTATAAATTGACGTGAGGGAAGATAAAATGTTTGAAAATCAAAGTTACTGCAAATGTAGAAGATGGGTCCAGACAAAAACGCTTCACAGCCTCAAAGCCATCTATGGTGCACGACCCATGACCGCTCGTAATTCGTGCGACACTAGTGGAAGTAGCGTATCCGTTCCGGCGAAGCGATAAGCGGCGAGCGAGTGAATTATATACGGGAGAAGAAGGGTAGGCGAACTACCCCTATTTGCCACAGTGAGTGTAAAACTACTTCATCCTTAAACTACAGAGAGAAAAAGAGAGTAAGAAAGATATGTCTGGACTTGGTAAAGAGACGGAAAAATAATCCGAATAATGGTTATTGCTGCGAAGAGTGAACGAAGCGAATATGTCAATGCCAGGTAAGATGATAAAAGAAGCACAATAGCATATCGCGGAGACTGTGTCGAACATTAATTTGTCTATTGACTCTTCGAGCGTTAATAGAAATCAGTGTTTAGTAAAATTTTCGTTATAATTTATTCGTGCCTTCGCACTAACTGTTACAATATCTCCTCGAAGTACCCTAATGCACTTGAAAAGATTCTCTAAAAAAGTTTCCTTGGAAATAGTAAAAGCACCGGATAGGAAAACTTGACCGAGGGTATGGAAAATGTACGGGGAGGTTTTATCTCACAGTTTTAACAGTTTCCTGGCATAAGTGAAGTAGTAAACCGAGAGAAGTGGAAAATGAGGTTTGGAAAAAAATTCTATGCGATCGATAGCAGCAGTTCCGACGGTGTGAGGTAGTCGAACTAGAACCATTAATGGATTTTCAATAACGTGGTTCCCGTGTGTGAGTTTATGTATATACCGTATATACCGCGTATGGAAGTTCAGTGAAAAAAGCCGCAATGCTTCTCTCGCGCGGAATCGTTTCGTTTGCTCTCGAAGAAATTAATTCCGATAGGCGATGTGGTATTATCACCATGGCTTGGGCCATGGTTCAACCACACCTGGAACTGTACCGCTGCTGCTTCTCTGAAAAACGAGAGTCGGTCCGACTAACGAGGGAGGTAACCACTGGCCAAAGCGCGAGGGATTGCCGGGGGTAGTTCTCTCGCCGAACCCCGACCAACCTGTTCTCTGGGAAAAGCGCGTGCGGATTTTCGTAATGGAGAAATACTATCTCCGAACGTTCGACCCTCGTCCCTCGAATTCCCGACTCTTTCCACTCTCCCACCCTTCGTCTCTTCGCACTGACCCTCCTTGTTCTAATAAAGTCGCTCGCGGTACGCTCCAAATAGTTTCGTATAAATTTCCCGCGTCTCTTATCTATCCCTTGATAAAGTACAATCCAACATTATCTTCCATGAATTATCTATGCTTTTAGCGTAATTATTATTGAAGTGAAACTCTGCAGCTGATGGCTTTCGATACAAAATTTATTTTACGTCGATCAAGAAGAGAAAGGAAATTCCCATTAACATGACTTAAAGTCTATCGACAAACTAAATATGTAGTTAATTCAACAAAATCCCTTTTTGATCAACTCAATATTTCATTTTATTCATTTCGGTTCGTTCCATCGACTAAATATTGGTTCAATGAAATAAATATTATTTCACCGCTGGCAGCCCTAGATTTGATTAATTTTTCAAAGTCATTCTATCAGTGCAGGCTTCACACAGATTCATATTGCGTTTCTGATCGTTTCTTTTGTAGATATAATCGACGATTATTCTGTACGAATTTATAACGCTCTAGAAGCAATTATCTTTGAACATAAATTCTGCAATTCGAACCTTCCCGTACTTATTTTATTTCTGCTATCGAGTGACTCTTGTTTAATCGATAAATTAGAAAGTGCTATTATTTGTTTTTGTTAATATTATTTATGTACATTTATTAATAACTCAATGCAAACGATATCCTTCATACGACAATGAAAATCGATGTAATCTCTGTAGCGTTTTATTGCAGTAACACACGATTGACCGATCGAGAGCCCAACGAGTCCCATTTTGCCCTTTACTGGTTTTATTCGCATCCACGAGTATTCGATCCACTTCGACAGTGGCTCACCTGTGACGGTAATATATTCCTCTTCACTTAACACTGCATACATTGTACAGTTGAGTAGCTCCGAACAATAAAAATTATACTCTTTCCAAAATATCTTTCACGTTACACCTTTTATTAACGCCGAGGTATTTGTTTGTCCATATGTTCCACATATGTATCCGATATAACTGTATATGTGTACAAGTTTCGTAGATAATTTCTCGTCAGTGCATGTAGCACCTGCTGCTCGGCATCAAATGTACGACAGAGAGTTTCAGGAACCATCTACGTCCTACGCGTAATTCATATACGCAAGTACCGCATGTGCGTCGTGCAACGGTACACAAGCTCTTCGGTAAATTGCTTCGTACGCCTTTAGTTTTACCCTCATTCGCTTTCACACTCGAATTGTATTGCATATTACGGCATATTACGTAGTCGAGCAAAATCCCACCATGCCTCATCGTTATATGGAATCGCCTCCAGTCATACGTTAAATTCGAACGACATTGTAACGGTATGTGTATCAATATATGAAACAGCAACATATTTCTGATGTTCAACACGCAGGACAAACAGTTCGTCGAATAGTGTATCAATACAAAGAGTGCGGTAAACGAGGCTTTGAGGCTGAACAACATGGTCATTACCAACCAGATCGATTTTCCGCTTCAAAGTACTGTTAACATCTGTATACATTGTAACAATTATACATTTATTGTGGATTTTTCAACTTAAATCGTGAATAAATAAAAAAAAAAGCAACGAATACAATCGCAACTATATCAACAATGAAAGTTGTAGCGATTTTAATGAGCTACCTTCCTTTGCACAAATAGAAAATACCAAATTGTTTAACTTTTGAGAAAATAGATACTAAATACGTTATTTTGCGTTTACATAGAGGATGCTTTGTATATGTAAAAAAATAAATCGTGCTTTTCATACTGCGGTATACAAAACTGTCTGAAACATCGAGAAAAATAGTTGAAAACAAAATGACTTGCTGTATGCATTTGTCTTTTTAGTTGTTGAGCCTCCAGCTCCCGCAAATTCCGAGATATCAAGCTCTTGTTAAATTCACGTGTGGTCTATCATTGAACAAAGTTTGGAATAAAATTTGGCCCGAATCGGTCGAGTGATTAAAGTTTTATGGCATAAAAAAATGTTTTTCAATTGCTTCGGGAACTCGCTCATAAATCATGAGCTTCTCGGACGTAAATTTTTTACGAAGATTAACTAGGAATTACGGGAGTGCTGGCCGACAATTTCATGAGAAACGACAGAGGTACTCAAACTTTCTTTGTCTGTTATTACCTTTTACAAAAAGCTTCCTCCGTGAGGGAGCACAAATCGATAAACATACTTTCTCGGAGAGATGGCTTTGTGATTGGGAGAAATTAATTAGGGAGCAATGTGGAAGGTTTGCTTTACTGTTTTTTTTTTCTATTTCCATTATCCTTCCTATAAGGAACCTTGGGTTTAACCGAATAAGTTTAAATAAAACGAGTCAGCGTCAATCACTGTTGATCCTATCGCGGATATATCGAAAATATATAAAGCAAGCTATATGGATGAATTCATAGAACTTTGCAATAAATTGTTGTCTCAGCAAATGTATATCTGTATGAAGATACCGTCGGTGTTAATCATCGTAGACCGCACTCCTATATAAATTTGCTATTGCCTCGTGTAATGTTTTCAATGTTGACAGTATGACGTACGTGACCAGCGTCAATTCGTCCCACTGTACTTAATGCTTTATAATAATAATTTTTTATAACACAAATTACAAGGATTCTATGGTGTATAATACAGCGAATATCATTTTAACGATATTATAAGGTTACATATATTTGGAGTCGAGGTGAAACTGAACTATCGATTTTGGGTTGCCGTGCGCGGTACGCCGCAGCTTTCCCGCCGCTCTGTGATCCCTCAGCTTTTGGTCTCCTATTCTATGTTGGCAAGCCAAGAGATTGAGCTACGGGAATACTCCCGTCACGCTTCCTGTCAATGAAAGCGAATAATCCGGGCTCTGATAAGCGAGTTATCGAAGTTCCGGCGGGCTTAACTTTGCCGAGAGGCAGTCGTTCAACGAGGAAGCGAAGGAGGAGCAATGTTCGGAAGTAATGTGCGGTACTTTAGATCCACCGGGGATGCAACGAGTTCGGCACGTGCCACGGTTACTTCGTTGTGAGTTGATTGTTAACAAGTATAATTGACCACTTAAGGCTAATGCGCTCATAATCGGACTTTTGTTGACTAAATAAATTTAACAAGCTAAGGTCTTCAAATAAGCTGAAGGTCAATCAACGATCTTCGGGGTCTCAACATACTAATTTATATAAAAAACACACAATTTTCTTTTGATCGTCGCTCCACTCAGATTCAATTGTTACACTTTTTGTATTTAAGGTGGACGGAGGGTCAACTGATAGAACAAAAACATGTTTTATTTTTTTTCATCGGTTATGAAAACATATTGAAAAATCCCATGCGACGGATTACTCATAGGGGTGTTCTACTTTTTAAAAAATGGAAATCCTGTTATAACTTTTTACATTCGGATCTGGAATTTTTTTCACATATTCGTAGCACCGTTATGAACAATCTGACGCATGGAATTTTTTATACGATTTTTTGTACACATACCAAAATATAACACATAATCCCCTATTTTCGACCCCTGTAAGGCTGACCCGACGGGATATAGCTTTTTCTGCGGTGATAAGAGTAAATTGGGCTTTTATTTATACAACCCTGTATAATATTATCATTACTATTCCAAAATATCGTTGATTCGATTGAATGCTTCAATTATTTTTATCGATAAAAGATAATAAACACAGACTTGTCAGTGTCTTCTATACCACGCCATGCTTCTAATTACTTATTAAGTACCATAAATAAAAATAGACAGTGAGAAAAGGAATAAAAATGTTATTGGACTTGCTAACTCTGAGCAATCAAATAAAAAATCAGTTATTACTATGTTAAAAGATTGTTTAATAGTTGACAGCAAGCTAACGTTTACTTCCGACAATACCATCACATTTTTATGAAATCATAATTCCCGACGATTTTTTTCTTTATCCGTAAGTCAGACGACGAGCAATTATTTATAATGCGTAGTTACTTTTTGTCGTACATAGTTTTTACTGCGAAAAAATGGACCCTCAAAGAGGTCAACGTGTCCTAATGACGCTATGAAGAATAGGTTCGAACCTTGACGCGCGGTAGGATATGTGAAAAGAACTTGGGTTTACTTAATGTCGTTTACTCTTCTCGTTTCAATTGTTATTTGCGGGACGAATTGCTGATTTTTATAACTGCACGTATCGTCAGGTATTTATTTCAGCTCGGTTGACATTTCAATTCTTCGTTCGAGTGTCAAGTGAGGGAGCAGGAACGCGAATGGAGACATTTTACCTTGTTTTTACTATAATCGTAATTTACCTTATTTTTTTACTATAATCGTTGCTTCCGTCTAATTAGAAATTTGAGAAGTTAACTCTTAAAAAATAAGTAAAACATATATTAGACGCGGCGATGAATTTGATTCAATCTTGTTGTTATTTTCGACAAATTTTTATTTTATTGAACTGAGCCAAACATGAATTGTGTGTAGAGTGGGTTACGAGAGGAAATTTCGTGAACAACGTATCGCTTGCAATCGACTAATACGTCACGGTAGTACAGATATAGAGTGGATGCAGGTAGAGTGCAGAGTGAATTCGGTGTAAGTGCGTATACGGTAGATGCACTATCGGTTGCACTTGGCATCGAGCAGCCTGTCGCGTCCTAAAATCGTGCCGGTACCGTTTTTCACGCCTCGATATTGGCTGCTCACACGATGTCGATATCGGGAAAGTATCGAAAACCAGGATTTTTACTCGTTCCGCTCCTCCGCTCCCCTTGCTGTCGAACGTCCAGACGACCATGCGGAATCTAACAACGCGAATCTCGAGTTATACGATTCGACCAGCAGCACCCTATCATCACCCTCTGTCGCGTAGTTTTCATTTTGTAGCTGCATCGCGATGATAAATTGTTTTTCCAAGTATTGCGAAAATGATAATAAGTATTTGCGGAGAGGAATTTTTTTCTTGTTATTTTTCATTGCAACGAGTAATTCATCATTTCTATGTATATCGTACTTTGATATTAATTAATAAAAAATTATTCTTAGAAGTGTAAATATTGTTGTAGTTATTAAATATTTTAATATTCATTTATTTTTCCATAATAATTGAGTTGATCATTTTTATTGTTGTTTCAATTATTATTTTTTGAATTAGTAATTCAATATTTATGTTGAATAATTGATTAGGCATAAATAGTCAACAGGATATAATCGTGAAGTGCACAAATGTTTCGAAAATTACGTGGAGATGACGTTTGAGGTTCGCCGGATAATTTCATCGTCCGGTCGAGAAGCACGCCAAGAAAAAGAAGAAGAAGAAGAACTACATTTTTTTACCTGAAGATACGGACAAATAAAATATCGTAAAAGCAGGAGCTGACGTAGAGCTTTAAACACAAGAGAGGTTGGAGCACCGAGAATATGTGTTGCAACGAAGGTACGAGTGGTTCGAGGATGACCCGATGCGGGGTCGTTTGCGGTCTTGCGGCTCTCGCTGCCCTCACGACCGCCCTACTCGGTCCTGCCTGGCTTCACACCGAGGAAAAACTCTCTCTTCCACATCTGCCACAGCAATTGGCCTCCGCTGTCAGTGTGAGATTCAAGCTGGGACTTTTCAAGGTTTGCCCGAAGATCATCAAGCCCGCCAACCTTACAATTTGTGAGTACGCAAACCAAACAAAATTTATATTATATTTAATTTTTAATCGTCCGTGGGAAGGTTATCGTTAACTTGTAATTTTTAACAGTGATAACAATTTTAATAGTGAAACATTTTTGTTCCACTATTAAAATAAGTTGCACAAAATATTGATTCGGAAGCGAATTTGGTCGTTAAATGAATTTTTATTTAATTTCTTCAAGCAATTAAACACGATATTTATAATGATTCGCAAATGCGGAATTTGAATTAACATTTCCCGCGCTTGGAAGCCCGATTGCGTAACTCGCACACCAAGTTGTGTTTCGCTAAATATCTATTCTAAGTATGTGTTTCTTTTAATACAAACAATTGTTTTTCAGTTACCAATTATCGAGCAGTTACAAACAAACATAAAAGGCTTTACCAAGTTATCATTTTTTACAATTTTTAATTGTGCTGCATTTATAAAATCTTGCAACCGAAAAAAGATAAAAATAAAATAACCTTTGATCAGCGCAAGAAAAAATATTTTCACAAGCTAATTGGATTTCAACTAATTGGATTTCGATTTTTAACTTGTAAGCTTCATATTGCACCAATGGATCCATTTTCATTTGAAGCGCTTGCGCAGACGATATACTCACTTTTCTATTAAATTTTTCTTCATGCAGTAATTTTTTTCATAAAATGTCCTCTGTAACTTCTGCGTAAGAGCTACAAATGAAAAAATTGTCCCATTTGTTCCATCTTCGAAACCGTTCGTTTACGCAGCTTTTCGTTACTTGATATCAAAAAGATACCAGGAGTATAGATGCGATGCTCGTACAAATAAAAAAATATTTAGTTACGAGGCTAATAAACAACACGATGAGCAGGATAATATACCGAATGTAAAAAACGAACGAGGTTGTTTGCTCGAAATCGTGCTAAGATCTCAGAGATCCCTATCGCTTTACCTACAACAATTTTCTGTAGACGTCGACAATTTCGTTTTACCGCTTGGCTTTTCCGAAGCGTTTTTCCCTCACCCTTTGCCTAGTGTTTTTATTTTCATAGTACAAGGAATCGTACTCGGTGTTATCCACTGTACTCGTTATCTTGTCGTCTCTTCCGCTCTTTCGCATGGCTGGATACACTCGGCCGCGATGCTTCACACCTCCTTCCGAAGCTCGACTCGTTAAGGCTCCACGAGCACCGGAGTACTGATCGTCATCTTGAAAATTCATTTAAAAATAAAACAAATTTCATTCGAGCTCTCGTTGTCTTCAGCGAGGAAAATGAAGAAAAAGAGGTAAGAAAAGAGGAAAGGCGGAGATAAAATAAAACGGAACGACGATACAGCCAGTTGTGTGCTGACGCAATACTGCTGTGTAGCATTCGTTCTACCGCATCTTCCGTTTCCTCTAAACAAAAGTTGGAGACAGTGCGAGTCGTCTAAAAAAAAATTCGTTTCTCATCGTCTAAGAACCAATTTTTGCAAAAGTTCATCGAATAACTTGCAGTTGATCCGTTGGCTTTTCCATTACCAATGCAATAAAATAATCAAATACATATATCAATAATAGAATTTTAAATGAATAGTTCGTTCTATAAAAGAGCAATCCGCATTATCCACTGAATCTTGTATCACCGCGATGTCCCTTGATATTGAAGTTTTCGAATCGTTGGTCACGGAGTTCGGCAAGGGAGGACGGAAGGAAAAGACCAAGTCGACAAAACTCTTTCTTCAGGATTTGTCCTCGAGGAATGTAAAGGGTGGAGAGAAACACGGTCTACCGTACTCTACTGAAAGGGAGGTTCGCGGAGGGTCGGTTGTACAGAGTTTCCGGCCTCGCGCATAAGTTTCGACGTTTTCCTCGTGCATCGTCGGATCAACGAGAAACTCCAGTTGACTCGCGAGTTACGAGGGCTCGCTCGCTCTGGCGTTACAACCTTACCTCGTGGATTCCTTCGGGATTCGGTGACCCCCTCTTACTTTTCGTTTCTCGTGGTACGCCATCAACCCGGTCTCACTGTGCACGATATCGCAAACAACACAAGCAACAGGGGATTCGTGCACCATCCGCTGGCTCCTTTTTTGCCTGACTATGATACAGGACTGAGCTTAGATGTGTGCGAAACGGTGACCGGGATCACGAATAAAGTAAAAAGAATGAAGAAGAAGAAAGTCAGCCCAAGAAAGGAAAGCCATATTAGAGCAGAACACTGAGGCAATATTGTACCGCTTATAAAGCTTCATATACGAAAAGTTTTCCAGGATGTTTTCTTCCAGGAATATCCGTAAAACGTTCTTGCAAATCGTCTCCTAATGCAATAACACGCGAAAAACCTTTCTTTACAATTGCATTTCCTCAAAAAATTTAATGAGGTCAAATTATAAATGTTCTTAGTGGAATAAAAATACGTGGCATTGTATCACCTTAAAAATTGGTATCTGTCTCTTCATGCTCAGCCACAAATCAATGTATTTATCTTTTGACAAAGTTACAGGGTAACTATCCGACGAAAAATGTTTACACACCGAATCTTGTATAATGCCATAATAAATAGCTAAAAATTGTTTTGAATGGTGTAGAATATTTTGCCAAAATCATGAGAAAGAAGAGTGATCTGAAAATATTGCAAACCAATTGACCGTTCGTTCCGATTCGATCGTTCGTACACTGGCAAAAAAAAAACAAATATATTTAGTTGAAGCTTGAGATTTGTGGATTGTGTTTGAGAATTAAGTTCAGAAGGATCGACCTGTTTGTGGCTGACTCTCGGGATAGCAGGTACATCAATCTCATCCTATTTTTGGTCTTTCTCACGGTGATCACGACCTCCAAACCCCATCCCCCGGCTTGTCTTTCCTCGTTCTTCGATAATTCGGAGGCGCCAATGAAGACAAATCGTCGACGTCCCACAGTTTTACCCGTGCCGCACCGTCACCGCGTCTAATTAATCGTCTGGGCGTAGAGCGAAGGATGTGACACATGGCGCTGGTGGTTGTGGTGAGAATTTTCTATCGACCTGAAGTGGGAGAGTATAGACGTATCGCTTAGTGTCGAATTTATCACGAATACAGTCTATCGCTTCATAAGATGAAAGAACTGAAAATAAATAATTAAATTCTAGTAAAGAATCTTCGACGTCTTCTACAATCTATATATATTCGCTATCATTTTATTGAATAAAGAAGTCATATATATTTATATTTATTCTTTCTTAAATTTCTTATTGAGAAAATTATGAGTATAAAACGATATTTAGAAAAAATTCGGCACGCACGCGCGTGAATGCGCGTGTGTATCAGTTTGGTACAATTTTCAGTAAAATCGCTAACGCGTGTCTCATTATATGATTGTTTCAATTTTTCGCATGTTATTTTTCATTGTTAAAACTTTCAACAAGAGTAGGTCAGGAAGCAAGGTCGTTCGGTATTGAATTTGGCAAGAATCGATCAAGCCGTTCAGATTTTATCATAAATTTTTGTAATATTGCGAAAAAAATATATTTTTGCTGTAACTTTCGTTAATTTTCATGTATCAAACGGAAACTTGGCATACAAATTAGCTAATGGATGAGAATACGTGATATTTAATTTAATGAGAATCGATTGAGAAGTTCAAACTTTATGAAATTTGCAATTTGACCTAATTTTCAATGTTATTGGAAAATTTTTATACGATTTTCTCTATGAGGAAGTCCGAATTGAGATAACCATTACCCGTAGAGAATATTCCATGGGTTGGCGAGAATTACGAGTAAGCAATGTGGAAATTTTAAATTTGCACGCCTTGTTTTATCTATTAATTTATGATACCACAAATTGTGACATTTCGTATTCCAATGAATGTTTCACTATTGATGCCAAAATTCATATTAATTTCGTTTCCAAAATTACTTAAACAGTCGGTTGGCACATAAAAAAAGCGAAACCGGTATTTTATTTTAACGATCCGTATGTGTTTATTACCTCGAAAAGATTATATAATATATAATATACATATGGATGATGACAAGTGAGGTATAAACTACTCGTATTTGTAAAGTGAAAAGGCTCGTCAGTTTCCTAGTGAACGACTCGAAGGTACATACAGTTTGCTCAAAGGATGGAAGGACATCATCCGTGAGTCCTCGAACGTTGCTCAAAGCGTCGGGAGGATCAAAGTATGAAGGGAGATGGGTTGCCGAGCCCTAGACTGAAACTTGGTTCGACTCCTTAATGGACTGGTACCGACGATATAGCGCAGAAGTTCCCCTATCCTGCGTCGCACGAGGCTGAGTACTTTGAGGGCTCAATATGTACTGTTCCGCCGCAACCGCCATCAGCCCTTTCTGTCCTTGTCATGGTTCTCGTGGCTTTCGATAGGGGCGCCGCCGACGATTGTCCACCCTCGATAAATTGGTTGGTGCAGTGTACGTGACTCCACGCTGTACAAGCACTTTGACACGGATCGATCGACAGAACGCAATGAAAGATCTTGTATGCGATAGACCAAGAAGCTTGTAAAAGCCGCAAACACACTCACTGCTACCAAATGATATATAAACTAATGATTATTTAATATATTTAATAGATATTCCGTATTGGGTGCTTTTATATAAATTAAAACATCCATTATTACCACAATTGCTCTATTAAAATATAATAGTAGAACTGCATTAACAAAATGATATCGTTCACTGAAACGAATAAAACTCACCGAGTTGGAAAAAAATGAGGAGGATATAGGTAGCCAAGTATTAATTACACGCTTGAATAAGCAAATTTCTTACATTCTTTTGTTCACTGCTCTCTGACCTCGCAGGAGAAACGAGAGAAAGAGAGAGAGAGAGAGAGAGAGAGAGAGAGAGAGCGAGAGAGAGAGAGAGAAAACTCCGCAGAGTGAAAGAATCCTGAAAAGAATTAGCCGTTAAGGGATTCGAGAGAAGCACCGACGAGATTTTTTACGAGTCTGTGTAACGGCGAAGAAGTTGGGTGGATCGAGGTGGTTCTGGGCTTCGGTTACTCGATCTTTTTTATTCATCAAACGAGAATATGCGAGAAAGAGGCAGAGGTAATAAATGCGAATGGAAAGGAAAAGAAAGAGAACTCGAGAAGAAAGGATACGAAAAATCGGAGAGTCGTGGGAAACGAAAAAAAGAAAACCTCTCTCTCTCTCTCTCTCTCTCTCTCTCTCTCTTTTTCTGCGTATATGCGTTCGTGTGTACGTCTGTATTCGCGCGTGCTGTGTGTGTGTGTGAGAGAGAGAGAGAGAAAAAAAAGCAGTACGGAATTTCATTACGCTCAGGAGGCTCTTAGCCGTTTCCATCTACTGGCTGGGCCAGCCGCCAATCAGGACTCGACGATATCGGAATTTGATCCTGTATCGCTCGATTCAACCAGCGCCTTGCTTTGTGCACCCCTATCGGCCACACCGATACCAGTCAGCTATTATCTCTCTTTTTCTATTTCACTTTCTCGATACACCAACCCTCCGTTCTCCACCCTCGTTTTCTCTGTTCTTGTATTCTATTCAGTTCGCACCCATTCCCCCGCAGATTCACCTAGCCCTCCCCACTATTTTCTTCGCCGACCTGAATTCGGGCCAACCTCGGAGATATTGCACCTCGGACTACCGCCCGTTCCTGTAGTCAGTTATTTGTTTTCCACGGAGGTAGAACTGAACTGTGGTACAACGAAGTTATGTAACAACACGAGGCAACACCAAAATTTTTACACAAACAAATTTCATTTCTACTCTGGGAATAGCGCGATACGTAAAGAGATTATAACAATGAATAGATTAGAAATAGGGCTTTTTGATTTTCTAATTTTCCACAGCGTATCTAATCTTGGAACGGGAACTGAGAATAATAATTTTTATTAATCTTGTTGATTAAACACGAAAAATAAGGTTTCGTCAATAAGAGATATACGAGTCTACAATCTATACCGAGTCAACACTGGTTCCTCCGGATGCATCGACTCAATGGCTTTGATGTTGGCTTATACCGATGAAGGTCCACGAAAAAAATGCTTTTGTTATTCTAACAAAATGTGTTTTGTCCTTAATGATTAAAGTATTATGTATAGTTAGTTCTACGTTCCCCTCGTTCTATCATATATTATCAAATTTGAGTTATCCATCGAAGGAAATCGTCCAGATGCCAACCACGCGGTTACGCTGGACGTTAATATTCAATTTATGTCGGCTCGCATCTGCTAACCTTCGATATATCCTAATTTTTCTCAATCCGCCGACGCAATATATTATCTATAATCATCTGTAATTTTGGACTATGTCGCCACCTGTAGAAAAATGCGAGTTTTTACCAGAATTTTTATAATGTATACGGAAATAATTCCCATAAATATGGTAAAAAGTTATCAGAAAATCTTACATTGTTGAGATGTGCTGCCGATACTACCGACTGACTATTAGCAGGTTTTCTAAGGATGTATGCTCACTTTCACTATATTCTTCGCTCCATGTAAAAGAGACCACAAATATATTTTCGTTGCATTGAACGTAACGTTGGACTCGATAAGTAGTGCACCCAACAAACTTTGCAATGTTCAACAAAGATCACTTGCAACGCGTATAAATAATAACGGAATATATCAAATTCTTTGAAGCATTTTCAATGAATCGATCGAAACATAAATAATTCAATCACGAAACACGGATACACGAAATACGAACGCCGCAAGCTAATTCGAAAATTGTTAATAAAGTCCTTTGGACATTTCTATAGAATTGTGGTTCAAGCTGAGAGGAAAGAAAGCAACATTCCGGCGAAGAGTCAGTCACGGTTGTTTTTTCTACGGCAAATCGGTGCGAAAAGAATAACCAAACGTGACGCCTAATCATGAGCTTCCTCTTCGTGTAGAACTGACGGTCCCGTGGCTAGTGAAGTATCCGCGTCTGGTAGTAGGAGAGGAAGGAACCCGGGGGATACCCTCCTGATTCGTCTCTCGATCTCACGATTTTTTTCTGAAGAGAAACTCTCGTTATTACGGCAACAATTAAGTGATTGTTAGTACATGTCATTATTTATATAATTGCATCGACAATTTTTATAGTGAAACCAATTAAAATTAGCGACGGTTGATACAAAAATAGTCGTGTGGACTAAAAATTAATCGTTACCGATAATATTTTTTTTACTTCTCAGTATGCTCAACGCATCTAATAAATAAATCGAAGGATCCCTTAGCGAAAGGCTTCTAAATACAGATTTTTGATTACATATTATTTTCTATGTATCACTCGTAACTATTTATTTTGTTTTTCTTGTTATTTTTATCAAATGGCTTGATTCTCTCATAAGTCTGGGAGAAGGCTCTACCAATATCAATCACGCAGTTCACGTTATCCGTAATATCGCGAAGAGATAATCCGAAGTTTTATACGTCTATAAAGTACCGAAGCAAAAATCGCCCTTCTATATATGTATTATATTGCTGAGGTTTCGGTGCAGCTTTGATACGGTTCTGACTCGTTTCCACAGTCTCTCATCCTTCTCGGATCTCGGGAGAGCTTCCCGGCAATTTCCTCTCTCTAATAAAATCATTCTACAGGACTCAATGGTTTCTCCTGGTTTCTACCTGGCCCTTATATACTGACTTGTCGATATCCTAACGACGACTCTATGTATTACACACTCTTCGGGGTTAAGGGTTGTATTTCGCGGAATAGACATATATTTTAAAGTGAATTTTGAATTCACAAAACCATTTCATTAAAATAATAATTATTTATTATCTCTATTAATTCAGACATTTTCTTTAACCGGATATTAATAAAGAATAGTATTACGTCCTGATGGTTACGAGAGGGACGCAACGGAGGAATAATAATGTTTTCTCCTTTTTGAGCCACAATGTGGTGACTCGGGATCGGAGTAATCCGGTAATGGGAAGTTTAATCAAATAAATGTTGACACAATCATTTTAACACAAGTTAAACATCACAATATATCAATACAGTGGCATAACAAAGAAGTTACGATAAAATGTTAATGATTTGAATGAAAATTTCATATAACATATATGATATCTGATATATATGATATCTGAGTAACTTTTTTCTCTGGTAACAATACTTTCGGACTTACTGCTTACTTTATCGATCGAACAATAAGTCCCAAAATATTGTTACCAGAGGCAAAAGTTTCAGACAAAAGTTAAAGATAATTGAATGATCTACAAAAAAAGTCGATTGGAGTTTTTCAATAAAGTCAATAGTTCCGCTATAATATTAACAAAAAGATGAATTTTTGTTCATTTTGAACTTTGAACTCAGATATCATCTGAATAGCTATGTTTATCGGAAAACTGCAAGACACCTTTTTTGTAGAGCGTTCAATTCTCTATAAAATTTTTTATGCGTTTCATCGAACAATGAGCCATTGCCAAAGTATAAAATTCCAAATATGAAAAAAATTATTCCGCATGTTATTTAAATGGGAAATAGAAATTTGCGATGAGACACATCTAAATATTAATTTTAAGAGCTCAAATTTTTACAGGCGTCTTGTTTCACCTTTCTGGAAGTATACAACCTGTTTGTGAGTTGAAAAAAAAAAAAAATTGCCCCAAAATGACACACCCTAGTATACATCTTTATTATAAAGTGTAGAACAACTCTTCTCGCTTCAGCGTCCGCCTCGTGGGTTCGCCTAGCGACGATTCTCTCGCATAGATTTCCATTCTCTCTCACATTTGGATCGATCAGGGTGGTGTCTATAGCGTAAGGACCCCGCAAAGCAAATTTTATATATTTTACGCTTACAACCCTGAAAGATGTCCGATGCATAGCCGCGCACATTTTAATTACTGGTCGAAAATCAAAGATTGATATCTAATTGTTTGAATTCACTGCGTTGTTGATTAAACGCAGTTGCAAGTAAACCTTGAAGTCGGAAATTATATTTAGACGTGTTCGACAATACTGGTCGACGTACGAAGTAGAACTATAAACTTTGCCGTTACGAGGATCGACCGTTGTGGTCAGCCCCCGGAGATGAACTACTCGAAACAATGAGAAAAGTAGTGCCGAAGACACAACGTAATAATATCTTTTAAAAGCTGCAAGCGGTCAGTGAGGTGCAGCGCGTCTCGTAGACGAGCAGCGTCCCGCCGGTCATCATAGGGCTGTTGACAGAAGTGAAAAGGTACATACCCAACAGTGATAAGCTCTACTGGGAGGTACAAAAAAAAGCAAATACACGTATGCACGGTTGAAACAAAATCTAACAACAAAATTGCGACAATTCAACAAAAATTCGCGTTTTGTTCGGACGTAATAAATAATATGTGTAAAGAAACGTAGTTTCGTTAAGGACAATGATTGTTATCATTATCAATAAGTCTTAAGTTAAAGTGAGAAAAATGTATAAGTTGATTAGATCGTAACCGATATACAAATATGTATTTGCTTATTTACAACATAGCCAAACCCTGATAAATACATAAACGAACGTACAAGGGTAGCGCATGAAAATACGTTTCTCGTTGAAAGAAAAAAGAATGTAATCCAGCACATTACAGTGAGTTGCAAGAATCGAGGAGATACTCTTGTTGCCTGGTGATCGTGAAAAGCTCCGGAAGCCACTCTAAAAGACAAGCCGCGAGAGTTACACCACGCTCTAGTGAACAGGGTTGATATCACTGGAAGATCAAAGGGCTCCTTCGAAGGACAGGTCTTTTGTATAGTCACGAGTCAGCGATTACGCGTTTTTTAAAAAACTTGTTTTCAGGGGCAACCGCAATCCTAAAAAATGAGGGGATTTCGATTGTTGTCTATTGAATTTAATAATCCTGTATTGTATACATTATATATATTGGAAACTGTGTTCAGAGATGACGTACTGATTAAACGAAATGCGTTTGGCATTTCGATTTAATATTATCGTTATTATTATAATTAATGTTGTAGATATTTGTGGATTTGACTGTTATCGTGATTTATTCGGCTCTCGTATTAGTAGTTCAGCTTTAAAAGCAATCACATAACTTTATCACGACTCGCGGCGCTTGCAATTTTCGCTTGACAGCGTGTCCGTGTGAAAAAAAATTGAGTAGCTGCTATCGCAATGAGGCCTTTGACTATAAATTCGCAACACTGCTGGAACAATTACGAACGATAAATAATAAGTTTTTGACATTGTTATACTCTCGTATATTTTACTCTCGTGGAATTTTGTCTATATCCATGGTCTCCATGTTTCGTATTTTCTGTATATACGTGTATTCCGTATGAACGCACTTCTTCCTCGAGCCACATGAGGAATGGTCTCTCTCGTGAGGTTTTGGCAAACTTTTCCCTTGATTCCGCCGTCAACCTCTACGGGCGCCTCAGGTTCTACGAGTCAGAGAGGGAGCTGCAAAATGAAATAGAAAAAATATATAGAATCAACGCAAAGAGAAATAAAGAGAGAGAGAGAGAAAGAGAATTGCTTGGTCAGGTACAGTAGTGAGTCACAAATCTTGCCACTCGTCGGTATTAAGCCAATTAAGATGAAGCATGGTCGAAATTTTTGTTCGAACGACGCGTAGCACGTGTTTGCCCCTCGTGTGCGAACAGCCATCGATTTTTCTACAAACCTTCTATTTTTACGCGAAAACTTTTATCTCGATACATAAAATCTCAGGGTAGTCGAAACTTCTTTTTGTCATGATAAAAAATTCGCTAAATATTAACTGGAAATTAACGAGAACTATGAAAATTGTATAAAAATTGTATTTATAAATTTTTTAATAAAATAACGAAAAAAACTATTCAACGTTATTAAAATTAATAATTTAAACGCTATTTCAAGTGTTAAATTACAATTTATTAATCTATTTTCAAAATTTCACGTGCTACGTGAATTTGCCTCTCGATATATACCCGAAATAATAAGCGTTCGGTTATTACTACCAAGCGCTAGGTTAAATATGCGCCAGCCGATTGATTGGATAGATCAACCAAGGTATTAGTTATCGCGGTCAAGTACTTGGTTTTTGTTATAGAACACTTGATTGTGGTAACCAATAACTTGGTTTGTATAACCAATTAATCGGCTGGTGCATATTTAACCAAGCGCTCGGTAATCCTATAACCAAGCCTTTTTCTCGTGTAGTATTACTAAACAAATAGACGGACAATTGCTCTCGAGGGTCTTATTTTTCCAAGAGAAAACCTTTATCTCGATATCCGATGTAACGATACACATCCATATGACTGGTATCCATTGAAAAATCCAAGAGGCACAAGCCATGATAATTTTTCATCGTTCCTTTTCACGCCACTTCTATCGTACGGGGCAAGCGCGCGACGGGCGAAATTGATTCTTTGTAAATCCACATCTCACTCACTGAGAAACTGCAAGCTGATGTTTTCAGAGTCTCTGTTGAGCAAAAATTTTAGGGTTTTCAATGCTTTTTTTGGATGAATAAATGGGATTAGAAACCTCCTGAAAAAAATCAAAATAGATGAACTCGAGGAGAAATTGTTTTCGATAAAAAGCAATTCTTTCAATAAATTGTCTTCTAATAAATGTCCAATTTTAAACAGTAATTGACGGACACTGAAAATTCATGAATGAGCGTTACGGCTGACGATATTGGCTCCTCGCAATTCCGGTCTGGCCTTTATATTCCACCGCATACAGAGCTGGCCATTAGTCCGCTGTGGTCGATCATTAATTCTGTGGTATTGTTTGAAGTTCGGGAGCACATTATTAGTTTGGCTCTTGCATGCGATAATTAGAGAGTACGGAACCTTGAACGTTGAAGGGACGACGTCGCCAACTCAACGCGCGCAGAGAGGTCAACGAACTCTATCGGCTCTTGGTACGAAATCGTTCGTCCATGTTCTTTCTTCATATGCCTGCGGCCTTTGTGGTCATGGCGAAACCACGACGACGTCGATCGATCAATCGCAACATCCCCTTAAAGTAGGAACTTGCAGATATTTTACGGTTCTCCCCAAGATAGAAAATCATCTACTCACGGGGTATCAAAGTTGTTGTTAGCAATGTTTGCTTAATTAATGCAGCTAATATTCTACCATTGCTCAATAACCGTTGATAAATAACGTCAACTGTGAAGTGATATGAACATTTGAATGGTTTTAAAGTCCAGTTCCAGCAAATCCTTACACAGTGACAGTTTCAAAAAAATAAATTAAAATCATTCGAATTGTTTCGTCTCTTATTCGATTTCACTGTCGATACGCGGTAAAGCTTTGTTCGAAAGCGTAAGCTTTTATAGAGCACTGTCATGTATTCTGGAAAAAAGGATTTGGGGCTCTCGGGTCTTTCGAGTTGCTTCCGGCCTCGTTTTTAGATCCGAAATGTTCGGTGCTGGTTGAAATCGTAAAAGGGAAGCAACGATTGAGCAACGCAAGCGCAAAGGCAAATGTCCATGCGCACGGTCCTCGGTACTACATGTACATGTACGAGGCTCATTCAACGACGACTATCTGCGCGTCACTTCCGGTTAGTTAACCTGGTTCAGAAACCCGCGAGTCACCCTACCCGCTCTATCCCCCCTGACCCGTTCTTGTGGCTCTTTTCTTCCGAGCCAGTGAATTCCACTGCATTCGCATTTCTGACTTTGCGATCAAATCAGTTCAAAGCTCATATTCAGCAAAATTTTATAAAAGTTTATTTTATCATTATTTCTTTATTTTCTGCTTTTTTTTTTGTATAATACACGCGTTTTACTTTTAGCTAAATTTCCATTTTTATCTCGCTTATAGATATTCAATTGTTATTATCTATTACTTAAAATTGATTTTTTTTAGCTAACCTACGTACAGTTCTGACGATATTTTTTTATTCGTTTCTAAAGTTCATAGATAATAACTTTCTACAGTTTTTCAAGCAAAAGATTGAGGATTTATTTGTAACAACATTTTCATATGTCAGACTCATCGTGAGAAACAATCTAGGATCGTGCAAATTAATTACACGTTTTGTCCATCATTTACACAGTCAACTCTGTGAGAAAGTTCGTTTATCAATCTTGTCTTCCCCATAGAACAAACTTTGGGGACGATAAACGAAAGCAAGGAAGAAGCAGCGCGCAAGGTTCTACTTTGCAACTTGTTTTAAACGTATGAATGAGGTAGTTCTTAAATATTTTCAAGTGACTTGGATTAAACGTTTTAAGAAATTAAAGAGTTATCAAGCTAAATAATAAAAACGATTATTGAATCTGATCGTTCGTATGTACTTTAGCGAGAATTGCAAATCATAGCTTTAGCGATCGATTGATTCTCAATCCACAAGTTTTATATTTTTGCAAACAAGAACGACATTGAAATAAAACATTTCGTTTTGTTCAATACCAAATATACTTGAATATTATCAAGTGATTGTACAACTTTTTTATTTTATTGTGGCAAAAGTTCCTAAAATTGAAACAGTGGCATAGAAAAATTCGAAATACCCCAAAATTTTTATCACTTTACATATTTTAAGAAAACTCAATACCAAATGTCGCTGATTAGTAGTTGGTTCATGTACAAATTTTTAATTCGCTAATTCAAATTTTGCGGAAGTTATTGCGATGAACGTAAATTTAAAAAAAAAAAATGGCAATCGTCAAAATATTCGTTTTTTTCTTCTTCTACGAATGTCGCCAAACTAATACCAAACGACCTAGTAATTATTTGCAATTATGAAGAATTATTTGACTCGGTAGTTGAAGTTTTCCGAAAGTTAGACCGATCGGAGCGTCTATGACTACGAAGTTATGTGTATACATCTTAAGATACATTACCTAATTATATGCTACGTATATGGTACACTTTAAAGATACGTAAATTCAAAGACAAAATACTAGTACATTGACAACGTGTATCCTCAAAGAGTCTCTTTGGATTTTTAATCACTTATTTGCTTAGAAAGAAAGTTCACGAGCCGACTATTGGCAACCAGATATTTTATTACGGGAAAGTCTCTGACAATCAAATGTTCTTAACGATGGGTTGACCATTAGGGTTTTTTTCCGCGAGTCTATGCATCTAGACGCCACGCCCTATATGCGAGGGACGCCAAACCTTAAACCAATTACGTTGTTTAGTTTGCTTAATTAACTATTTAAACAATGAGGATTCGCGATGCAAACGCTCGAAGGCTCTCTTTCCAATTTAAAAAGAGGGAGTAATGCTTCAAGAGAACAATTCTCCTCCATAAGCAACACCATTGTACAATCAACCGTGACGTTTTTAAATATATTATATCACTTGTTAAATTCTCTCGTGGAGTTGTAAATTAATTCGCAAGATTGTTCGGTATATTCAACACAGATCACACATATTTTTCAAAAAATTCATAATGCCATAAAATCTTAACATTCACATTTTTATGAAAATTATAATAATCAAAGGGGGAATATTACTCGTGTCTTACTTATGTAATACATTTCAAATCGAATGCTCTATTCTTTCTCGAGATACATACGCACGTACATCCGGATATTTTTCTAAATGTCTTGCACCATTTTGAGTGCTCTGATATGAGAATATCTAAAAAAATAATGAAATAAAGAAAATTCACGAAGACAAAAGTTTCTGTATGACGAATCAAAAAAAGAACAATATTATATATTGTCCAATAGGAAGTATAAAGAATTGGTAACAGCAGGTTCAAGCGGTTTTCAAACGCTTATATCCGTCCATGGGAACGATCGGTCGCGTTGAGTGGAGTACAACGCGCTGCGTTTCACTATTGTACAGCCACTGCAGACTCGTGAGTTTACGAGAGAACAATGATTTGTCATTCGAACAGAGTGGTCCCGATTTACGATGTGGCGTGAGCGCGGTAGACCAGTATTTATTCACATTGCTGGTGGGGATATACGCTCCAATCGCACACATTGTTGTTCCCAACATGCCGAATAAATAATTACCGGTAGCTGGATAACAAGGGTGGAACAAGAGAGCGACGATCGGGTGAGCGATACACGAAGTCTGCGTTATAAGCCGGACGGTTATGCGTCGATCGATCGATCGGAAAAATTGTAGTTTCTACGAAAGCGGATGTTCCTCCTTTTTTTCCCCAGGAAGGTTTAATGTCCTTTACAAGGAAGTCCTGTCGATGATGATAAAATGTGAAAGATGCTCAAATTTACAAAATAAAATTCAATAAATCTACTGCAGTGGTATTTGAATTCTAGTTCTTATTATTTTTTGTTTGTTTGTACAAAAAACAAATCAAATATATTGGTTTAAATAACAAATATTGTAGTCCAGTTTAATTAATTTTATCAGTTTACATGGTTATGGCTGCTTTCGGAAAATGGAAAAACATACAAATATTGACAGGGATGTTAAACAGTCTGCTTCAATGACAAATTTTCACAATTTACAAAGGCGATTTGATATTCCGTGGATATTGTATTGATGCAAACCGTTTATTCAGATTGAACGTTGAATGGAAAGAGTCCCAATTGCAACCGGTAATAGAGTATCCCTCGAATAAAGTTTTCCGCCAGTAATATTCGTGAATCGTTATGGTTTCGATACGAGCGAATATGGAATGAACTCGTTCACGAATTAGCCGAACGTTATGTAAAATCCGAAACGCTCGTTATACGAGGTCGGTGGGCGATTGCTGCATTGTATAAGCGGAAGAGAGGTACGAGAGTTGGTCGGAGCGTGTGCGTAGGTGCGCTAACACGATTTAATATGGTTATGCGCGAATAGGAGGAGTGGAACTAGGAAGCGCTCGGATATTCTGTATGTGCCGAACAGCAGACAAGCAGACCGGAGCAGTTCCTACCGGTCCGAACTACACTCGGCCCTCCTGCATCGCCCTTTCAAGAATTTATAGTTTTGTGCAATTAAGCGAGAACAGCCGTTGCCCGCGGCGAGTCGGATATCGTGTTTCTTCAATACAGCGTACAGAGTTTCTATGGTTTAGCTGTACCTGTGCAAAGATCTTTGTCCTAGGGCTCTGTTCCCAGTTCTAATCGATCCGATAGCATCCGGACTACCGTTCGCAGTTCAGTCCTAGTTAAGTGGCTAAGGGGCTTGGTCTTCTTCACTGGAAAGCATTACTTCCGTTTTCTTAATGCCACTTCGTAATGCGTATTTATCTCAAGCTTCTTCCCTTATCGTATATTCTAACTTTTGCACGGAATAATTTACGTAAGGGAAATCATTTATTCTACGTACCGATACGTCGAGTCATCTCGTTTATAATGATTTTGCAGTCAACTCGACGCCCAAACAAAAAGCTCGTCCGCGGAGCTTCTTTTGCCAAAGAAATAAAAGCTTATGAGTACTTTTTGTTGAAACTCCATGTATATATCAATGTATTACCGATGAATTATTTTTTCAAATGAATATTATCATCAAAGTCGCGTGCGGTTGGAATTCATTTTTCCGTCGGAAAAGTCTGTCAGCTTTGTTTTGTCCTGCTTTGTGCCTCGATATATGCTTCTTCCGTCGGTGCATCCTTATCCAGTTTTACTCCCGAGCTCGACCCCAGTCGACGCGTCGCCTTGCCAAACTTTTACGTTACCGGCAAATTGAACTTTACGAGAGTGCGAAAAGGACCGAGAATACTGCGAAAAGTTTTACTACTCTTGAAACTAGAGACAGAGAAGTATACACTGGATGACGACTATGTGTATAGTGTATGCGCGAAGAGGAAGCAAAGAGAAAGAGGATAAGGCCAAATGGAAATCGACGCATCCGGTATGTCGAGAGTTCCGGAAGGGTTCCGAGGATGCAGGATAGCTCGATGGGTAGCTTCTGGGCCAAAGTAGGATGAGTGTCTCGACCTACCGAGCCGCGCTAGTAGGGTTTTCGCAAATCTCGTTGCAACTTCGAACGGAGACGAGCGCAAAGTGGCGCCCTCGAAGGAAAGTCTCCAACGAATTTTCTTACGCGAGGCAAAAAAAGAGCTGAGAACTCTGCGAAGGAGTACCGAGGATGAGATAAACGTGGGCGAACTGAAAAGGAGATGAGAGCAGGATAAATACGTGCGGGAAAATGTTGGATGCACACGGAAGAATCCTCTTCTAACACTGCTCCTAAGATTTCTCGAGTCCAATGTTTTTAAGTTTCCTGGAATTTTCCTCGCCATATCTTGCCACTTAGGGTACAATTATCCTCGTCCAAAGTTTCAAGAAGACGGTCTTCAATCTCTTTCTCACTTTCCTAGTGGTAGGGCTCGAATATTCTATACGACGATGCACGGTAAAACCGTTCCATTGATAACCTCTTTCTTGGTGACAATTGTTTTTCTATTTTCAACTATCCAAAAGTCCGAAAGAGGAGGGAACAAACGGACGAAGTTGGATACTCGTCCCAAGTCGTAGAATATTGAGATACAATCATTGTAACGTAGATAGAGAAGACTTGAGATACGATTAACGAAGCCAACTTCAAAACCGATATAAACCAAATATACATATTTTTGTTACGTGCAATAAATTATATTTTTAATAATTATTTTTCCAACTTGGTTGCAACGGTCAGTTCCACATGAATTTTTATTTGTATTAAAATTATTTCTCTGCTCTTCTATTTCAATAAAAAATTTAAAAAGTATAAAGATTCTAGGAAAGCGGACTCAAATTCTTTAAAAAAATGCCTCTTAAAAGAGAACATGATGAAAATATCTTTGAAACTAAAGTAACATTGAGAATAAAAAATGGAACATGTAGCAAAGAAGCGAAGAGGTAAGTAAAGGTTGTCCGGATCAAGATGTCAAAGAGAAACAATTTATTCTATCAGCAAAAAAGTTCTGTGCCAAAAGTTCGCGTAGAATAAGTGACTGACAATTTAAATGCAATAAGTACATTGGATACCTACAGTCTGGTTTCACAGTATTCGAGTATTGTAACTTTATGAAAAATAATAGTAAAGTTTTCTCTTTGGCTGTGTTCGTCGGTTTTCCCGATTGTAAACTGGAATATTATCGAACGTGAGTCTCGAGGTTGCAAACCTACTGGTTAACGAGCCGAGTAAACGGGATTGAAAGCAGCATCAGCAACAACAGTAGTAACATCCACCTTTGTTTTCCTGCTTCTCGTTCATTCGCACGTGTTGTGCTCCACATCGCCCTCTTCAACTTGAGTGCCCGCATGAGAACCGACCCTCAAATGCTTCGTACGAACTCTCCAGTCGAGCTCACATAACTCGACACATATAAGCTATCGTACTCGCATAGCCTTAGCATAAACAATCACTGATCAGAGTTCCAATAATGGTATTACTAATATGGACGAATATATTTTTTAAATAAAAATCACCCAATTTCTAGTATTGACAATACCAACATATTTTGTGATCAAAATAGAATTTTCTAATAGCTGAAACGAAAGCAAAAGTTATTTATTAAGTCATCCAATGATAAATTCAAATACAATTATGTCCTAAGTGGCGATAAAATGATTGAAATATTAACAAAAACTTTTAAAAAATATTGTCAATATTGTTAACAAAAGTACAGAATATTTAATCATTTTCGTACTTAGTCTATATCGTCTAGATTCAGACATTGTTCATTTATATTCTTGGCAATGTACATTTATATAAAAAAAAAGCACTTTTGTGTTCCACATTAACTAGAGTTCCTCCAGTAATAATAGTCTAGTGAAACCAATATTAACGAATGAAGGTGTCTCTACGAACGCCAGGATCGTGGAACGCTGTTCAGCACTTGCCCGGAGGTTACACCGAACGGAACGAAGTGCAGAGTCGAGAGGAGGGGGCGGGCAGGGGTCTCGCAGGTGTAAATTAGAAAAAAAAAGAAGCCGAGTATCCAACGGAAAGTTTTAGAAGTCTCGACAGCGAACCGTATGCCCTGGGGCTTGGGCTTCGCGTGAAACGAGAGTTTGGCGTTCTCCCATATACGCTCCGGGAATAACCAGTCGAGACTCGAGTCTCGCATCTCGAGAAGAGGATCGAGAGTGTACGTGAGAGAAGCAAAAGAGGAGAGAGCGATAGAGACGCGACGGGAAAAGATAGAAAACGGAATAGATAAGTAGAAAAAATGAATATATATATATATAAAGACGAGGGAAGCCGCACAGGGATATGTTAGTTCAGTGCAGCCCGAAGAAAGTAAAAATCCTGGAGCTCGACACTTGGTAATGACACTAAAAGTTTTCCAATGGCCCTGGCTTTTGACGACAGAAAAATACTGTTGTATATGAGCACGGAACAACGTTACAATAAAATCTACTTAACGTAGCTGGATAAAATCTAAATGTATTTCATCTTGTTGAATGGTTATCTTCATTGAAGTTTCTCAAAGGACGTGAAAATGATGTAGTTATAATTTTAAGTTACAAGACAACGTAATCAATTTAGTTTATAACGTAATCAGTGAAAATCATATAACAAACCGGGTGGAATATCGATTAGAAATTTTGAAGGTATCAGAAATGAAAAGGACATTCCCCAGCGAACAGTGAATTTACAGTGGCTTTTCGATGAACGGGTGATAGATTGAGACACCAGAATCAAAGGGTGACCGAGCTCAGGGTTACTTCGTCGATAGAAAACGTCTGAGTATGACGCTGGGGAGTGGATACGATCTGGAGAATCGACGGTGTGTAGAAGGGTGGACCACCACCAGGGTCCGGTGTCAACGAAGCGGAAAGGTCAGACGCATCATTCACTCTTGAATGAACTAGCCGGTGGTAGCAGTAGTAGTAAGCCACTGCAATAGTCGGGCAACCTAGAAACGAAGAAACTGCTATTAACATCGGTGTACGGTATTGACGTTGGGATCAATTCTCGAACATCACGCTCTGCGGCTTTCATGCACTGAAATCCCTTTCTAAAATCTGATGAAGAACAACTACGTGCCAATCGTAATTTATTTTGATACCCGAGTCGTTGTGGAATACAAATCCGATTGATTTGCCGATTGATTGGTGATTATTTGGCGGATAATTTGAGACCCGATGCGCTCCGTGGATGAGATAATTTTCGCCTTTATGGGGTTTTCTGACCGAATCTCTTCTATTTTTCTCACTCATTCATGCTTCTTCTTCTTCTTCTTCGTGTAAACCCGCTTCCAATAAGATTGACGATTCCTGGCAAGCTCTCGGTATTACGCACTGTTTCGCAATGGTCGAGAAACAAGTTTTGGATGAAGTTGCCAACCACGAAGAACCCCACCGCTTGAACTCGTATACTACAAGCCAGATGGCCTGCTTCGTTGGAAGTTCGACGCGTATTACTCGCGTTAAGTCACGTGCCTGCGAGTCCTTCGTCATCTACCGCCGTAATAAGCACTCCTAAGCATGATACGTAAGCCGCGATCTCATACCGGAGACTCTAATTTTGTTAGCAGAGGAGATAGGACTTGGTCTAATAACATTTAAAAAACGATGAAGAGAAAACCACGTGATTCGATCGAACAGAGCAAGGGATTGGTAATCTAAAAGAATCAAAGTAGGAAGGAAAAGTCATCTGGGGATATTGGAAAATAAGTGAATATCTGAAAAGTAGCCCGAGGGATCGGAATACTCGGTGAAATTCCGATCAGGTAGCCACTATGCTTTTTCCCAAAGGCTGCCTGGATCTCCAAAGTGCATAAAGCGGCATTCGAAGCAGATCAAGATATTATCTTCAGAATATTCCCTTTCATTGTACATTTTCACGTGGCTGATCTCTATGAGAAATCGGAGGCATCTCCGAAGGATTACTTCAAAGTCTTTTTCCTACTTTTCTCCCAGTTTCTAGCTTTGTATTCAGGATCAAATCTACTTTGAACTACAGAGAAATGTCTTCGTGGGTTTCTCCGTTTCTCTAGGATTTTTTAACGCATCGCAAAAGCTTTATTCCAGTTACGGTATACATCATAAGGCTAAAGCAAATCTCACAGCTCAGGGTTATTAACCCCGGTTGAATATCACGTATATATGACAGTGGAAGTGGCAACGAGCCAACTATAAGATGATAAAAGAAGTGGTAAACTGTCGCTATGATTGTCACGGTGCAAGTTACGACCAACACTCTTTCGCTCCATCAACTTTCTTCACAAGTTCAGACTTTACTGCTTGTTTTGTTTCACCGTGCTCCGTCATCTCCCACCTTTTCGCTCTTTCATTCTTTTGGAAATTGGTGCATCTCTGTCCGGCTATTTGCGAGTACTTCGACCTCTCTAATGCAGTTCTCTTGTCGCCAAGGAAAGAGCACTAATGCAATTTCCTTCTCTTCCCCCCGCCTCCTTCTCCACCTCTCTGACCCCGACTTCGTAAATTGTCAATTTAGTAAAAAAAAAAAAAAAAACAGCAAACATATAGAGTTTTTAAGGGAGGTTCCAGAAGTCAAAAGTTTCATAACATCGTGAGAGAATTATGTGACGTGACGTTATTTCAACAAATTGACTTTCAATCAAATGAAAATTAATTTAAGCAAAAAATCTAAAATTGAATAACAATAAATTATTAATAATAATTTATAATTATTATGAAAATAATCTAATAACCGTAGCGCAGCTTGCAATAATTTTTATTAAATACACTGTATTGGCATTCGTGATAGTTTTCAGATTTAATTTGTATTATTATCGCTGTTGATCTTTCCAAAGGACATCAATTGCATACTTTCAGGATATTTGTTAATTTTCCAGTGAACTCATTAATATTTTGAACGTTGAAAGCTGTGTTCCCTATCAAGCTAGAAATCTTCAGGCGGATCTCCGTACATGTGTACTTTCTGTAATCTTCTACGTCGTAGGCGTTAGCGTACTTTGGTTTACTCGCCTTCGGGTAATGCACGCAGCGGATATCATGCACGCTGGGAATGACGTGGATGGTTATGGTAGCGTGACGCTTGTGCCAGAGGGAGGTTCAGAGGCCGTTCGCCGTACAGTGCGGCAAGGGCGCTAAGGGGGAAGGACGCGCACCACACTCCTCTCGTCTGGTTCTTCTCTCTCGCTTACTCCTGGGCTGGAGTGATATTGATTTTGCAGCAACAACCAGCACACAGAACCGGCATTTCATACGGCCTACCAGCAGAGTCGCGGCGCAGCATACAGCATTGCCGACATACCCTCCTATACTACGTACCGTATACCTATATACAATACTAAAGTACAACATATAATATAGTATGACTGGGCTTCCGCTCGAGCCCAACAGGAAAGCTCTCTCGAATCGCGTATAATTTTGAGCTTAAGCTCACCCTCCGCGATTTCGTGCGAGTACTGCAAAAGTCAAGGGAGGAAGAGATCGCCTCGTGATGTTCGCAGATTATAGCCAAAGGTGTTTGGTAATATAGGTCTAGACGTACTTCGTGTCTACTCGTTGGTTTATTTTTATTTGATACCGTCATGATAAGGAAAAAAATGTTGAGCCGAATGAATGAAAATTTAATAAAAAACTCTTTTTGTTTGGCATATTGGCATCAGTTTTATTGTTTAACTGCGAAGAACAATTGGAAAGAGAGACAACCGAATGACGTTTGATAGACAAAGTGAGATTTTAATCACGACTTTTATTCAAGTGTTTTGTTTTGATCTTACCAGGGAATGAATTTACTTTCTTTCCCGTTCAATTATTTGATCACGTTAAATTCTCGAGGATTTCCTGGCAGCGTTCTACGAGACTACTCGCAGAAAGGCATATATATATATATATATATATATATATATATATGGCAGCAAAGAGCGGTGAGATTTCCGGAGTGAAAGAGTCCAAGCAAGACCTAGTGCTCTCTCTCTCTCTCTCTCTCTCTCTCTCTCTCTTCCTCTCTCTTAATCTCACGAGACGGAAACGTATTGTAGAGAGTGCGAGAAAGGAACTGAGAGTGCTACGCTTCAGCTCAGTAAGAAAACGAATGGGAAATAGAGATCAAGTAAGATTAGTGAAAGCAGCGGCGAGGGAAAGTCAGCTAATAAGGAGATTATATTAAGCGAGATTTCCCGTGAGGGAAGAGATTCTTTCTTCCGAAATCACTTTGTGGTACAACTGCGTACCGAGTCATTTCATACTTTTTACTTGTCAAATTCTTTATTCTTTCATATTCTGAGTAACTTCACCTCAAGTTTAAAATGTAGTACATCGATTGATACAAGTACTTAACACTCGGCGCTTGATATCTTCTGATTAAATATCTCCGGTCGGTCTTCGAGAAATTCAATTAAATATATTTTTAGTGATTCGAGATACAACTGGTATTTTTACAATGTCCACGAGCCGGAAGTTCCGTCGAAAGGTTTAACCATGGCAGCAGAACAGGAGCGTCAACGCGAAGCATGTACAGGTGAATTTACCATCAGGTACTATTAACAGCTTCGGCAAAACACGTTATTCTCGCGCATTGCTGGTTACGCGGGAGGTTGGCGCGAATCCAATGTTTCCGGACGAGCGGCTCGACGATTCATTGCTCCAAAGTACCCCTGGTGCAGCAGCGGGTGGCGTGCCTCCGAGAGCGCTATGCACGGTCACTGCAACCCCCGACAGCGCCTCGTCGACGTCCTATTCTGTTTTTAATTGAGTTCCCGTGAAACGACCGTAAGTCAACGAGACGTTACATACAAGTTCACAGTTTGAGATAATATCGCAAACAAATAAATACCCTCGTCTATCTTGTACTTTATTATCCGCAGAGATGTACGGTCGTACCAACGCTAGTCAACTTGGTACGTCATACGAATTTTGTCGAAATGTCTGGGTATCACCCCGTGCATCGTCAAGATATCGTTAAAAAATTCAAATTAATATGAAAAAGCATATTAAAGTGTATTTACTTTTATTGTATAAAAGAAAAAAATATTACAAGTAGATGTGTGGTTCTCATAAACAAAGAAACAGTCCACGTAGTTTGTTCCCAACAAACGTTCCCCATCTCTGATGGGATAAATTTGATTTCTTTATAACATCATCATCGATCCACCTTAACTGGTATGTTATGTATTTTTTTTGTCGAAAAGAACCAGAACAACTGGCACAATCTTCAGGCTTAATCCCCGAAACAAAGTTTCAAAAGAATTAAAGTTGATTCGAAAATCCTCTTATTGCATATTCTTGGACATGTAATATTTTTCTTCGGATAACGTCATTGCGCTGGATTATTAATAGCTTTGTCAGCACAGAAGATATCATCAGACTCATGTTTGTCACTCGTCCCAAGTTTTCCTGTAATAACATCAACACGATAACATATAGGATCCTGAAGCTCCGGCGCGCTAGGGGAGAATTATTGCATCTGTGTGATCTACCAACCTGCACTGATTTCATCAAGCTCCCGTGAGACTGTCTACGGTATGTACGGTACAACGACACCGGCTGATGACCACTCGACACACGGCAGGAGTGCAGGATATACCTGGACGTACCTTCCGTTGGGATCGCCCGCGGTAACACTATATTCCTTTACAGCGATATAGATATGCAAGGAGTTGTGGCGACGACGAGAAGCTATTTCGATAATCAGCGTGGCGCGTCAGAGAAGGTCATCAGGCCGGAGGACACGTATACCAAGTGGTTTCCTGGTTCATACACCACGGTACCTACTCGGTGTACCTAGTGACACGCTACGTGTATAGTTTCTCAAGGATGGTGGAAGCTCGATTCTCGCTTCATCGTTGGAATTTAGGTTTCTCATTGAGGGATTAATCTCTCAAAGTTCGAAGATCAATTATCTGCGTTCAACAACTACCGAAGCCATTCAATGCGACTTTGTTCATCACGAGTAATTATACTTCGATGATTATTATTCAAAATCGGAACCACTGAAATATTGAAAATTGAATACACATATCCAAGCCTTTTTTCTACTATTTATCGCAAATGCGTTACGCTCTCTCTTTCTCTCTCTCTCTCTCTGCAAAAGTCAAGAATGTTCGTTAAAAACCCCCAAATATCTGTTGGTTTCTATGACGGAGCGTCATAGAAACTGTAATTATCCTTTTATTCTCTTCCGGGAATTGTGTTCACGATAAAATCGATTTGATTAAAATTGCTCTACGACATTTTTTTTCTCGACCGGTGCATAACGTTGCTTCGCGAAACATTTTCACTCGCTGAAAATCACCGGTCTCTCGAGCGGCCAGGATCAACGAGCAATTGGTTGTAACTTCGTAAAACCGGGATCGCCAACGGCGATTGGAATCGAACCGAGTGGCAGAAGGGAGGCGCGCAATATGCAGTCCGGAAACGAAACGAAACCGACAATCTCACTGTCTTTCTATAGAAGTACGAGCGTATATAGTATACCAAATCAAATTTACGAATAACGAATCTCCTGTGTCCTAGCTATTTTCTCTGTTCGCGTAACAATCCCCTAGCAATCCGCTCTAAATTTTCGGTATTTGCAATATCCTAAAATTGACATGGACCTGAAATGCAAATACCGCGTATAATTGATTAAAGGGATTTACTTTTGCTTTCTCATAAGGAAAACTTTGTTTTTATGAAAACATTTTAGAAGGATTCGAATTTTATCGCTATGAACATTTTTCATATTGTAACTTCTTTTTGTTTCTTAAATAATTGACAAAAGGAGCTCGAACTTTAAACTCATAAGGGACATTCGGTATGAAATTTTATTAAAATCAAGAGAGGCGTTCGTAGTTTATAGAATATTGAATCGTTGTATTCGCGATAGTCTCAACCTGTAAAAAAAATGTCTTATAACTCGTAAATAACTTGAACGATTGCTCCAAGAGTGGTTACACTGAAAAAAAAAAAATGAATCCGGTAGCTGAATTTGGCGATCATTTCAATTTTTCGACTAATGTCTATCAGCATTCTAGTTCACGCAAATTTCAACGGTCTGTAACTTTCTACAAAAATTGAAAAACATCAAACGAGTATTATATTAGATCAATCGAACGGCTATACTTTTTACAGCTGTTTTTATATCACTATTAACAGGTTTCCATATCACAATTTACACGTTCTTTATGAGAAAGCTAAATTGATAAGCGGACATGCTCATAAAGGTAGCTTTGTAAAAGGTAGTAAGTAATGAGAAAGTTATTTGCAAAGTTCTACACTGCATTCTTGTTCAATATACTAATTATATATCAAAACATGTTTAAAAATAATTTTATCGATAACAAAATATGTACGATTTTATTATTCTTAAAAAATTATAACATAAATAAGGAAAAACTGAGTGAAAATTTTTTCTTTTCTTTACGTTGTCATCTATAATATTGAACAGAAATTTCAGAAGCATTTCGTCTTTTCACTTTTGGTAACCTCGTTAAGAGGATGCTGAAGTAGATTTTTTAAATCGATTTTAGTCGGTAAAAATAGGAAAAAATAATCGTAGTATACTATGCATCGTTGATACGCTGCGGATTGGTTTAAATTGCGCAAGACTGTAATGTAATGTATACGAACATTAACGCTTCGCTGTCCGGTGGAAATTTGGTATAACGATGTGTGCAAAACTTTTTTGGTGAAGTAACGAGAAGGGTTGTAAAGAGTGTATACGGTAGATTCTGTGCATCCATCCGGAGCTGACGATGAACGTAGGACAGACACACACGTCAGTCGAGTTACTGGAATTCTCGGGAATAAATGAGACCCATAAATCTTCGTAGAACGATCCGAGAAGCGTTTGCGCTCCGAAGCAAATCTTTCGCTCGAATCGGTCTCGCGACTCGTGTCTCATAACCTCTTTTCCCCTCGTTCGGCAAGCGTGTGAGACGTATTTTCAATCCAGTGGCACTTTTTCCGAGGCAAAGTATTCGTAAGAGGAGAGGGAAAAACCCTCCGATGCCCCTCCAGCACCCCGACATTTATTGCACCGATGAAGCATCGTCGGGGATTATTATGCAACGGACCACCGAACGTCCTGCGCCTGCCTTTCCTCCATTCTGACGTCCCAACCTCTCCGACCCTCCGGCATTCTCATAAAAAGCTTAATCGCGATTGTTCAACACCCCTTTAATTCTTCGCGACTTTAAATTCCAAAAACGTACATCTATACCAGAACGCTATGGTAACGTAGCTCCTGGAGTTAGGATGGGCAATCGTTTATTATTGCGGAAATGATTATATTCTCAGCGGATATTAAAAGTTTCCTGACAGTGCTTATGATCTCATTCAAAAATTATTAAAAGCTGGTAGAATCTGTAATTAGGAGTTTAGATTGTTTATGAGTTTCGCCCCTGTATGGATTATCAATATTAACGGTCCAGTGATTGAAATAAAAGCGTCTATTATGTTTTTATCGGTAAAAAATTGTTTCATAAATTCCTCACGATTGTTTTATTTTACTTACTTGTTTTGTTAACTTCGTTGTTGCAATAGCATTCCTTTCTTCAAGTGGATTGCCGAATCGACACCATCATTTCATACTCGATAAACAAATATCAGGTCATGCAGCACGCCCGGGCGACGGACAATGGTTATTCTGACGCAGCACACTCGTACACCTAAAATCTACAGTGTCAGTCCGACGTCCGGACAAGAAGCTGACGACCACGCGTAGGCTTACTCCACTTAAGGGTGTTAGTGCACAAATTCTCTCTCTGATCTCCCTAACGGGTATACCTACATCACCTGCCATGGAGAGATCCAATTAGTTTTCGTTAATACGGAGCAGCGTGCGTTGCTCCTTGAATCTCCGACGTAAAGTTAGCGTTTAGCGCTGTGGGCCTTAATTATCCAAATGGGAACATCGTACTTGGCGTGTGTGCCCACGATATCGAGTACAGAATCCTCGGCTTGGAAGTTCCGCACGGTAGAGGCAGTCAAAGCGTCGTAATAATAATTTTATCATTAATTATTCTTCAATATCGACAAACGTTGTACACCGACCGTCGATATTTAACTGTAAATACCGATACATCTTTGTAAACATTGTAATCTTCATACTCAGCGCATTAGCGAATCGAGAATATTCGGATAGTCAACCCTGATGTATACGACGATTCTATCTTTCATAAATCATCGTTAGATAAAACAGTGTTATTTCAATAATTTTATTCCTTTCTCCTTTCTCTCGAGTGGAACGGGCTTGTATAGGATTTTGTATAGTTGACTTTGGAATCCTAAAACAAGTATAAGGTTCATGCTCTTTGCACGTGACAGTTACTTCAACACGATACGCTGAATATGTAAAAAAAATCAACAGATCGAAATATGAAGAATTGTAGGAGTTCCATTAGTTTTTAAATTACAGAATAATGTGGAAAAAAAATGGAATTTGTTTAACCATTTTTTATATACAGATCTAAGGATATTTTCATGTGAACGGTACACATTGTTATGAACAATCGTTAATGATAAACAATAATAAAACACGTTTTGGCACTGAAATTGACTATACACCGAGGTACTTGTAATGTTGTTAAAATGTTTTTAATTTAATCAGTCACCATGCATTTGATTGATCAAACTATAATTTAGTATTCCTTCCACATAATTTATGTTTTCTTTGAAACAATCACTAAATATGTAGATTACAAATTACTGAAACGTGTAAAAATGAAAAATAATGAGAAATCAATGGGCAAGGTTTCACATTGCATTCTCGTTTATTGACGCATTCTTGACGTCTACACGACATTATGGATATCATGAAACTTTTTTTTGACAAACTTGTCGCGCATGATTGTAACATAGAATCGATTCTATTACGCGCTTATACCTTTCTTTCAAGAAAGCCAACACGATTTAATCCAAGTTCCTTGGCTTCTCGGATCTTGTGTCTCTCTTGCCAACATTCTCGATCATTTTCTCGTGAAACGCGAGACGGAAAATCCACCGAAAGCTGAAGAGCCGCACATGAAATCGTGTAAAGCGAAGGAAAAATAAAGCTGAAAGTGCGACGTGGAAGCAGAAGAAGAAGAAGAGGAGTAGCGTGTCTGGCGTGGAAAGTGGGAGAGCTTCCGCAGGAAGCACGACAGGACAAAAAGCTCTTAGCATGTCGACGTTGGTTAAGAATCTTGAAACGCTACAAGTAGCAAAATTGATCCTGACAATTTAAGAGCCTTCTCAGTGCGCGAGTGAGAGACGAAACCCGATTATTCCTGGCCCATTCCCTTCTCTCATTTCTTTGTACCACGAGGAACTCAGAGCTATGTGCGTTTTCGAGTCGAAAGTGCAGGTTCCACTGTACCGTAAATATATCGATGAAACGTCGTTCCCATAAGGATGCTTGTGAAAAAAAACATTGTAATCGAGACAGGAGAATTCCGCATCTCAAAAATGTATATAGATAATTACCGATTCCCGGCGTTCGTTCACGTTCCTAATAAACACTGATAAACTTCTGAAATCCACTGAATTCATCGAATTCCCAAAATTAGTACACAATACACGTTTTTGTTCGACTCACCTTTAATGGATGTACCTTTTGTTTCCTTCTCCGATCTCATTGCCCCGCAAATGGTGTGTACGCTATACTCATTTATTTATCAATTCAAGATATAAAAGTCCCATACAAAACAACGGAGCCCCGTTACAAACATTATTTTAGTTAAAAACCTCAAATGCCGATATTCCATTTTGTTGTTATGATGATAACGTAAGTAATAACGTAAATAAAATTATCATTTACGTGAAAGACACGAGATTGAGGGGAGTATTATTGTTTTCTATTAAATACGTGATAGATACAAGTGCGCCATAACATATTAAGTTATTTAAAATCGTTATTTTAAGTCATTTTGTATAACAGCATCTTACGTATGGAACTCGTTTAGTTATAGCGTGAGAGCGTACGATATCCTCATGGGCTTTAGGCGGATGGTAAGCAATGTACTGTCGAGTGAATTGTGTGGGCAGATTGATGCTTTGGATTCTGGATCTCGTAATAATACAGGTTATAATTAGAGGTTAAGGGTTACTTGTATAGAGCGCAACATTAGATTGATGTTGTTAATAACCTGTATTGGCACGGTGCTCTTAGGGAGCTTGCTCCAAATCACGTAATAAACATATATATCTATTTATCCTGTTGCCCGAATAATTCGAAACTGATTCACCACAATTAACGTCGAATATATGCATTGAGGAGTAACGAATTTGTATTATTCATATCAGTTCTGTCGTACGGTTAGCAATGTTTCTTTATTTTGGATCGGTGTACTATAGAATTCTTCTCTATTACGGGTACTCGACCTGGAGCGGTAATAACGCAAGCGGCACGTCCGACAGCCATAGTAGCTTGCACAATGCAAGAAACTATTTACGAGACCACACTAGAGACAGCTGGAGAGAATACGACAACGTTCTCCACCTTAATGGTTCCACTCAAGATGCAATATCTTCCCATGAATATTGTATAGAGCGGAGTGTGCGGGTGCATCCGTTTTCTCTCGGACCGTTGCAGTCGCAATAATTTGAACATCTGAGAAACATACCTAAGGTTGTGGCCTCAACTCGCCGGAGGACATACTTCGGAACTATCTACCTGAAAGACCAGAGGAAAAAGAGCAAAGCAAAGAGTCAAGGACTTCCGTCAGTCACCGGAATGCTGATGTTCACTTATAGTCTGGTATTGCGACTACGTGCAGTGATATACGACTCCCAGGATACCATTCGTGAACACCAGGATCGCCTTCCGAACTGTGAGCTATGCTTATTTCAAGCTGCACTCGGTAAAATTGGCTGAGGAAACACTTGGTCCCTCGGGTATCGATCGTCCCATTCCAGTGAAGTTTTTGCGCGCTTCGTCTGCCTTCAAGTTTAAATATGCGATGTGATATGAACATGTCAAACTGTAAGCAAGATCAAGGTCGGATTGAAATATGGATGAAAAGTTCGATCAGTTAAATAGTCCATACCTAGTGTTGCATTTTCTTAACAGTTCGCGCTGTACGTAGCGCTACAGATTTTCTACTCGAATAGCTCCGTTATCAGAAGATCAAGATATTGACACTTTTCCTGTCATCGCAAATACATTTTTCTATTACGAGGATGGTTATCAAGACGAGGAGTTACTAATACCAAAACATATGCAAGGAATAAAACATTACGATATTAAAAGCGGCGATTAACCAGCTACAAACAGTTATGGTTTATGTCATGGTTGATGCAGCAGCCAGATTTGAACTTCCTAGGGGTTCAAAGTACCTAGGCCGATCAAAGGATAAGGATAAAAATAAGCAGAAAAACAGGAAGAATGTCAATGAATCTTTTAGATAAGCTTATGAATCAACACTTTTACAGTGATCTCAACAGCGTTTAATCAAAAACAGAACAATCTTTGACATTCCTGATCACTTTTCCAGCTGAATGTCACTTACATCGACGAGGAATTTTCAAAGTCTCGTGAAAGAATCCGAGCGACTGATTTTTTAATAGAATCAAGAAGTGACAAACGACAACTCAAGAGTGCAAATGTCCACAGCGAGTTTTGGCATTCTCGTGGTTAAAACAAGTTTGCTTTTGCTCGAATGTAGAGTGTCTCTTGCTTACCGTGTTCCTCGATTCCGCTCATCCCGCGGTTGTATGTTTATTCGAAAGACACATTCGCCAGTACGAAACTTCGCTTCCTACCTCGCTCGAACCCTTGACTCTAAGGGGAATGCACTATCCATTCGGAGCATTCGCGACGTTACCAACGTTTCTATGAAAGACAGTCGACTTTTCCGGGTAGAGAAAATAAGCTTCGTGCAACATCTCGACTCTGCTCTTTGTATATCCCAGGGCTCAGGTACCACTACTTTGTCTTCTTGAATGCAAGAAAATTTTACGCTTTGCTCGTAAGCAGCTTATACGATTCAACGATATACTTTATCGTACAACAATCTTCTTTTTTTTTTAACGTACTTGGCATTTATATTTTGTCACAGAGAAGTTCTAATAGAGATCCAAATGAAATTACTTCAGGTAATTTTGTATTAAAACTTTTCTTTCTGCGAAAGGGTGGTTTTCGTCTAATTTTAATATTTTTCTAACCCTGTTGATATGATTCGACGTAACTCTATAGTGGAAGATCGATCGATTTAAAAGCTTCTACGGTAGTCGTTTTCTCTATTTCACTTTTCTCGCTTCTTCTTTTATAGCAGCTACACTCACACACTGGATCCCCAGCTCGTATATTAATATTTATTAATGACAATGCGATAGAAAGTATTGATTCTTTAATGTACCAGACGCGTAATCTCTTACGCTGCTTCTTTCTCGTACCAGTCATCATTATTATCAAAATATTTCATAGAATATTTATTAAGTATGGAAATATCATAGGAGATAATACAATATATTTTCAAATTAAATACTAACGAATATTATTCAGATTAATATTTTTATAACAATTTTATAGAATCAATCATTTTTAAATCATTTTTAAATTCAATTTTCAGATATTCAGACACCTTCGTGCACACAAGTACGATACAGCAGCGTGGCGGACGTGACGTCGCAAGAGCTAGGATTCCGTCAATTGGACTTTACGCCTACGGTTGTCTCGAAAATGAGGTAAACAGCCTCCACTAAAATTCGTAATGAATAAATCGATAAGTCAATTATTTATGAACATTTTTATATCAGAATCTTTCGATTTTTCAACTTCATTTTATATTCTCCGTTTAATGAAATTTTCGGTCTTCTCTGTTGAAATCTCAAATCAAATATGAAATTTGTAGCTTTGAGATTTAAACGTAGGTATTATAAATCTCCAGAACTGCTTGAACTAAATCCTTGGAGTATGAGAGAAAGCTTTAGTAAGAGAAAACAGGATAAAGAAGAACCGTTTCCGCTGCGTCCGTCGTTAATGCTGGTTATTTCCGAGGATTAAAGCAAAATCTTTGTAAGCTTCATAATCCGGAAACAAAACGACCGCGCGCGTAGAAACGTAACAATAGACCATGTCGGATTTTTTTTTCATTTCTCCTTGTCCTTTCGTAGTCTTACTACACAGGCCAGACTCAGCTTTGGATTTGAGGTTACATTCAGAAATCCTCGTGTGTTCCGTCGCCGAGAACCATGCACCTATCCGTTAGTCCAGGAGAAATGGTAGCGTGCCACATCATTTGAACTTTCGTCCGCGTCGACTGCCACCATTGTCTCTCGTTGATCTGAAGTTCTGTCATGTTCGTGTTTCATCGATCTCAACTCTCATCAACGAGAAACGCACGCGGTACCTCGATTTTGAGAAACTTTCATCTCTCGTCACGGACAAGTCCCTTCGCCGCCTTACCTCGTGTAACCGTAATCGGCTTAACTCGCCAACGCTAGTCGATCTCAGCTCCCGTTGCGTTCAACTTCCATTATTCACTTGAGTAGAAATTCTATCAGAAGTGCCTGATGTGCAATCAGGGCCTTAGCACGGTATTGATAAGGAAATCCTGATATTATCCTTACCCGGGTTACATAAGGTGTACAATAAGCAAGTCTAATGAGGGAACCCTGCTGTAGCCCTTATCAGGGCCCCGCATATTTGGTCTTATACTTCACTCTATCCTACTTTAGTCGGGTAAACTCACGAGACCCTGATTGGAATTACCTTATTATTTCATATTCACCTGACAGCTGGTGTAAATTATTCACGAGTCTAGAATTAGACATTACACTGATCTAAACTTACTTAATCATTTGAATCATAAATTTTTCCTTACCTACGATTTACATAAAATTTAGTCTTTTAGGAGTTTAAGGACGTTTTTGCAAGTCTGAATAAAAAATTCAGAAATAAATAAAGGCAGACTAGAATAAAAAAAAACGACTTGATTTATTGAATTTATTGTGACGTGAAGTCAGAAGTTAATTGGATAAGACTTAATTGGATAATCGAAGGTGGCAGACTGGATCGATGGGAGTTAAACGCGATGAGAGATGAACGTTTCTCGAAATCGAGGTACCGTGTTCAGCTTTGAGATCGGTTGCGCTTGAATATGACGGGACTGACTTTGCGATCGACGAGAGATGATGATTGGAGTCGATAGACACAGGATTTTTTAATTATGGGATTAACCATCATCCCGTCCAGAGTAGAAACAAATGGCGTGTCTGTCCTCTCAAGGAATTGTAGCACTCCCATTCTTCTCAATTACCGTCGATATTAACAAAGTCGTTATGTTCTCCTTCACTTTGCAACCACAGGACTGTTAAGAGTAGCTCTTTTTGCAGTGGATTTTGTTCTACTGTCATTAAACTCGCTTGCGACCCAATTAATCAGCAACGGACCGGCAGCCAAACTTTCTTCCTCAGCAATCTCTCTACCTCCTGTCCCGCTTGCTCAAGCTGTACTTGCAGCTTTGTGTCCGTCCACGTAATTCCGTTTTTAATCGAAATATGATCACTTCGTTAAACGCGCGAACAGCAATGACTCAATTTTCTCAAAGTCTTTTCTTTTGTTTAGTATTAATCGCTCGTTATACATATTAAAACAATTTTTCAAAGGTTTAGTATATTATAAAAACTTGATAACTCCATTACCCAACGTTGATGCGTATAATGTATTTAAACGGTTCGTCAATTTCGACCAATTCTTTACAAGATGGTGGTTTTGGCGTGTCGCAACTCGGGTCTGCATCAGCGCCGCCTGGATTCCTACGTTATCGATCTTTACAGGAAAGATCTCAAACAATCCAATTTCTAATTTTTGTCAACTCTGATTGCCTCGCTCATTTATTACGAATCAATTAGGCAACCAGACCTGACGATTTTTTATTTCTAAAGAAATCGTGAATAAAATCGTCACAGTCCGGGATCGAACCGGGAACTTCAGAATTCTAGCCCGGCACGGTTTGTTTTTAAAATTTATATCAAACAGAAATTGGCGGAGAAAATTGCTGTCGTCTATTGTAGCCGACGACTGTTAGCACGTTTTTACATTAAACGGCGTAAGGTTCATTACACATTACTAAAAAAAATACTGAAAGTTACGTTGTTCAATGTGAAAATATGCTAACAGTGGTCGACTATAATAGACGACAGCAATTTTCTCCGCCAATTTCTGTTTGATATGCGAAAAAAGTATTTTTTTTTTTAGTGATGTGTATGAAAATGCCCCAGCATTTGTTTTACTTACAACAATTCCGCGCAGTTTTTATTTTGTACTACAAACTGGCAGAGTTCCAACGCAAACGAAAAGGAACTCGTCTTGGTTAGAGATATCCTTAACTCCCATCCCTGATTGAACTAACCTAAAGACGAACCGCGACCGCGCAGTTACTTTCTTCGCTTCGGAAGAATCAAGGGATCAAGGAATTTCTTTGAGACGTATTTTGATGGTAATCCGCGACACCCTCTGATCAGATGAATCACGCGAGCAGGGGAAGAAGATAGGGAGAAGAAAACAGAGGGTAAATCGAGAAGTTTGGTCTAGCCTAGCCTAACCACAGCCCAGTTGGATCACCTCGCTTACCCTCCCAACTTTGTCGGAGCAGGGTAAAAGGGTGTCTATGTCGCGCACCGGCCCTCTAAAGATTTATATGTTTTTAGGGGCTTTCGTTGCTTCTACGAGACTGTAAGTTTCTTCGCGTGGTAGATGATAAGAAACTATTCCCTCTGCCTGCCCTAAACTAGACCTTAATTCGAGTCCACCAGCACCAAAGACCAATATTTTCTCCCCTGTTCGACAGAACAATGTTTCTTGTCGTTACTTTATCCACAAACATTTTTTTTTTCTATTTATTTTCTATACGAAATATAAGAACGTGATTTGCTCCTTTCGCGACGTTTTAAACTTCCGGTCTCAGGGCTCAGTTCAGAATTTTTTTACTTATCACGAATTTTTAATTTGATCTCTAGAAACACATCGTGCAAATACGTCTCGACATCTACATATAGACATTCACTTATGTTTTTCTGACGAAAAGATCATGCCGTTTGGAAGAATAACGTGAACGATTATCTCTGATGAATCGATACGGGTATTTTAGCCAAATTGCAGTATTTTCCAATGATCATGATATTCTGTTTCAACTGTAGGCAGCACCGGTTAGTTTGTGGGTAATAGCAACTGCAGCAGGAGCATTCAAGCTATCTCATTTCTGTCAATGCAAACCAGTTCGACTGGCGTAGGTCGCTCGTTTCGCGTGTGCTTCCGGTAATCGGAAGCCAGCTAATCGATCCGCCGATTTCGAGAGTGCGGTGGACGCTCGTAGCTATTGCTCGGAACTATAGTTGTTTCATGACCCCCAGCTTACTATAGTACTTCTAGCGCCGTGTTCTCGTGGCTATGAGGTAGAGCGGAGCAAACGATTTTGTCAAACTGAACGCGAAACTGTGACGATTAAGTAGCACGCTTCACCTGTTGCACTCGCTGGTTAACGATGTGCTTAATTCTTCAGTCTCCCTCCGACAGAGGCCTTTGAGTTTTCATTATTATAAGGCAATTAAAATTTTAACGAGATAAAAGTTGTATTTATTGTAATTAAATCAATGGTTTGGCAAATTTATTTCACCAAACAAATTAGGTACAATTTGCAAATACAATAGACGACCAAGTAACGTTCCCTAAAATCTGCCAAAGTACATATCCGCTTTCTCTTCTTATGTACAAATTTTACTTTTTTGTTGTCATTTCACGTCGTGCGTAAGGAATATCCATGAAAATTCCGTTTTAGAAATAACGCGATTCGTATTCGTTCAAATTAAATATAAAATTATTTTATAATTTCCTCGATTTATTATCAATCGTTCGATTATCAAAACACTTATTCGTTGACCCTTCCAACCTGTTGTTTTTTCCAACTGTTATTAGATTTCTGGCGCCGAATAGTTCGTTCTAGCAACTCACTATTTTTCTCCGTGTATGGAATAACTCTCTGGCGGTTCAATACCGATGGTAAATCTTTCCGGATAAACCAGGTTGTTTTGCTCTCTCCCTCTCCCTCGGAGCTCCAATAGCTTTATCTCTCTCGCCATCCTTTTTACCCGAAAACACTTGTAATCGGTCTTCGAACGCCGACAAGTTTTTCCATAATAGAGTTATAAACTGGTACACTTTTAATACGGAAAGTCTTAATTATGGTAGAAATGTTTTCTAGTACAAAAATTGTGGTAGAGTTGAAAATGTGCTAGTGGTATACAAATTATTATTACATATTTAGATCATTCGAAAGCAAACGGTAATAAATTTAATGTTGTTTCGATTATATTCAATGAGTGATAAATTTTATATTATTGCTCGAAATAGCGGTTATCTTCCAACACTGTATCTAACACCGAGTATCGAGCATCAATCATCTCAGACGTCTCTAGGACTTTGAGGTATGCGAGTCTCGAGTGGAGGGAAACGGTCCAGGAGAGATATCAATCTGTGTCTCGCATCAAGCTAGCTACTGCGTTATCTCTGTGACGATCTCAGAGAGGCGACGATTTCGATCGCAGGCTGTAAAATGGAAATTTTTCTAGTGGTAATTTCTTAATTGGTTAAGCCGTAACTGGCTTAACTACGATTTAACTGGTCGTCCAATATACTGTCAAGCGTGTAGTAATAGTCACCCGATCTTTACAATCCACTAGAATTCGATTAAACTATCCTGTTGTCTTCCGTCGATTTAAATTTCCTCTTCTCTCTCGCTTCACCTCACTAAGGTGAACGAGTAAGGCGACGATTTCGATCGCAGGCAGAAAAATGGAAACTTTTCTAGTGGTAATTTCTTAATTGGTTAAGCCGTAACTGGCTTAACTACGATTTAACTGGTCGTCCACTATACTGTCAAGCATGTAGTAATAGTCACCCGATCTTTACAATCCACTAGAATTCGATTAAACTATCCTGTTGTCTTCCGTCGATTTAAATTTCCTCTTCTCTCTCGGTTCACCTCACATTAAGGTGAACGAGTATGGAGCTTCTTACTCGTTGTTTTCCGATCTCTTTCTTTATCTTCTATTCGCTAACGCGTGAGACACAGATCGCATTCTATCCGTCCACGTCTTTTCTTTCTTTTTCTACCTTTCTTCCTCGTGCCCTCCTCGTCTCATGTCAGATGACAACCAATTTTTCTCCCGGTGATTGCATTTGCAATTCCGATGTGGAACGCGCGTACACTCTCATCGTTTCCGTATGCGCCTTTTCGGTCTCGCGTTCAACCGACCACGCGGCTACCAACCAGAGCTATTCGTTTCTCTCGTATACCGGTCGTCGACGTTCTTGTCCCGGGTAGTCCGCGTTCGTTTCTTCCCCCAGACATGCAGCGTTTTAGTGTTCCGGCTACCTGGCTATCCGCTTTAAATAATTAAATCCTCATTGTACAGATGTGTCAGAGACACGCAGTACATTTCTTTTCTGTTCCCTTCGTCCACTGTATAGTAGCGAGCCTCATGGATTCAATGAAATATACTTAACCGATCCTTAACTCTATTTTCTCATTAGAAGCGACATCAGTTGGCACATGCGCGTGAAAACACATTATCACGATTCAAAGCGCTGGAAACAGTGGCCTAATTGAAATCCCACATTTTTCCGAATCGCTATACACATCGAATCTAATTGCTTGAATAAATCAATTAACATTAATCAACCAGATACGAAGAATTTTAACCAACAGACCTTTGAGAAAGCTTTGGTTAAATCATTGCATTAATCTTATTGCACATTCCGCGAAATTTCTTGTCGAAAGTAATGGGAAACAAATGAGTTGAATCTAAATGAAAAATTATTTTATAGATTGATGTTAAATGTATATTAACTAAAATATATACGATTGCCATACGTAAAGACATTAATTACTAATGTAGATATCGTTCGTTATCGTTTGTTCCATCCATTATCTTCTTCCTAATTGAATAATGAGTTCCCGACTAATTATAAAAGTAAATAAAATAATAATGAGTAATACATTACAACATTAATATTACGTAGCAGTCGCGTGTCTCGAAACATAATTCAAGTTTCTCTCGAGAAGCAATTAATCGCAATCCCAAAGGAGCGATGAAGGAGGATGCATCGAGTCGTCGTGGGAGGGTCAAAGGAGACGGGGCGGTACGAAGGATGCGACGAAGATGAAGTAAAGAAGGGCTAAGGGGAAGAGCAGTGGGAAAGCTACCCTTTTGACTCTCTTAAAATGAATCATACCAACATTTTAATTAAGTGGCTTCCTTCAAAATTAAATCAGAGAAATGGAGAAGCATCGGCTGGGCGTGATTCCTGTAAATTGCTCGTTGGCGTGTCTGTTATTAAAGAACCCTTTGCAAACTCATTGCACAACGATTGCAACGTACTACGAATTATTATTCGATTCTTGTACGACAGCTATTTATATCAGGTAAATGATAATAAAACTTTTATATTTTCTCTGTTTCATCCCGCCTCTCTATGAACCGGTTGGCTCGTCCGTCTTTTGTTTCAATTTTTGTAATAGCTGTCAATGTTTTTTTTTTTTTTGCTTTCACAATGATCATGCCAGTTCCCCAAGTTGTGGTTGTATCCGACTTATCCTAGCTATACAAGCAGCGTACAGAGAACACACACACGGCAACTACAGAAAACCTCTGTCGATACAGTCGGTCTCAAGTTACATTGTAATGGAGCTAGTCGCATTATTTAGAAACGTAAACAATCGGACTGCAAGTTTGGATATATATATATAAATATATAGACTTGAAGTCCGATTGTCAACATTTCAGGAAATCGTAATTATATATATGTATAAATGTAAATAGGGCATTTCACATCAAGTATATCAGACAGCAACCTGACATCGACCTTCTGGGAATTGGTCGACCATTTTTTATATTTTTATTACAACCCTAAATTATATACTAGGGTAGTAGATTATTAAGCATCTGTTTTCGACATTTACTCGAGATTGTAAAGTCGGTTTTTGGGCAATACAACTCAGTTTGTGTGTACAAAAGTCGGTACAAAAAAAATGATATCCCGAAAACTAATTTCGACATTTACCACTCGACTTTTACCACTCTTTGACTTTTGTCTATCTCGATCAAAAGCTGCTGAATTTACCGTTGAATCATGGATTGCGGATATCGTAATATTCCCAGAATTCGAACATTTAATCTATCGGTATTCTGGTTTAGGAGCGAGGACGCGAGCCATTTCATCACAGTATCAGATGAAGTCATTTATAAATATTTTACCTTTATATAAATAGTAAAATCTCATTTACTTTTCGAGTATTCGTAAAAGCATTTTTCGTTATGATGTTTTAGCCGCGCACACACAGGGGCTCGTGATACGCGTATTTTTGCGAGTTCGTCCAGGGCGGGGGGTCTCGTATACTCCGTCGTCAGGGAAACGTACCGACAGAATGTAACGTGATATATTATATGCATCGTACCATAGTATTTATCTATACTGTGGTATGTACCTGAAGGCTATTTGCTACAGAGCACGCTAAGTTCGCTCACTTTTCTCTCAGTGTTTTTACGCACATTTGTACCTCCTCCGTCTCATCCTCTTTCTGATTCCTTGACGTCGTCGTCCCTTTGGTGTACATCGTTTTACATCAGCCGGCAATGTTATATTTAAAAAGAGCGATGGTTTCAATATATAATGCCCGACCTTTGCGACAGAGAATATGAAAATTCCGTCAAGTTGATATAAATATTTTTCAGTTTTAGTTAATAAATTGCTACTCGAATATTTTGAAAGCCATAGAAAATAAAAAAAACGATTGAGATACCAGAGTCAACTATAACTGCATGAGAAAATAATTCGAAACGATGTAAACGTAATATCATCTTTAATAATATTCCCTTAAATGAATTACGAACCGTGTTATTAATCAACCTCTCACATTTATTTTGTCGCAGTGCTTATTTGCAAATGAAGTAGTTGATAAATAAATTAATGCCTTGTGAGAAAAAAAAAATGTGTCGAGTGTCGTCGAGAGAGTTGTTGCTGCGCCTAGTGAAGAGATTCGGAAACTCAGGGACATCGCAAAAAAAAACAATGAATAAAGAGTACGACGAAAAATAAAGACCGTGAATACTTGCTGAAACACAGAGCAGTACCTACGTACGTTCCACTGACCTCGCTAATTACTCCGGAGATTGTGTTAGGACGAGACTATGTACGACATATGAGAAACGTACTGAGCGGCTGGAACGACGACCTGGATTTTTATTACACCCCAAGCAGAACACGGGTAGAGTGTCACGATGGTCGCCTGTTCCAGTCTGACACAGGAAATCGTGGGGGTGCTCTCTCGGCCGTGCGAAAGGCTGCAGTGAAGCGGATATCAACTCGTTTAAAGAGTCGCACAATGTCACATTCTCTCCGTGACTCCTTTTTTTCATCCTCGTTTGTTCTCGAGTAAAAACCGCGATAAAACATGAGATTTGAAAGAAGGATTTCAAGGGTGAAAATGCTTAGTGACGATTAAAATGTAAACTCGAAATCGAAGTACGTCATAATTTTTATTACCGTAACAGCAATACACCGAGAGAAAAACGTTGATTGAATCAAAGAGATTTCATTGAAATCTTGGCCCATGAAACTTTTATTTCCCATCAATGAAAAAATATATTTATGTTAATATCATCTTTTATTGAATCAAATAAATATTTATTTGATTCAATGAAAGACATTTTAATGTGCCGATTTATTCGAATCAATGAAATCTTTTTATTTGATGTACACGGTACGATAATAACCATACAAATAAAATTTTTTATAAAAAACTAATATTTATAACGATAATAATAATGAAGTATACAAAACTTAAATTAATTTCATTGAAAATTATGTATAAAAAATGGTAAACGTTTCAAAATATTGGAATACATCTCATGCAAAATACAATAAACATTGCGAATACTCGATTAAATGAATGATCTCGTACGTGATGAGGAAAAATGTATTGTTTGTGCATAAATGAGCAATTTAATTGTCTCTGACAAGAACGCGCATAAGGTAAAAAGGTAGCGTAGACTCCTAGCGTGGAATTGTTAATTGGCCGAATCACACAGGCAAATCAAATTATCAAATGTAATTACGAACGTCGGCGGTTTGTTCGCCAGGTCGTCGACGTTCTCTCTATTAATGCTTCGTGCGTTCCCTCTGACTGCGGCAACCAACATAGCGAGATCAGTGCGTACGTTCACTCGCTTGTAATTAAAAGGTAGCGTAAAAATTAGCTGGTTCGATCTAGCGCGCACACATCATACATTCAATACTATTTTAAACCTTCCGTGTCACCATCGGCCTCGTGTGGTTACCTCAGCAAGCCATTTTCATCCGGATAAAGCACGCGGTACACGCACACAGGATTTTTAATTAAGTCGCTGGGCATGAGAGTGCTACAGAAAAGCTTGGTAGCCCGCTACTATAGTCTGACAATAATCAGTGCTCAGTTTTGTTGGAGTGAACTCGCCTCGTCAGCCTCCGGAGTAAAAAAGTTTTGTACAGTCACGATAGTGCAAATAACTGTGTACATTAATGAGGAGGTATTAAATAATAAATTATTTATTTTTGTTTCTTCATAAAGGAAGCTTTGTTTTCATGAATGCATTTCTTTTGAGATTTTTATTACAGGATAGTCAAAATGGCGCAAGCACCCAGATAAGTGATTAAGAAAAAAAATTTCCTTACGGATGCGTATGTGTGTTTCGATATATATTTGATAACGTTGAAAAATGGAAACCACTGTATCTGAAGAATTACTCGATCAGACTTGAAACTGGTGGTCAGACGATTTGATGGTGTTTTGAATTTAAAAAAAAAAGGTTTATGTTCATTTTAGCTGCCAAAAAAATCTTGGCTAACGAGTTGAACAGTTCTTTATAAGTAAATTAATATTCAAGGGCTTTTGTAATTGCATTTGGGAAAAATCTATATAAGCGTGTCAATTGTATGAAATTTTTTATTTTTAGAAACATTGACATATTCGCGATGACCGTTGATCAATCGAATACAAACTTTGTGGTGGAATTAACTAATATTGAGTGAGTGGTATTAATATTATAGTCATTCGAATTTTTTATATTTTATTCGTTTCGATTATCGAATCAATTGACGAAACGAGCTAAATTTCACGTACGTATACGTAATAACGATCAGTGATATTTGGTATTGAATTTGGCAAATATCAAAAAAAGCATTTGCATTTTGTAGACCGTTATATTTTTATATTCACGATAGTCGGAGCTTGAAAAAATAACAGACTTGTAACTCGTAAATTACTTGAACGATTGCTCTAAAAGTGGTTACACTAAAAAAAAAAATAAATAAAAAAATTTAAAAAAAAATATAAAAAAATGAATTTAGCCATGAATGTGGTGTAAATCGATAGCTTCATTTGGGGATCGTTTCAATTTTTTAAAAAATGTTATTTAAATTAAAATATATCAAAGCTAGGATATTTTAAAACACTTTCGATTTTTGTAATTCCATTCTTCAGTGTTTAACATTTTTTAAAACAAGGATACAAAATAAATCCTGCATATTGCTTCCTCATCTTTTCTATCTTTCAAAAACTAACTTTATGTGGAAGAAACAATTGATTAATATACTTTCTTTGGATTTGCATCCTATTTTATTTCTCCATTACAGTATCAGCCTCTCTGATGTACGTAGAACTGTGAGTTCTTACGAGATTTAATAATGAATTCTTTTTTTCGTGTATCAACAAGTGTAAGCGGACATTGGATGATCAAGATTTCATAAAAAAATGGAGTAAAGAGCTACGTATGAACTTCAAACAGCATGGACTTTTAGAAAGGCTACTATAGTTTACGATGAATTAAAAATAATATTAATAACAATAATACGTATAATTATTAAAAATGTTTTATACGTTACTTTATCGCTGTTATTTACTTATTACTGAATTTATACATTTTTTCAACACGTGCCAATTGATTTCATTGGTGTTGTGTGCAACAAATAAAAACTTTACAGTGAAAAATTGGATGATCCATTATACCTATACTCTTATTATTTAAAATATGAAAAAGGTACTATTTAACATTACATTGACACCCGAAGCCAGCACCGATTCAACTATCCACGCGTGAGCACAATGATGCTCCGGGAAAAAAACGTTGGATCGAATAAAAAAGGAAAGGTCGAAAAAAAAAAGAGAAATCACAAAACGTTGAGCGCTCGACGCGTCGTTTTCGTGAATCCGGTAAAGTCCCTCTGGATATTTGTTTAGTTGATTCGTCGCTAACAAGAGAGAATTAAACATCAACGCCTCGGACCTAATTTTCCGTTGGATTTTTATCGTAAATTCTGCCAACCGATGTTAAAACGGAAAACCCAACGATGGACTTCTGGCACACGGGTAGTAACGACGAACCGACGTCAACGGAGAATCACGAGGTGCTTATGCGGAACCCCGGGATCGTCGGCAGACTAGGCCATTCCGATGCGTTTTCATCGTTCCGTGTGTTTGCCCATTCAGTGGACCAGCCGTTCTGTCTTTCTCTATGCTGGGTGGAACTCATCCGCCCTACGAGACAATGAGAGTGTGCTAACAATGGTCCGTGTCGTCGTGGAGCATGGCGCATAGCATGGTACATCGTGTAGAGAGAGCAGCGGTAAAGGAGACCGGAAGATCCGACTGCAGCGGTGAGTGCTGACGGGGCTAAGACTCGCGTGAACGACCGAGCGCTTGTTGCCGCATTGCAAACGCGATTGGGGTTAGGTGCATCAATGTCGATGTCCCAATTTCCTTTCAATTTTTTCAATGTCTACGGCAGAAGTATCGTTTCTTAAATTTAACAATTTTTCTCATCGACGGATCTGACACCATTGCGAAGTTCATCGAGTGGTTCGCTACATCTCGTTAAAAAAACACAACAAGGAATGTCATCGGAACAACGGTAATAAGTATTCACAAGACAAATTAAACATTCTCTCTATCCTGTATCCAAAAGTTCACAAGTTTTATCCTATCATATACCGTTATACGTATAAATTGCAATAAGTTCATGATATCATAACGGCACCCAATTTATGTTGTTCCAATTTCATCCGACTAACCGAAGTTGTCCTGACCCGATATTTCCCTGATCCAAAGTACCCTGATCTCTCCCGACGGTTGGAGTTTCAACAAGTGTGAAAAGCATGTAATAAACTAGCGCAACGAGTAAAAGAAAATAAGCCGAAACAAAATGAGAGAGGAGGCGGAAGGAATGGTAAATGACGAATTCCGAGCGACACAGAGAGAGAAATAAAGGAACGAGTGAAAGGTGGGAGGAAAAAAAGAAAATTAGGATTTATTTTCAACGGTACCATTTAACGAGTGACGCTGAATAGCCATCTGTTAAGAATGGTGTAAAGCTCTCGTGGAAATATTCTCTAGGGATTTCACAGGGTTCCACTTAGCTGCGCGTAGTGTCCGGTACCTCGTCGCCTTCCCATCGGTCTCTTTCTCTTTTTCTTTCTCCATCCGATATGGTAGTTGTCGGTGGAGAAACCTGGCCAATACCATAGGCGAGCCGTAGAGGCGACAATGACGATGGTATTTTGTTGCTACTCGCCCTCGATTTCAACGTCCTCATTTTCCTTCTTCTTCCCAAGCTTCCACGGGATCCATATGCGAGCGGAGAATATATAAATTACTCGTTGACGACGCTATTACGTTGTGACGGGTTCGTATGGCGACGTTGAAACGGTTTCACAAGTACCATTATTGTATATTACGCCTATGTCTTCCACGCATACTTCGGTATATCGTATAGGTCTCTGCAGGCGTGAATGTAGTAGATACGGTCGTAAGTTTATGTATGTGAAAGCATGCGCGCGGTTCTCGTGTACTCGAATAACATATATATCAAGCGTTATAGGGTCAAAGCTTCGTTGTTTCCCGATGAGAGAAACATGGACGTATATTTGCTATATACCCGCGTAACTCGTTAACTCTATGAGTTCGAAATCGTTAAGTTCGAAATGAAATGAATACTAGGATTGTTCGGTGGAGAATCAACTGGTAAAATATATTTAAAAAATTATTATATTTTCGCGATAAATCATAAGAATTTTACGGGATTCATAATCTTTCAAGGAGGGGCATTTAATAAATTAACATTTTTTTATCTTGTATCTTTCTTCGGCGATTTTACTCTTTCAAGATATGACTAGGATTTTTAAAAATGCTCGTACATTTTTGGAAAAAAATGTATATAATTTACAGAAAGGACGCTCAAGTATAAATAAAATTCGGCTAATTATGAAAAACATGTGAAGGGGTCTGTAAATAAATGTCTAAATTGACAGAGAATGAACAAAAAGTTCTCCGGTTAGCTCAACGAGTAACGGTCTTGATAAGTGATAATCGGTTAAACCAGGAATATGCATTGTCGAGGAAGATTTAATACCTTCGGTGGTAGAATTTCAACGCCGCATGGCGTTAATCTCATCCAAAGAGCTAATGGAAGTATGATACTCGTCAGTCTACTTCAACGATAGCGGTACTCTCCTGATAAGAGGTGTCGGACTCGAAGTACCGGATCAAGCACTTTGCAAAATTCCAGACGCTACGATCAGCTACAGTTGAATTTACTCTTAACTATGTATACCTCAGCATTCATCCATCCATTCTCCGAAAACTTGGTAACAGTCATCTGAAATTTCACACCGAAATGAAGGCGATAGAGTTGATCCGTCACTCGAGAGCCTGTCAAGCATCTTGACGATTGTTGCTTCAAGATGTGAAACTCGATTCACACAGATTCAACAAATTACAGAGTCCAGACACTGGAAATACCGAGTATCGTATTCGTAATCGCATCCGTAAGGACCATTTAGTGTGTGTAAGGTAATTCAAAAACAAAAATCAAAATTTGTATTTCATCATAACGAAGTCTTTGACAAAGCTTTCGAAAAAGTTTTCCACGCTTTTTGTGTCTGAGAATATTGTATTATTTGATTTTGGGCGATAAAAGGGTGTCCAAATTCTTTAATCGCCCATGTACAATCTATCAAAAGTGTGTGTGAATTTAAATAAAATATGTATGAGCGGAGAACGACATAGATAGATAGATAAATTTATTGCGAACTCATAGACAAAGCCCCCTAAGAGCATCGTGCAGCCACATACAATTTCTTACGATACAACAAGGCATAGCATTAGGGACATGAAATATCTTACATCTAACCTACATCTATCACGCATTCCACACACTCATCACAGCAAACCATACAACTCACGAAGCGCACAAATAGCAGCATTTACAAAATTGCTTTACATCTAACGGATACGCAAAAGAAAATACAAAAAATTCACCACCATACCGCAACATCACCCATACATAGAGAAGGAGAGAGAGAGAGAGAGAGAGAGAAAGACAATTTGCTTAAAATCCGCGCGCGGATGACGTTAATACATATATCCACACAAATATATACATGTCAACCTATAAATACTTTGTCCCTAGGCCTGTCGGGCCTAGACCCATAGATAATAGAGAAGGAGTACGCATCACCGGACAAAGAGGAAACCGAGGATAGAGAATACGTGTTCTCATTCTCTCGCTTACTTAGCTCTCGATGCGTCTATTTTCGGTGTCGTTTCATTTTGACGTTACATTTTTTCAGCGTTACCCTCGCTAAAGAAGTTTTACTTGCAAAAATCACTAGCAGTATTCTATTTATACAAAAATGGTCGATTCTGCAACCCTTGGCCCAAAAATACTGTATCCTCTCCAAATTCTGTTCAAAAATACTGAATAACTCTGTCAAGTACCGATACCGGAGACTCGAGAATTCTCTTAAACCTGAATCGATCGTCATTTAATAATTATCCCAACATAAAATTATTTTTGCATAATTTACAGTCGTTACCAATTCAATTCTTGCTTTAAAATATGAGAGAACGGTGTAGTCCACCAGGACCTCTACATAGTTTATAGGACAACTCTTTTCTCCGGGGATGCACATATACTGTACTCACCATTTTTATTATACTTTTTCTAACATACCACAGTGAAGCACGGACGGTGGAGAGGCTCGGGGTGTCGGGGGATGAGTGAGGGACGACGGTCCGGCGAGTGCTGGAAGCTGGATAACGCGCGGCAGAACGCTACCAGCATGGGATGCGAGGGTGCAAAAAAAAAAGGGGGCGGAAGAGAGATGAGAAGCAAAAGGGCTGGCCATGAAAAGAGAAACAAAAAAAACTGAAAACCGTGCTAGGTACTGTGCGTACGCGTCGCCTCCTCCGACGACGAATAAATAAAATCTGGACTCTCGAATTAGTGGCTTCCTGACAAAACCAGAAAGTACATTACTTTTGCGTCGTGACTTTTTCAACAAAACTCTCCGCAAATGCCTAGATTTTCTCAGCTTTTTTTTTGTCTAAACAATATTTTTCTATTTACATTTTCACAGCTTCGTAACTATGGGCGGCATTTATTATTTTCATAACCCTCACCTTTTGGTTTTTTGGTTTGTTTTTTTTCAATGAAAAGAAACTTTGCACCATCATCTGTTAGCTTTGTTTTTATTTAGAAACGAATTTATTCGTGTTTCACTCGGTAAGAAATGTTTTAGTGTGCGCTTGTAATAATAGCTGTGCGAAAAATTGTCGGTTAGACGTAACCGAGTGACTTCTGTATTAAAACTCGATTCGCTGCCTCGTACACCTTCCTCACACTCAAGAAAGAAGAATTTTTTGGTACGAAAAGCTTATGGCTTACCCAACGGAATACCAGCCACCAGTGGGATCGGACAACGCTCGCCATTAATCGTGACCACTGCTATTCCACTCTCCACCCTCGAACGAAGGCCATTAGTGCCCGACAAAAGGGGGTATCAAATAATTTACGTTTTCGCATCCACTCGTTCTCTCGTTACAAAAACTATGCCCTCGCTTTCTGGGCTATATGGATTATTGAGGTAGAGTTTTTTTTTTTTTTATCGAACTCGGGATACGTGAACCTGCAGGAAGAGAAAGAACTTGAAAAATATTCGATTGGGAGGAATTGGAGGGAATCGCAATAGTTTTTGGGATAACGACCGCTCAATAACATTCGGTACTCCGAAGAAATACCATTTGTCAATTGCGTGACGACATAAATAACTTTTTTAAGGAAAATTGCATTTTTTTTTGGCATGAGTGATTCATTATAAACTGTTATTTCAAATAACAATAAATAATTGTGCGGACCGTCGATTCTATATAAATCAAAGTAGTCATCCAGTGATGCCCTATTCTTTGGTTTTCGTTATCTTCACTTGGCGTTGTTTATTCGAAACGATTTCGTAGGTCCAGAGGCTTCAACATTTTTAGTCTTTTTACCACTAAGTTTCTATTAAGTGAGTTTGTCGCCAGCTCATTTGGATGGGTTTCGAGTCTTGTTTCATTATTTTCACTAAATCTTTTGATCACTTCGTACATTGTCTCTAGCCTGAGATCTCGGTGGATTGCCCTATTTGTCACATACCATGGAACGTCGAGGATGAGTCTGAGCATTTTGGATTGAAATCTTTGAATAATTTCAAGGTTGGACTTGCAGGTGATTCCCCACATCTGTATTGCATAGGTCCACATTGGCCAAAATTGAATTAATTAACGAAATGTTATCGACATTTCAATGCCACAATACTGCCTGAAACGTTCAGAAAGTTACTTTTAAATACAGAATGTCAATAAAGAGAAAAACAAAAATGAAACCAAGTGAATAAAGGGATTCTAACGTTATGACGAATTGCATTTTTCATTCTATCGCATTCTATTGCATTTTCATGAAAATATATTGCAACGATCAGATTTTATGGAATTATTAAATATGGCTTTTGAATTTATGCTCGTCGTCGTCGTCGTCATTATTGTTTTTAATGTTTGATTGTTATTACTCTTGCAAATTTGGAGTTATCGAACATAGCTGGTGTATCCGGTATCTATAAACAATCGTACAAATTGCTTCCTCAATATTTTGAATCATCCATCATACTTTCTCATCGAAATTACATTGCGAACGATGTAAAATATTGAAAAACCTATTTGCAAAGTTGTAGCTTGCTTGTTTCTTTTTTTTTTTTAAATATCCTGTAATGAAATCTACCTTTCCAATAAATATAATATAATTTAACAACTGCATTGTCTAGATAGTGAAAAGGTTAAGAATTTTCAAGACTAAATTGACTGCGAAGTTTGACCATTTCTCATTCGAAGTTCTGTTACTGTTTTTCTGTTCTCTCTGTTTTCCGTAACCCTTATATCCAAACAATGTATTCATTGGTCAACAGAGATATAATACATACAAATTTCCAAGTCCCTTTCTCAGATGCAGGTCAACGATTTCGCACAGGAGTAGCTGAGAAGGAGGACAAGGGTCTCTTTCCTCATCTTTCTCCCCAACGTTCCGACGTCCGAGTTTCTCGCTGTACCGGAAATAACGTCGGTGACACTGGTGAGAGTCAGTTGAGAGGGGTGCCTTTCCGGGGGTTAAGTAGCCGATAGAAATGCATAGCGTTACAGCGTCTGCCTGACGAGGAATGAGAAGGTCCCTGGGGTGTATATGCACATGCGAGATACCTATAGTGCTTCTCGTGAATATCTCTAGTCCGAACACCAGCAGAACTGGCTCTTTCGAAAGCTTGGTTCATAGTCAACCTGAATAAGAATTACACAGTGAACTTCTAACTAATATTTTCCGTTCCAAAAAAGCACAATTCTGCATTTCCTCTCATTGTACGAATAAAACATTTTTGTTATTCATTTAAAAAAAAATTGTTATTCTTGTCGAAAGTCGACAAAACTTTTAGTCGATAAAAATGTTGATGACAGTCGATTTGTTTGACTTCGACCGGGTTCGGAAATGTCCCTTAAATTGGAGAATGTTTTTTAACTCCTGCAATCAATGAAAAAGGGCAAATAAAATGTTTGTCCTCAATGCGACTGTGGTCAATGTTTATCGGCGTATAAGAAATGTACGTCGAAGCTATCAGGGTGGAAAATCACTGAGGCAAAGTGACCTCTTTTCCTGAGGTTACCATCCTGGACCCTCTATAAATCGAGAGATAAAAGTGATAAGACTTTCGAGAAGGTTTTTGCGTAAGCGTCGAAGCAACTTGGAAAATCGTGGCCGTGTGTTAAATTCCAATGGGAACGTAAGAGAACTTTGGCAGTCGGATAAGCTTATTAATCCCCAAAGATCGATAATCAGAACTTTGAAAGAAAAAAGCGTTGGAACCGCAACCACGACCACGACCTCTACCGCATCGTATTCCAAGCGCGGTCTCAGTTTAATATAACGCTATTGCAAACTCGGTGGATCGTTCGAAGCCTCACTGGATACCGCGGCAGACAACCACCGATATCATTCACTAATTTCGCCGGCTGTTCTCGAAAATTAAATTATCCCACCGCGTGGATAGCGGAGAATCGTTGGGAATATTCGTGAATGCCGGGTATCCGTTTTCGTAGTTCGATCGAATCCATACGGGCGATTTGGCATTAGCGGCAAACCCAAATTAATTACAGTTTTGGCGGTGGCAAGGAAAAGGGTGGTTCACCGGTCCAGCCCACTGGCCATGGGATATCGGCGAGTTGGTTGGCAGGTTTCAATGTAATAACTATTCAGCGCTATACATCAGCCCTGACGCCGATCTCCCGCGCGTTCGTATCCCTTTGCCAAAGTTCCCTGTCCACCAGTGGTAATATACCGTTGTGTTCACTCTGTTTAGTAGTAATAAAGCGGATACTCATACCATTTACCACTGGCTCGATCGAACTCTCCGTCTCGTTCCCACTGAATCCTCCATATTCCAGGCTCCCTCGTCTATATATTTAGCCGGTTAAGCGATATTGTGCCGACAACAAAGGATTATCGATGCATGGATGTAGATGCAGCTCGTCGACTTATTGCAAGCCGATTACCTCGGCCTGATATATCGTTACGCGTACACACATTCTTCGTGTATCATGAACATTAATAATGTTATTGGTTTTTGTACAGTTAAACGGCTATACATCGAGCATTTGCGCGTTATTACAAAAATTCCGTAGTTCATTCGATTATGATAACTCGGTTTATTTGTTTTCTCATTAATTCTCGAAAAATATCAGTGACTCGAATGTATCGAAAAATTGCAGCTCGTTTGCTACTTACGGAAATCAATGGAATACGTAACATCAATATTTCCGCTGTTTTATCATTCTCACTTTTTTCGTGTACACACGAAAACCTAGTTGTATATCACATTTTGTAAAGAATAAAAGCAAAGACAAATTGCGGAAAAAATTATATTGCACGAAGCGACTAATGAGATCGTGCGGTGACTGAGGAAGATCGCTACTGGTGTATTCTTGATATCGAGTACATTTATATATACTCTTAATATTTTTTGCTTATTTTTTCTCGGTCGTTTCTTTGCTTCCACCAGCGCTTAATGCAAATTGTGAAACGTGCTCCCGTGCTGCTTCGACTACTCGTGCACATCCCGCATTCCCTCCATCCCTTTCTCTGTCTCTCTTTCTCTCGCTAGCAATAACGTAAATACCCGGAGCAGATTCCGAAGTGTTTATCCCCGGATTAGCAATTCAACTCTCGACCGTTTTTCTCTCGTCGCCGGAGCTCGCAGCTTCTCTACCGGTATCCGCTCGGAACGACTACTATCCCTTCGTACTCTCGAGAAACCTGAGACTTAATGGAAAAGATTGTCCGCTGTAGGGTGGGAGGTCGCGCGTTTCCAACAGACCGAGCGTGAATAAGTATACTTGCATCACGAGGAAGTTCGGTTCTACCGGTATTGCGATCGATCCAAGTACTCGAGACCTTCTTTAATTGTCTTTCCAGGCAATTTGCATCGGAATTGGTTAAGAAAACAAACTTTTTTTATACAGGCGTAACTCACTTTCGAGTTTTGTATGAAAATAATAGACATTGCTACTGGAAGAACATGGAATGTAGATAAAACATTGACATTATTTAAATACCAAAAATAGTTCTCAAGTCATTTTGCATTTAATCTTTGTAATGTCAGGGTCAAATGAAATAGTTTGAAATCTTTTGATAATCAAATGAATCGTAAATGTCAAGTCAATATTTTCATCAAAAAATAGATGTACGATGTGTAATCGTAGATGGTTATTATACCGAAAGAATGTCACTCAATGATAATTTTATCACAAACAAGTGTTGTAATTTCAAATTGGCTCCTAATTCTTACAATTCCATACGAGATTGAAATAAAAAATTCAACGTGAATATGCAATGCTTTCAATCTCATATGGAATTGTGAGTGTTAATAATAGAATTGAAAAGAAAATCTTAAATTCGCAAGCATTTACTTTCAAGATATCAAAGCCTCACGAAAAGCTATGATATACGAGGATAACTGCGTTTTGAATCCCGAGACGCAAAGAGAGGAAACGGAGGTATGTTTATGAACCAACTTTAAGCGAAGGAGAATATAGTGAGGGGTGGTGAGCAAATGTTCGTTGAAGCTCGTACCAGTCGGTGCGGTGGGGAAGGACGAGAGCGACAAGGATCGGGCGGAGGGTGTGATGCGGTTCGTAGGGCGGGAATGAACGGGAAGAAAAATGAGCAAGGTGTAGTGAGATGCTCTGTATTCACCCTACAATGGGGGTTGAACATCCGGCCGTCCACAACCCCCACCAATGTTCCTGGCAGACTGCCAGCACCGGTAACTACCGGTACTACCACATTAATGGAGTTTTATTGTTATTTACAGTGACAGCGGCCGCGCGTGTGCGAGCACAGCTCGTGGATCTGTTTCCAGCCCTGCAAAAGTACTTTACAGTTATGAACGAGCGTATCGGTTACGTTTGAGCATAATCACGAATGATTCGTTTGGTCGAAGTGTCGTTTGCGTATATCGCTGCATTGTTAGAGATCAGGAGTAAAAGTTATACGGAAAAAAGATCGGTACAGTTAACCGAGTAACAGCTGACCGACGGAGATTAATTGAGATAATCGTCGTCAACGAAATTGATGGTATAACATTTTTGGTTAAAACGCGCTCTTCAATGGTTCTGTCTCATTTTGGGATTAATATTAAAACCATATATTCGGTATATTCACTCAAACAGAAAATATATACGCGTAATCATTTAATCTATGTGATCGGACATCCCCTCATGTGATTTTATACCAATCACTTTTCAGAAAAGGGAATAACATTTTTTTAAAAAGCAAACCATCTAAAATTTAAATTATTCTCGTAAAAACTTGTAATTCTTTTATCCCTTGCCAATTTAAAACCTTCCGGTGAATCCCTAAACTGCGTGAAGTCTGCTCGCCTCTACGTCGATTTACCGCGACGCGCGGAATGTAAAATTTCCATAAAATCAAAACTTGAACGACGCTCAGAGAACTGTGTCCTATCATAATATATACATATATGCACACATACTATACTTATGCATACAGTTATATATTTATATCTATAGCTAGTGTAATAAACGGTCGTCTTCTTTACAGTCTTGCGGTTGTACAACCCCGTTATCCCCGCGTATAGTCATCTTGTAGTCGTTGGGGTGGATGAGCCTGGTTGTGGAGTTGCGGGGATGCGCGCTGAAGTAGGTACGCGCCGTTAACCGCTACGCTCCATTTACCTCGATACGTACGAATACGCGTATTACCCTCTCTTCCTCTCTTTCAACCGTGATGCTGCCTTCCCAGTTTTCATACTCATGTCCGTCCACTTGCGTTCTGTGTTCGTTCTTTCGTCTCGTTTCCCTCGAACTCGTCTCTGCTCTTGGCATCTTTTCTGTCCTCCATTCGCTTTGCCGTTATACTTAACCATTTGCAGAGTATAGCCTTCGCATATTAGTCGCGCAAACACGCGTGAGCGTAAAAGGGTTCTGCGTATCATCGCATATTGTATTATAACTAATCTTCATATTTATCCATTCGAACGTACAAAAATAAAATCAGGCATCGCTACAAATAACACAGTTAACTAATAAATAATAAATAAAAATGACTATCTATAAACGATTTAAAATATACTAATATATTGTCTGGTTAAAAAATAATAAACCGTGTGTCAAGTTTTACCGAAAAAGTGTAACATATTTCACATTTATTTCTATCCGTGTACAGAGGGATCCGTCGGAAGAATTATGCTCTGTGCACTCCACGCTCGACACTCTTCTTTCACCGCTCGTACGGTAGGCGAGACTGCTCCTCGCAAATATTTTCATTTTTACAGACGCTTTCATTCTTTCTTCATCCATTCTCCGACTATTTTTCCTGACTGCATTCTCTTACAATAATATGTGTGACGCTATATACGTTCTCGGCTGTGCAATCTTTCTTTACCACTACTTTCTGGAAGAACCCTTGTATCGTGCTTTGTGTGTGTTTATCTTTCAATGTAGAATGCAACATTTAACCATTTTATTGTGTACACAGCTACCTCCGAAGGATACGATGTACGAAGACTGCACGGTATTATGTTTGATAATTCATCGGGTGGCTGAGAGTCCAGTCCGTCCCTCTTCTTCTTAAATTTTATTTTTTCTTTAAATAAACAACGAAATGGAAATGTGAATATTTAAAAACCGTCTTTCTAAAACTTTTCTTCCCTTTTATGCTACTTTTTTCTTCCGCATCCTTCACGAGTTCCTTTACTTTTTCAACTGTAATCGTCGTTTATATTTTCATCATGTCGCGAGAGGGGGACGTACGTAAAATAAAGAAAGTTTGAAGCAGAAAGATCCCGAGGATTTGCCAGACGTGTCGTGCTCTCGCACGAACGAAGCGATGACGTGATGCCAAGACCGACTACAACGAAGGGAAAATGAAAGCTTCGCGGTGGTTCGGAGACAGCGGGGTTGAGAATCCATCCTTTCTCCTGTCGTAACCCCACCGCAGATAACCGCGAGGAACGCGAAATAGTAATAAGTTTGACGGGGCGTTTCTCACCGACGACGGTATGACGAAGAACGCTGGCGTGCTACGTCGTTGTGTCTTCTCCGTTTTCCTTGCAACAACTTTCAATCTACACAGTTTCTAACTTTTGTATCCACGAGGTCGTTGACATATTTTTCTTTTTAAATTACTTAATACATTTTTCAGGAAATTATTATTTCCATTTGTTCAAATCGTTATGATTAGTGGAAAATTGAGTAAGCGAAGACCGTAAGTCAGTTTTACTACGATCCGTCTCTTGGACTAAAGTAACCCGGGATTCGTGGATCATAGATGAATCGTGTGTATTATTTCGCACGTGTAATTCTTCGATACTTTCCGGTAGTGCGTTATACATTAATGTTTCTTAAAGTAAATATATCTGAATTATTATTCAGACAACTCTAGTCGAGTATTCTAATTGTAAAATGTTGAACGAGTGTTTGCGGTTGTCTCAAAGTGAAAATCTTTAGTTTATTATTTCAACAATTTTGTAGTTTTCCAAATAAGTACATCCTCAAATTTTTTTTTTCCGTGTTTATTCTACCAGTCTGGGAGCTTGAACTTGTAAAGTACAACTGTTGTTACAGCCAACGTACAGCATTGGTTATAAATTGAATAACACAATTTGTACACATTGCACAGTTCAATAACTGATGTTGTATGTTTATTTTATTTGAGTGACAGCATAAGGTAACGAATGCATCGCTGTATCGAATCACTCAATTTCTGTTTGTCATGTGCATACCAGTCAATCCGTACGTTGCAGACCAATGTATAATCATTTTTTCAAATCACTCTGCAGGCTATAAGTACATTTTCATTTTTTTCAGGTTTTAGGTAAAGTACCAAAACAGATTGATGTTTTGGTTTGAATTTTAATACTAAAAATACCATTTATACGTAAAATTACAGACGAAATTTCACTGCGATTCACAGCCTTTTCAAAAAGTTTATATCTTTTCGGATAGTACATCCAAATGAATGAATATTTTTTAATAAGCCAAATCAGCAATTCAAAACATGCATTTACGCCATATTCTGAGAGTCTAATTATTTTTGGATTACAATACTTTCTCTTTTTACATACATGGTATGCGATGAGAAAGAAAAATATTAAATGATTAATGGGTGAAAAACGTTTGTCTTGCCGATGAACAGATAGAAATAAAACTATGGTTGCAATTTAACTAATTTTTTATACGCGATGATTTTTAAACGTTATTCATATTGCATGAAACCCTGTGGAAAGCTTTCTTCGTAATGTTTCATTTTGAGGGAATTTAATATCAATGTTTACAGGCATTACCTTCAAAACGATGTTAATCATCACCTCGGTGTGTCTTTGTAATATCAATGATAAAATGAAGAGTGAATAGAAAAGGAAAAGGCGACGAAATGGACCAAAACGGTAGATCAATCAGGTTTTAAGAGTTTCGCGTGTTCGCACCCTCTCGCGAAAATTTACTACCACCAAGACAAGAGAATCTCCTAAATCTTGATGAAGTTATTACGCTCGATCTGTGTCTCTGCGTAGATTCCAACCCTGAGTCATACAATTTATTACAAGCACTACCTCAGACACATAATTCAGAGGATAATACTATAATATAATTGATACTAATGACAGCGAATTCGTTTATCGTTTCCAGAATATCGGCGCCTTTCCAAGTTGCAGCTGTCGCTCTGATCTTCGCTGGAACTTTTTCCGCAATTATTGGTCATTGCTACTCCGATCACAAGACTGTCATCGCCTGCGGACTATTTCTTCTCGGAGGTGAGCCGATACATTTTTAAAGGTTAAGACGCGATATTTGTAAAAAAAAAACAAAAATTCTTTACCGGCAATTACAAAGAAACAAATATAAACGTTGTAACATGGACACAATGAGAAAGGATGAAACAAAGGAATGAAACACCAACCACTAGGCACGGTTATTAATAGCGAAGTCTTGGCAAGGAATATTGACTCGCCAGTCACGTACATACCATCCCCCGACATGTCGTCTTCTCTCTTTTGCCTCGCGACGCCAGAATCGCTGTATATCGGCATCACTTTCCACCCTGGAGCCAACAATACGATTCCTGATCTTTCCCCTGGGCTCACAGTCGTCAAAAGACCGTATAGACCACGTATAGACCTCGATCAAAATTCCAACGCCTCACACGCAGCACCCGAGACACGGTTTCATACAAGATTCAGTTCTTCTATATAGATACCTCCTACTGTGAAATTCTAACCCCTCTCACAATGGGGGTTTAATGGAAGGTTCAGTGGCAGCACACGTTCTTCGTTTTACATCATATTTCACATAATTCATAAATATCATAGCATTATACGCTTGGAAATTTTCTTATGCGACATCGAATACGCAAATTTTGTATTAAAAAATCAACGATAATGATAGCAACATTAATTGTACATATATTAATTGTAAACTATTAAATATTTATCTCAAATCAAATAAAGTTCATTCGTATTTTTGCCTAATAGAAATGAAACTTTTTTTTACTTTCAAATGTTATTTATTACTGATGATCTATTCTATTTATCATAGTAATTCTTAGGCGAGTGACCGTGTAAATTTCAACATTTAAATATATATAGCATCTACGTTCGATCAGTGTAATGGACAATTTTGCGAAGGACAACTCAGGGTGCGAGATACGCGATTGCGATTCTAAACACGGGAACGAGAATCCTTATTCAAATTTCGCATTAGCGAATCATTATTAGTATCAGCTCTAATTGTTTGAATCAATTAAATTAAAATTAATTTAGCAACCACATTTGACAATTCTTTCAAAAAGGAACTGTGAAAAAAAAATTTGCCACGACCCGGATTTGAATCTGAGGAACACCCAAAATTCCAACCTGGTTCGTTACTAATTACGCTATTTTATTTATTCCGATGACATTTTTATTTGTGTATTTAAGAATACTTAAAAATTACATTACAATAAATATAATTTTCTAGGTGTTAAAATTAAATAAACAAATTATCTCAGCCGGTTCAAGAAGTTTCTTTTCAGACAATCAAATGATAGATGCTCTATCCTTTTTTTCAGTAGCGTTCATTCGACAAAAAAATAATTGTCAATGATATTTTCTCCAGATGCTCCTCAAGTGCATTAATAAAATATTATTCGAATATTGTGCAACATTGGTTGCCACTCTATCATAGGCTGAACGATGATCCGTCCCCTATTCGTGTCATTTCAACGAAAACAATAGTCTGGGATTTAAAATAACTCTCGGCAGATATCCCGAGACGAGAATCGAAAGTAGGATGCAACGAGAGATAGATAGGATTGAGAGCATCGTTACTCTCATCGATGGAATAATTAAACCATTTGCGATGAGCGATCGATGCAGGTTGAGCTTATACCATGGGGAATGTTCAGTGTCGAACGAAGCGTGAGTCAGAGGAAAGGATATAGAGGAAGCGAGTAAAAGCGAAATCCGTAAGGGTGTAACGTCGAGAGGGAACTAATCAGAAGTACGCAGTGTCTGTGGCGATTTGCTCGGAAGCTCGTTATTATACTCCGGTGAATGAAATTATACAAATTCGCATGGGGAATTTAATACTGATTATTGCACCTGGTGCTATTTTCTTTGTAATCTCTTCATTAATTCATTTTCTTAACGAAGATATCTTCCGTTCTTTGCTCAATTTAGAGAGTTTGAATATTTTTTTATTACCTATCCGATAAAGAGATAGGAATAAAGATTGGAATATTTTTTCACTTCTCGTCACGTGAGAAAATATAAAATGTGTATATCAGTCATCAACGGAGTCATACCCTACACGGAGATTCCGTAAATGACAACAACGTCCTGAATACTGGAAATTAAACTGCTTGGAAATTTTGCAGACACAGCTCTGTGAACGCATTGTACTCTGCATAGACGCAGTGTATGGTGTGAAGCTCTCGAGAATTAGCAACGAGTGAGAAAGTGAATTTGGCACATACCATGTAGAGTATGCGTCTGCAGGTTGAGTCCGTCGGTGGTGGTGAAGTTATACGAGGGGTTGTATAACTACCGCGACTAGCGTTGAGCCATCACCAAGCGCGCATTTTGGCGAATTCACAGTCAGGAAGAAGCGCTAGCGAGGTATGCTGTGAGTGAAAGAGAGCGAGAAAAGAAAGATAGAGAGAGAGAGACAGCAGCGTTCGCTAACAAATGAGGGAAATTATCCATAGCAGCTCTGAAGTAATAACATTTAACTGACGCGGTGGTGTCGGGGGATGGTTGGGGGTGCTGCTGGGACAAGTGAAGCAAAAGCGCAGTAGCGGAAGGGGTTAGGGGTAGATGAGAGGTGGCGCAAAAGCGTTCCGGGCTTTTCCAGAGAATACACACAGGGCGAGAGAGCAGAATTATAAATTGTTGAGGCATAGTTGTAATTGTTTCGAAGCTAGCTAAACGAGAGAGGGAAAATAGCTTTCCCAGGGCTTCCGCGAAAGAGCAAGCCAGAGAGAGAGAGAGAGAGAGAGAGAGAGAGAGATAGTCAAGCAAAGGACTACGCTATATCCTTCTGTTGTGTGTACAATCTCTTCCACGGCTCCTCCATTACTCGGTTTGTACGCAACACCCAACCACTTGGTCGTTCGTTCATTTGCGAGTTGTCGACTTCCAAGATGGGTGAAGTTTCTTCGAACCCTCGGGGACCGGAGCGCTGGTACCCAATCCTTTCTCTGCATAAAGTTTCCATTGGTAGTATCGTGGGTGCCTTTTCAGAAGTGTCGGAGGCGCACAAAGGATCGGTACCCAGAATGAAGATTCTGGATAAACCGTACTGATCCCTGAGGCTAGTATCAGACACACGTCTTCAACGTGATCATCATTTGAATATAAAACGTTTTAATCGAGGACAAGCGTGGCTTTGGCATCGACATTATTACCATATAAGTGCATTTCAAATGCAAACTGACAATATTATCGTGTCGGTGCAATAATTTTAACTATTCGCTTACTTAGAACAAGTTTAAAAAATGTGATAAAAAAATTATGATCACCGATGAAGATTCACAATTTCAAGTACAATTATTGATTAGCGAAACGATTGATACCATAAACGTGCGACCAAGAGTCGCGCTTTCGTCTATCAACAGTTCATAGTAGGAAAATTTTGTAAAGCGATAGATGGAAGTGGTAGAAGTGGTTAGTGAAATGCTGCATCGAGTGTGATCGGAAACAGGCGTGGCGTGTAAGCCGAGCAATTAGCGAAGGTGATGTTGTTCCTTTCTTCCTTCTTCCGAATCTACTATCCTCGCTCGGTCTTTCGATGCTTGTTGGCGCATGCTGTTAGTCGAGCCAAAAATCGATCGGCTCTAGACAAGATGGTCTCGGCAATAACCCGCTCCTGCAACCCGTAACGTTCCGTTTACCCGATGGGACAACGAGTTAAGTGGTCCGAGATCGGAGGTCCGAGGGATTCGCTCGCCGAAGCACAGACTAACCTCCGTTACAACCCCTCATTCGGGGCTTATCCTCTTCCCCCATCGGGAAATGCTTAGTCAGTCGACGTGGCGAATTATAGGTGTATGTGCATAGAGAATCCGCTAGGTACATCTCATCCCTGGAGTGAAATTACAATTTTTTTTGTTCATTTTTCCATAGATCAAGTAGAATTCGACGAATAGTTGGATATTTGTGCATAAGTGCAATTATTTTAATTCAAATATTGTTCAGAAATGTATGAAAAATCCTCAAAAGTCTTAAGAAATGTAGTGACAGTTACACGTGGAAATATAAAAATATTTAAATGGATACAGAATTTGTCAACTAAATATTATCGTATTAAAATATTTTAACCAAACGGTTAACCTATATCTTTTGCGACTCGAGTCCCCTTTCCCAAAACAGTATGGTCGGATGCTTCCTTTAAGGGAATGTGAACTTCCTTCGAGGTCTACTACTCGGTTGATAACAAGAATTGTGATTCGAATTTCTCTGCCACGGTTAATCTGTTGGATAAAAGCCAAGAACAGTGCCATCTGTCTAACAATTTTACAAGGCCCCGTTCTCGTCTTTTATCCGACGGATAATCCATGGCGGAGAAACTTGGGTTAGGAAGATTCAGCTATTTTTCTGACACTTACGGCGCTTTCGGAGAGACAGAAGTCAAATGTCACATAACCTTAAGGAAGTTTACGTAGACGATGGCAACCCAAACAATTCGTTCGGGTTGATTGTCGTTCGCATGCACGAATATTAGATAAGCAGGTTTGGTGGAAACTAGATACGAGTTTAGGGAAATCGACGTCGTATACGTGAGCCGTAGTTAATGAAACACATTACCGGGAGTGCTTGCCAACCAGCAGCTCGGTGCTTTTGTAGGCGGAAGTTGATGGCAGTTGAATAAGCATTAAAATAGGCGGAGCAGACGAGAGTCGAGTCCTTGCGTACATACGAGAACGACCCTCATTGTCATCTGTTTCATCGTTGTGGAGCCACTCAAAGAAAATTTGTAATGACCCGTCGAGGACAGAGAATTATAACCGTCGCGAGAACAAGAAAAGAATCTCCTTTAGACGTTGGCTTTCCGTCACTGCTATCGTCCCTTTTTTACTTTTCGACCCTTGAAATCCAGAAAATTAATCAAGGAAGCTTTGTGTCCGCCGGGAACAAGGGAGTTAAAGTATAGTATCCACTCTAATGGCTACTACTCTCGTCTTGAGGGTGCTTTTGCTCGGACGGAAACGAGTGCTCCCTCCATCTTCGAGCTTTTCTCTCGCCGAATTGGTCCGAATCACTCGGAGTGAGGGTAACTTGAAAGAAGACGAGTAGGAAAAAGGCAGAAATGTTTCGACAAAAGAAATAGTTCGGATGGGTATTGACTAGCTATGGAAGAAACGAAATAATGTAAACGACAGTGATAATAGTCCGCGTTTATCGGACAAGTTTTATATATTTCTCCTTTCTCTTGTGAAATATTTTATATTTCGTTTATCATTATTATTGTATATCCTGAAAGCCATCGAGAATCCCACGTTAAGTCTTTTTCTTCGGATTAAGATAACGAAAAATGCAATGAATCGAAAAAAATATATATTTGAAATACGTAATATGAATATTTTTTTTTTTTTTTTGTTATTTACTCATTCATTGACTCTCGGTTATTACCCCTAATCCGATATTATTGACCTAAATTCGAAAGACAAAACTCACCCCACCGTCTGTTCAACATATTCGACAGCTTCGATCCGCTTTGCCAAATAAAAAGCTCTGGTACTTCCAACGCTGCCTTTAAATAAAGCTCCAATAACGTTTTACGATCGTGTGTGCATGTAGTTTACAAACGCGAATAACGAGAGGTCGATCGGAAAGCCGTTCGAGTGTTGAAAACGAGGCTAAAAAAAAAGTAACCAGAATTTTTATTGTCGTTTCAGCTTTACCCTCGGTACTTCCCCATAGTCCTCCGTCAGTTGTTACGAACGAAGCTTTTTGAAGCTCTTTTATACGTATACACATTATTTCACGCCTTTTCTGGAATCCCTTCTTCGTACGGTTCCCGTTTGTAAATACATTCTCGCCGATTTCCAGCTTCTCTTGGATACATCTCCGCATGGGAGAGCCCTCTTTCGCTCGACTGCGCATTCCTTTTAGCGATTTCATCCCCCAGACCGCGACGAGTCGCGAGCAACCTCCTCTTTCTCATTTTCTCATTCTCTCCATTTCTTCGTGTTGTTCTTCTTCTTTTTTTTCGTTCGACTCGCTTTCGTTTCCCGTTGCCGAATCAACTGAGAATTTCACATTCTCGCCCTCTTTCCTCTCTCTCTCTCTCTCTCTCTCTCTCTCTCTCTCTCTCTCTCTCTCTCTCTCTCTTTCTTAGCCAACCTCGCAACAGTCTTTATACTTTCGAGCTGCTTCAGCACCCTTAAAACTTCTATCGATCCTCTCAGGGCTCGCCCTTGTTGGAATGCATGTAATTCAGGGCAAACCCTCAAGACGAAAAGTCTCAGGCAAACGATGTAATATTTTAAGAATTACCTGTAGATGTTTATATAACAAAAAACACATAAAACATTTTTATCGAGATAAAAAAATGTTTTAAAGAATCAACCGATACACATCTACATTTCCGAATTGCGTCGCTGAATTTAAAACACCGTTAAAAATGTACAATTTCAAATTTCATCGTTGCATTTTTAAACAGTGTCTTAACCTACGACGAAAAAATGAACGATGCCGTACGATTGGTTGCACGACACTTCCTCGCACGCGGTACAATCCCTATTATCCAACCCGGCCCCGATTTCTCGGTTATTAAACCACCGAATATCAAAAGAATGTTCAGATATGCAAAAGTGAACTGAAACTTTGCCACCGGATGTGCAAGGCTTTGGGAGGATGGGGTGACTGGATGAGTTCGCCGTTGTCGTCGCATCTACTCGATGCTCTCTCGTCCCTCTTTTCGCCGCCACCTAACTTTAAATTAATATTCGACGGCAAACATTGTAAATCAACAGCTGTGCAGTCCTTGGAGAGCTTTTTCATTCTCCTGGCGGCTAACCGCTACGGCTTCATCTCCTTCTACTTCTTCTCGACTCTCGACTGTTCGTCTCCTCCTCCTTCATTACTTCTTGCTCCGGCAAGAGATGTGGAATATAGTTGAAAGGGAGAGGACGTCGGTACCCGCGTAAACGTCACGCTCGGAAAGTTCGAGTTACGCGAAGCGGAAAGTCGGAAGCGCACACAGCACTGCTCTCCGCGTTCCCCACGCGAGTACTCTGACCCTGTGTGCACTGCAACAGAGAGTCGAGCGGAAAGCAGAGTAGAGCTACAGCACGGGTTGGTGGTCGCATTAGCGAAATTTTGGCGCCGTGAAACCCAATGCTTCCCGTACCGAACGAGCTTTCTATGCTAAACAGAGCTTTTTTATTTAGATTTTTTTTCTCGATGCAAAACCACCGACACCGGAGAGAAGGGGATGGAGATATAGAGAGGGCTCTGTCAGCTCTCTCTCTCTCTCTTCCTGGGTCTGATCGATGCGCCAACGCTTTTTCGCACGAATTTGCCTTGAGCTTTATTAAATCGCACCGCAGGTAGCTTTGGCAGGGGAAGACAGCTTTTCTATGGTTCAGATGCGTTATTCTGCTTTAGATACGCTATATAGTCTTTCACTATTCGTTTCCACATATATCCTGCATAAAAATACAAAGTATATATGTATTTCTATATTGTCTATATGTATGTTCCTATAGTATAGTCTGGGCAGTGAGCTTTTTCATTTTGTCGACTGTATAGCGATATTGTGCCTACATATATATAGATAAAGAGCTTTCATCGTACTCTCCTCTTTTCTTGCCTATTTTTTTTTTGTTGTTGTTCAGTGAAGGTGGAAAAAGTCGAGTTCCTGTACGTGCTGGATCTTCATCCGCCGGGCTTTCCAGCGTTGACCTTTCGAAGCTGCGCGAGCTTGCCGAAGCCAACGATCCTTCAAGGATCAACGACTCTTGAAATTTTGGCTAAAGCTTTTGTGCTCACAGAAATAACCTATTTCATGGATAACGAATTGAAACGAATCTCTTTACATTGGCAACATTTACGATTACGAGAATTCCATCAACGCTTTATGAAAATCTCGAAGAGCACGCGTATAGCTCGTAATAAAGTTATGCAAGAGACGCAGCAAGAGAATAACCGTACACGTAGTCAGATGTTGCGCGGGTTGAGTGGATGCAAGGACGCAAAGTCATAGGACAAGTTTGGCGTATAATAACGCAGGAACGAGATGCCGCGAACTTTTCGCTAACAGCTTCATTATCCTTTCGTTCCTCACGACGTTAAGAGAAAGAGACTTCTATTCACTTCCAGCCACTCATCGACCTCCTCCTTCCGGAGATACGATGCTCGACTCGTGAACGAGATTCTCAAACTTTTCATCCCTTTTCCCACTACACCTCTTCATTCACGTTAGCTCTCTCTCTCTCTCTCTCTCTCTCTCTCTCTCTCTCTCTCTCTCTCTCTCTCTCTCTCTCTCTCTCTCTCTCTCTCTCTCTCTCTCTCTCTCTCTCTCTCTCTCTCTCTCTCTCTCTATGCTCATTTATTCAACCATGTAGATACATGTTAGCGTTAAAAATATTTCATAAGTTCAATGTATTTTATATTGCCACTAAAGAGCTAAGTTGCTATTCTCCTGAACTTATTTTATTTTTAGTTTTTACTTTTGTTTTTTCTTTTTTTGGTACATCCGTAGTTTAGATTGTTTTTATTGCGTATTCTTAGTTTAGATTTTTATTTTATTTTGTATTTTAATTATAGTTATATTATATTATATATTTAATCTTACTTTATTCTTAATTTACTTTTGTATGTATCGTTTTTGCCAAGGGCTTGCCAAGGCATAATAAACCAATCAGTCAATCAATCAATCTCTATCTCTCTCTCTAACATGCTTTCTCGTTACCCCACGTTCAATATATCGTTTCTGTACCTCATTCAACTTTGTTCGCGAAATATAATTGAAAACTTGTACCCTCTCCCTTTCTCGGAACGTTAGATACGGATAGAAATTTCTTGAAAGCATATTTCTTTCGTACATTCCGAAATTAAAATGTACAACGTTTTTGAGACTTTTTTTCTTTCTTTACGAAGAAAACTTTCGAGCCTTTATTTTTCTTTGATATACGAGGTAGGTACGAAAGCTTCTGATATTTTTTTACCTCGAATTCTCTCATACTTTAGACAAGATCAACGGGGAGGACGATCGGTCGCGTCTGGTACCTCCGAGTCGACTGGTTCTCTCGTGCCGAGCTCCCTCGCACTCTTCTAAATCACGGTATCTTGCGATGCCACGGTCACCGAACGCCGAACTACATCCATCATATCCCAGCCGTGGGGGTGTACTATATATTTGACTCTCTTCCCGATCATCCCTCCGGACCTGAGAGAGTTTTCTCAATCGTTTAAGTCGAGGCAGTGGTGGTACCGAGCTCTGGGTTACCCGGAAAACACGTGTCCCACATCCGAACGTCGGCGATATCTCATCTCCCTTACCCGCCCCAGGGGAAGTTTATCAATCCTGTCGAATTCACCGTTGTGGCTCAGCTACGAGATCTTTAAACTGAGGAGAACTGAGCTTTATTCTCTCGATGCAACCGAATCTTCCTAAATATTTTACGATCCTTTAACAGTTCCTCGGAATACGGCTATTTTTCTCCTTCAAATTATTTATACCGAGCACAATTTATTTATATATTACACAATAGACCAACTGAACATACCTGGTGCAAACTATAGGAAACATATCGAAAACATAGTAGATAACCATCGATATCGAATTATTGTAATAAATCTTTTTTTTTTATCGTAAATTCATGAAAAAAACTATTTTTCCGGAATAAAAATTAATTTATCTCCGTTACACTTTGCGGTAGATCGATAAAAGAAAAAATACTCCACGTAACGGTATATTTAGCCAAGCCAAAATTCTATTGCTATTATAATATAATTACCACATATGATATCTCTTTGATCCGTAATTACCCGCCAATGTGGATTTGGTCATACCAATGACCAGCTTTACGGTTTATTGAAACAGCGAAAGAGTCATAGGGATAAACAGCTGTGCGTTTCTACCACAAGCCTGTGAGCTTCTCGTAATCCTGGATTTCGATGCCTTTCATGTCCGACGATTGCGAAAGCTCTGAAATTTGAACAGCGATATCACATCGCTTTATCGCTAAAGTATGAAGCGCGCGAAGCCGGCAAACACTTGCGTTCCGACGAACGAATCGACGCGATTAAAGCCTGCAGTGTTCTAACTCGTGCGGGACTGTGAAATTTTGCTCTTGGTCGACGCTCGTATATTTTGCGGAGGCTTTCGCTCTACGCCACGGAATATAATAGAACTCTCGCTGAGAAAGCGTTGAAATATCGTACACCATTCGCACACAGAAACTTGTCTGTATTTATTCCCGATATCGTGACGTCGCAGTACCGTGAAGCGAAGTTACATATAAACACGGAGTTGGTTGTATTTCTCCGGAATTAGAATAGAAGCGAGCCAACACTCGATTTACGGTTAAATCGAAAACGGATATTGTGGCCTCGATATGTAAATGAAACTTTGATGACATGTGTTTGCCTCTCGTGCACTGTGTCGCCACAAATACGGGATACGACAATGGCCAGATTAAATTTACGAGATACCGACCAACCAAGTTTCGTACTTTTCGCTCGTGGTCTAAATTTTCTAGATAATTTGAAGAAATCGAATCACAATAACACTGAGATGTTCTAAATATGAAATATTATTAACCATAATAATTCTAAGCAAGCGACCGTCTGGTCTGTAGGATAAATATTTTTTGCGAAACACGACTCAGGGTACGAGATAAGTGATTGCGATTCTGAGCGCGAGAATGAGAGGCCTGATTCAAATTCCGTATTTGCGAATCGTTATAAATATCGAGTTTGATAGCTTGAACCGATTAAATAAAAATTTATTAAACGGATTCGACAATTCTTTAACACGATTGACTATTTTTTCACAGTTTTTCTCTTAAATAATTGTCGAATCTGGTTGCTCAATCAATTTTAACGTACCAACTCCTCGCATGTTAACGGAAGATAATTTTTACATTTTCTAGTTCAAAATATTTATCTTTTATTGTGATTTGAATCATATACTTCTCTCTGTTTAAAAAATAACTAACTTTACCATATCTATCAGGACTTTCCTGAATAACCTGCAGTTGCTATACTATATGGTTGAAGATGCCTCCGGTGACAACCATCCCGGTCCGTGGGTTGCGCCAGATCTCTTCTCAGTTTTTTTTTTCAGTTCGTTGACTCAAGCAACCCTTCTGTCGACTACTCGACTTAACTCTTCGACGAGAACACGAGACCGTGTCTTACGCGTTCCGCGAACCGTGAACAATCACGGAAGAAAGTACACGAGTGAGCAGAAGTGTAAAGTAGAAGTGATAACGAGGTCGTTACACACGCTTCCCATGTAAAGATGAAATGTACAGAGTGCTGGAAGCAAACCTTATCCACGGGATGCAAATAAAGTTATGCTATGAATACAAGCAAACGTTAAAAGAAATTCGAGAAATGTATGCTTTTGAGGCGGATAATTTTTTCAGAATATATCAAAGCGATGCTGGTCACGATTATACTGAATTTTTTGTATCTTAATTATAATTTCAACAAAACCATTAAACGTACCGGAATTCATCCGTGTGGGTTTATTTCAAGCATTTTCCTCGGTTCTGTTGATGCGGTAATTAAAATGTAAAACGAGTTTTTAAACAAAGATGAGATAACCATTATTGCTAATTTTTTTTTTCTTTTTTCAAAACTGGAAGAATGAGTGAAATTTCATAAATGTTTCGAAGCGGATTCATGGTATATCTATTGCCTATAGCATGGAATTTATCCGATAGTCGTGCTATAGAATAGAAAAGTTTGTACGCGACTCTCCGATGATAACGTGCGTTATCATCCAAACAAGAAAAGTCTGTCTATTCGATGAATGTGAATTCCGAGCTCGTAGGTTTCACTCGAGTGAGAGTTTCCTGGCCGTCGAAAATTCCAGAGGGATAGTTGCAAAGCTCTGCGTGACAACAGCGGTCATGTGGAAACCTGTCGGAATGTCCTGTGGCCGTTTATCGAGGCAAAGTACTCGTCTATATTACTATATGCGGTGCAAAGGTCGCCAAGGATGTGGATGCACTTGCATATACTTTCATTCTCTCGAATCGTATAGCTGTGTGAGTTTATCTTGCGGATTATACAAATACCACGCCGGGGTATACGATTCTCCGACTCCAGAGGTATCCGGCCCGGGAAGGGTTCGTCAGCGATTTAACCGTCGAATCGTCGAGGTTCTTGGAGTAGATGGAATTTAATATCAATAATCTACAGACTCGTGAGCACCCGGTTATATATTTCTTCGCGTTATAGCATTTGTTAATACATACTTCATACTCAAAGTTAATTATAAAATTTTCCACTTCTGTATGCACGATAGAAATCGAAAATACCATTCGTTCATTTATCATTTATCGTTAAGATCGTGACGAAAAACTTCGTCAAAGTGACGAGTTTCATTGTAATATTTTTAACCGTAACAAAATAACGATTTATTTAATCAAAGCACATAATTGTTATTTACATCCAATTTAAAATGAGTCTGCGGTGTAATATTTTAATTGACTACTAAAATAAAGATATACAGTTGATTGATATAATGTTTTATCAATTGTATACACTGCATTTAGAAAAATATCTTGATACTTTTAGTACCAATAGTAGACAAGGAATGTCGCGAATCATTCGTGCAACCTACCGTCTATGATGAAAATTCACAGTCACTCCTTCCTCACAATCTGTGAATAGGAAGTATAATATCTGTACATAACATACATATACTATACAAACTACAATCGTTCATCCGTATACGTAAACAGTATACGTAGCAATGGAATTCTGGTATACAGGAATAGATAGTATACGTCTCCATGGAGTCGTACATTTAGAGGGTTGTGTGTAGCCCTTCTTGGGTTGAGAGCAAGAGAGAAACCATGAATGTGGGGAGAGGCAACGAGCACGCATGATATGTAGCCAGTGGGTCAAGTTATTTAATCCCGCATACATAAACCACGCTAGTACCGCGATAGGAATTTATGCGTCGGCGTGGCTGTGCCAGAGAGATGTCGGCCACGAGCCAGAAAGCGAACCTCCGACCCTCTGTGCGGTTCTAGCAACTCCGCCTTTAGTGAATATTCGTAAACCGTGAGGGATGACGCCTGAAAAGCTGGCATTCAGCTTTTCTAAACGACAGAAGTAAAAATCGAGAATCCTGCATCCCCCCGGTAGACTCCACAGGATTCACGGGGAACAATTTTCGTGATTCATACCTGATGTTTCATTTTGTATTCATATCCTTCTTTCCTTGGATTTTCATAGGAGGTTTTTATCTTCCGAGATGAAAATGTTATGAATTATATTATTGACGATGATTGATAGTAAAACTTGGTAAATCGGACATGAATACTCGACTGAATTTGTGGCTATGATCACACTGGAAACTCAACTTGAAACTTCTATGGCGGGGCATCGAACATTGAGAATCGGATGGCTAAACTTGCAAGAGGAGTTTTGACGAAGATACATGTTGGCCGGGATCATCTTATTGATAACAGAGCGAAGGGGATTCACTTCACTGGAGTAAACCCGGGAGAAGTAAATGCTGCCTAGTATCCTGGCGCGTATCAATTTTCCCTTTCCCTTTGTTCTGTCGTCACCAAATATTTTACGAAGATTGGTGTCTTGATATTTCTCTTTTCAGCTATCTACTTTCCAACAATAACCGATCGCTTTTTGCATTTTAATAGAGCCAGTGTCGGGCATTCCGGATCTATTATATAAATTTTTTCTCCAGCATCTCATCTTCTTTCGCGAGCTAGCTTTTCTGCAATCTAAGAGATTCTTGTGCAGTTTCTTGTAAGGTCTTTCAAATTTCTTGGCAAAAGTATGTTCCGGCTGGAAGAGAGACGAAAAAACAAAACTAAGGAAAGGCTCGAGACTCTGCCAAAGGTAGCGGTAACTTTTCTTGAAAAAGTGTTGCTTCCGATGTCGAGAGCAGAGCAGCGAAGGAGTACCCTTGACGTCCTTCATCCTACCTGCTCAAAGCAATACTTGGCTTCATCTTTGTTACCTCGAGGGTCTTCGGGTTCGCTCTTACTTGCAACGGTGAAGATCTTCCTGATCCCTTCCTAATGCTTCGGTGCACTTGATCTTTGCTCCTGCCGCTGACAGTCGACTCGAGAAAGGAAAATAGTGGAAGAAGTTATTCGCTGAAGTCTCGTGTGTATCAAAGTGCCAGCAAGAAAGAGCTGTCGGCTGACAGTCGCCGCAGTACCAATACCCATTCCATCGAACCTTCACTGGCTAAATATTTGCTGTAAGATTGGCTGGTTGGTCAAGGGGCAGATCTCTTCTTTGGAGTTTCTCATCGGACGAATAAACAGCAAGTACTACAGCGGATGAAGAGAACTACAACTAAGCATAAAAATGTTACACGGAGTAAAGAATGAAACGGGTATCTGTTGTTTCATGGAGTCTTGGACGAAAATATTAATATCGCGGTGAAATAATCAAAGCAACTAAAACGTTGCGCAGCCAATACTGACTTTCAAAATTCAACTCACAGGTCGGTTATATAATTCGTAACATAGCATTCATCACGGATTCACAGTATTCGTTTTTCCTTCAATGCAATTTCCCTTACTCCGCAACGCGGTATTCGACGAATAGATTGTCGAATCGTTTCTTCGCTTTCCTACTTCTTCCGACGTTTCTCGGACAACTACCACTCGATCTTGCACAATTGTTAATCATGATTGTATACCTCAACATGTTCCATTCTATAGTTTTCTCTCCCGCTAGTTCATAGCGTGTCAGTCGTTATTAACTTCTTTTTCCATGAAATTAAGTGAGAAGTTGGAAGAATCTGAAGATTGAGCGACGCACAACAGGGAAGAAGGAACAGAGCGCGAAAGACTTTTCCTTTGTAGTCGGCTTTTATTCCGTCGATGGGATCATAGCTACGACCCATTGTCTCTTCTATTCTTTGTCATCGAATCGAGTCCACGCCATCGAAAGGCGAAAAAAATAAACGGCCAGAATATTCTCTTTCTTCTGTAACGTGGAATTTGATTCTTCCCCGTACCTTTGTTTAATATCGTGAAATGCTCGTGTGGGATCCGAAAAATCCCTGCTAACAAAGCCCGTACGATCGGCAAAGGGGCAGGCTCGAATGATTGTTACGCGAGCTCAAGTATCGAAGAAAAATACAAAACAATTTATTAAAAAGATGATAACAATAATTCGTTAACTTTGAAAACTGCGATAGTCCTTTCAGTATTTTATAGAGGAACAGTCTATTCAATATACGACAATAGAGTTTTTATAGCTGCAGCAACTAGGAGAGCATTAGTTTCCCTCTGAGAAGTCAGTAGACCTTGATCCAAGTAAGACAAAAAGAATAACAAGTCGATTATCGAGTTTTCGACGAAGTTAACAGTTATACTTTGCACCACGACTCGGAACCGAATACCGCATCGACTATTCGTGATATATTATAATCGCAAAATGCTACGTTCACTAAAATTATAATTACACGGTATCCTAGGACGAATTAATAGTAGGACAACAAAGACTAATTATTCAATTCGATCGTTGTTTATTCCCCTGAGATTTTACATTAACGTTGCGACACTAAATTCGAAAATTGTTCATGGAGTTGAACTCCGTTTCGTTGGCGTAAATTCCAATAACGTTTAGTGACCTAAATTACTACGAGGATTATAACCGACGGTGATAGGTGCAGCTCTGGTGGCTGCCCACTTTCAGTAGCATTTCGTCTGCTTAGCCGAACCCTGGGACAGGGAGGGGTGTATGGAATCGTTGAACGGAATGTAATTTTTCTGGAATCTTGTTATTCTCTGTTGGAACGCTTGACTGATGAATGGATTGACTTTATTCGCGCATGCTTTCAGCAATTTCCTTGTGGCCTTGAGTGAACGCGATACGTTGGAAGCAACGTACATCATAACGGGGTTTACCGATCTTCTTTTTTCACTTCACACTACTATTTCTTCTGACCCGTTCCTGTGATATGGCTGCAGTCGATCTATGATCCACTACAGTATCGGGTTTACTCAAGGGCACAGGGAAATTGTGGAAAGCATACGCTAATGCGGTCGATACATTCATCAGTCTGGTGTTCCAACGGGGAATAACGAGATTCCAGAAAAATTACCTTCCGTTCAACGAATATAACAAATAGAAAAAAAATTATACGAAGATTATACGACTAAGCAATATATCGTTATCTTTTTTCCTAACGAATTTGACTAACGATGACAATGCTAAATCTTAGACTTTTTGCGGTTCTTGGCTCTGGATCAATAGCGCAAATTCTAACTAAAATAAATTTAGAGCTGAAATTGACTATGAGTGCAGAGTCTGGACTTATCATTTATAGGTGACCACCATTCATCATCTAAAATAAACTATGCCCTACTACGTATCTAATTCCCTATGGTGATTTCTATATGTGATTTCTTTGGTTTATTTACAACAGGAAACTGATGATTCGCATCAGACAGCTCGGTTTGACAAAAGTGGTCCCTTCCCGGGAAATTGCTTTAATTTATGCGATAACTCACGATACTTGAAGTTAATTAATAGTTATATAATAAAAGTTAGTTAATAGACTTAAATGCTAATCTGCTACCGAAGGGCTTAAGCCTTGGATACGGGTACTCACAGCCCTTATTGGCACTTGTCCTCTTGTATAACCCCAAAATCTTTCCCGGAAGGTGTATCCGAAGGTGTTCCAATAACAAAGACAAACTTTAGATGGTAGGACACGTTCGCTGCCGATAAGAGACAAGAGTGCTCGTTCCTAAAATTCGCTGGCGCGTGTCGATTGGTCTCCCGATGTCTTACTATCCTGGGAGTCTCACTATCATCCGCATCCTGAGTCTCCGCAGCATCGATCCTTCACATTCGGTTCTCCGCGTTACCAGTTCTACACGCTTCTTTCCCTTCACAGCTCGTTTGTACACACTCTCTATCTTCCGCTTCCCGATTCGACAAAACCCGATTCACTACGCTTCTTCCTTCTACAAAACTGGTTTTGCATATTCCTTTTCATCCATATCTCGCGTCCTCTCTTTCGTCCACGTCCCATTTTGACCCATTTCGAGTCGCCACACTTATCGCTTCCACGTAGTCGGTCTTCCACGCTCCTATTCCTCTACATCCCAATTGTACACACTCTTTCCTTCGTGTTTCGATTCAATACATCCCGAGTCACGACGCTTCTCGCCTCCGTACAGCAAATCCTCCACACACCTAGCTCTTCAAATTCCTTGTCGATTTTGACGGAGGTTATGCGTACATTCGAGACGCGGAGAACCAGAAGTGGCGAGGCTCCTCAATGGTGCATCTCGATGACGAGGTGGATGCTCTCATCGCGAAATTCAATCTCCAACCAGCATCTACTGCGTTTGAATGTACGAATATCGTACTTAAAGTGTACACCGTTTCGATTCCTCAACCCATCCAGGATACGTGGTCGTCCCGCTGGTCGTCCGACTGGACAGCACTCTGATAGCGAGTAGTTCTTATTAATCCCTCCCAGAGGTAGGGCCTGTTGGTAGATGCCTCCCAGGTGCCAATGAGAAGCCGGAAATTCAAATACAACTGGAATGAATACTAAACTTCATTTAATTATCATAATTAACTTAACCCTGGAGAGAGGACATCCAGCCCTATGACCATCATGCCTCGACAGAGCTAAAGTCATATGGCGCGCAGGGAAAACGCCACGCTACACTCTCTATCGAGAATCCAGGGAAATTAAACTGTCAGATCTGATTTCGTGATACACACTGTTTCGTAATGTCATGAAGTTCACAATATGTTTAATAAACAAACTCATATAAAGCGTACAAATTAGGTGCACAAAGTCGTAATTAATGCACTGAAACTTGACACTGGAGATAGAATTCATGCATTTGAAACGAAATAATTTAGTCTTGAATGCAATACCTGATGCAGATATCATTGAAAAGTAATCGAACGTAATGTGCGGTATAAGCATACAAAGCCTATTATAAAAAATTTTTGTTTCCGAGTGAACTACGCTACTCACTACAGAATTATGTGATACGATCTTCAGTAATTTTTGGATCGCATGTTATTTTTGATATTCCCTTTGACATTCACTCGAGCGTGATAAAATATATTTGTGGTAACTAAACTACGACACGCAGATTTGCTAACTTACATAGTCAAATTAATGTTGAATAACGGTGTCCATTTGTGTTCCGTGTTGACGGAGCGGTCAGCATTCGTGTTGGATACTTTTTCCCATTTCACTGAATTTCTAATAGGGCACTGTCACGCTTTGCGAGGATAATTTTTCTTATAGCACTTCATTTTGTATACGGACGTAACGCTTTTTTGGACACTTTGCTTAAAAAGTTTCGCTAAAGATGTTTTCACGTTAAAAATTGTTTCAATCTAGAGTTCACTCGAAAATATTTGAAAAGTAAATAATATTCATATTAACAATATTAATAATAAAAGAGGTTTATATGCTAAAATTACGAATAAATCACAATTTCATCATACTCGAAGAGTTATACGAAGACGATTCGTATAAAGAAATTTCGATAGATTGGTCTGAAACTAACAAAATAGCTCATGGTTGGATTCGTGAGTAAGCGATCCGGTAAGCGCCGAGTGGGAGAATCGAATCGAGTCTTCGTAGATTCGTTTCTGCGATTCCCAGGGCGAAGGTCCCCGAGCGGCATAGACGAGACGATACCTAGCTCTCTATCTATCTTTTTCCATCTTTCTCGATCTCGCTCACTCCGCGCAATCCCTTCTTTCTTCCACTCACGACCGCTCTCACCTCTCTCGGAGAATCCACTCAAACTCCGTAACGAGTCGTCGGGGCAAGTTGAGCAAGAGACTCAACTTTACTTTTCTTCTCGTTCTCTGATACTTCCCGAGCGAACTGCTTGTCCATCTACTTTCCAGCTCGTCTTCATAGTTTCATCCCTCTGCAAGTATTCCCTCTCGTTCCCAAGCGCTTTATCGACACACAACGGGATGGACACTAAGGAGAACCGCTTTTTGCTGGAGAAAGTACAGAGACTGGCGCGGCCCCTTTAAGCGCACTAATGAGGGCTAATTGGTAAACACTGCGATGGAAGGGAAACTCCGAAGGGAAAATTATGAAGCTAATGTTCTTTGCCTCGCTCCCTCCTCTCTATCTGCTTCTTGCACCCTCGACACCATGAACATTTCTCGGTAACTTACCCATCGCGAGTTACGGAGTTCGACATTCAATGTAATACGAGAGTTTCGTTGCCGGAAACAGTGCAACAAAAGTTATAGTTATTTGTCTGTCCATTTGGCATGCTTCCATCTATCCAGGTCTTCGTCATACGAAAAAAAAATTGTATTTTAATAGAAAAAGAAAATGAGCATCTCGAATTTCATGCGACAATCTGCCATCATCTAATTCAAACTGTTGTACAAAACAATGAACGGTTCAGTATAAAAAACGAGAAACTTAAGTAACAGAGATATTAATTTTACAAATAGACCAGCATTTGTAGGGTCAATTACCCCTAACGATTTAATGTTTATTAGGCAATCAACATCCAGAGAGACAATCGTCCTACTTTCCTGTTACTAACAGTAAACCTACCTTCTTTTTAAGTAGAGATCGCTGAGTTGGATTAGAAAGCCAAGATTGCATTGCAGCTGGAAAGATGGAGCGACTTATATATCGTCTTACCTAAAGATTCCGAGATTGCTTTGGTAACACCGAAGCCTTCACGACCTTAAACCCTGCTTTTAGGTTCTCTGAAATGCAAATTTCTTTTACGACTAGGTAAGGTGTATATTGCCCTTTCTCTGCAGCCTCCTCCACCTTCGCGCTCGACCCTGCTTGAATCCGTATTATAGCGCGCTGCGGAGGAACGGAGAAATGGAGAGGACGCGACTGTGAAAACGACGAAGGAAGGTAAAAGATACGACTACGCGAGGAAGGTGGCCCGAAGAGACATGCCCAATTTTTCGTCGTTTCGACCACGGCCAAGGATTTTGCATTCGAGTCACGAGTTCTTATCTCACACTCGTTCTCCGTACATCCTGCAGCAGATCTGTGCGTCATAGCCACGATGACAGATTCAGCGGAGGTCTTTCCTCGACTGGCCTTAAGATTTTATTGGCTCGGGTAACTCGATAGCGAGCTTTGACTTCTTGGCTCGAGTCACCCAACGGACACTGGGAAAGCTTCGACTATTCGTTACGCCCTCTTTCTTCCTCTTCTGTCAACGACGTCCTACCCTTTTTTGTTTTTCCCAGACGATTATTTTGCTTCCTTGCTGGTATAGAATCAGAAATATAGCGTAGTATTACTAAATATATTGATTATAGTCCCATATATACTCTCCGCTTCCGGTCACTACCCACGAAGGAACCGGACGTAGTAAAAATGAGATCAAAGCATAATCTTACGAAGAAATTCTTCGAGAAAATGACCACGGAATGGGCTATCGATATCTCTGATTTTCTCGTTCGATCTTAAATAGATTCCCTTGAAAGTCTACAAGACCAAAGTATTTTATATATTACGTTGATGCACTCTTCGTACTCTCCACTTCCGTTTGCTATTGTTTTTGATGCTTCACTTTCTGGCTTTCGTATCATTGCGAAACACAATTACCGAGCGGTCGTGATGAAATTGATCGGAAAGAAGGTACGATAAGTAAACAAAGTATAAGAAGTCCAGGAAGTATTGATCATCCAACGCCACTAAAACTATAAATGCTTCACGGGTCACAGAACCGATTCGTCTCGCTTACTTACTGGCCAAGTTATTTAACTTAACGCAACTTTTTCTTTTCGCAGTTTTTCTCCGATTCTTTGTGATTTTCAAGCTTTTCAATAAATTTTATTGAAATATCGTGTCAAGAGCACGGTAATTGCTCATGAATAAAGTTCCATGCAGTTATAACGAGAAAACAACTTTATTCGTCTCTCCTTGTGGAAATGCGCTAATGCGATGCGCTATTTTTCTAAGCTGTGTACCGTGCTATTACTTCTGGCAAATATTCCGATAAATATTTTTTTCATTTGCACCGAATCCACTAGGAACAGACGCATACGTAGTATTCTGAAACGTTTCTGCACAATGCAACAACCCCGGCGCGTGGCTTTGTGAGGACATTACTTTTCATTGTATTAGTTTCGCAGGTTCGCAAGTAAATTCTTTGGCTCACACGGGTGAGATATCAGGAGATATCTCGCCTGCGCTGTAAATTATTTCTTCGAAGATTCGCTCCATAGTATTGTCATGATGCTCTGCAATTCTTCTCACGAAATATGAATAAGTTAACAAAAATGTAATGAAACCTGAGAGGGATCGAGAACAATCGACAAGATTGCTGTACATTTATACTCAACAAAATATGAGTTAGAATCAATCTGTTTCTTTGCATCGATGATTATTCGCGAGTAGAGGTTTTTTTCTGTAGAAATAATAACGGTGATTTCACATAATTTTACTTGTCAATTTCTTCTATTTATATAAATATTTTAGTAGCTACATAACCTGAATAATCTAAAGAAAAAATGCTCCACAATTTTAGGTGATACTTGTTTACAATTAATTTACAATTATCTGTTCAGAGGATTCTTCGCTGAAAATTTTAAAAACGATGTAGATAACTTTTTATTTATTTCTTCGACATGATCCAAGTCGTCGATTTGGTTTGGATAAACAGTAACCGCGTCCTACAAAAAGAAAAGAATTGGATTTCTTGGTTGAATTTTAAAGCTACAATGGGTACACCGATGGATTGTTTAGTAAAAATAAATGAAGATTTTTAGCCAAATGGTTGTAATTGATTTTTAATATTACGTTTCAGGTCTCTCGTTAGGAGGTGGTTTGATAGTACTGGCATCAGCCCTCTCGGATGCGTCCTTCGAGTCTCCAAGGAGGTACAGTCTATCAGCGTTAAGCTTGCAGCCTGATGATAACGGATTGCCGCAGTATCAGTACGGATGGTGCCTTCAATTATCGGGCTTGGCTTTAATCTTGGCAGAAATCGCGGCTCTTTTGACCGTTTCAGGATACATGGCACGCTTTCCCACTGTCGAAGATATGGTAATACATTCGACTAAACAAATTTAATGACTCAATCCACCGACGCATCTGAAATTCTATGATATCACAATTTTTCCAGGTGCGTGTGATGGTTCCTGGTGCAGAAAGAAAGCTCCGTGAGCAGAGAGGATTGTCCTCGGAGTATCTGGTGCGAGCGCATCAAAAATCGCCGGGAGCCGCGCAGAGCAGGACCTTTGATCAACCAACCAAAGGTAAGCGCGCGTATTCGGTTCTATTCCTTATGGAAAGTTTAATTAACTTTTCGAATCAATCCGAACAGTCTGTGAGATTCCTTATTTGCTCTGAATCACGAAAACAAAAGTAGATTGGTCTGAAATAAGATTTCTCGCTAAATTACTCTTGATTAACCATGATAGACCACGTATTTTTCGACTAATCGAATAATGGCCCGACTAGTATTCAATTTCAAAGTACGTGTGAAAGATGCGAGGCTTTGTTGGCAATAAATATAATTGATTAATACCGCATCACGTTCTATCTGTCAAAGACGTGATTCCTGGAGCACAGAGGTTGGCTGACGAGGACACGTCCCTGTTGTGCAAATCGGCACCCGACATATGCGCCTCGAACCCCCAAGCTATCAGCTACGTGGACAAGGCTGATATGTCGCACATGCCGCCTTGCTATCCCAATGCTCAGAATGCCGACCCACGTTTTATCTTCGTCGAAAAGGCAGATCCGGGTGTCGTGGATTCGAGGCTCAGCGGTTTCGCCGACAAGGAGGGTCTCATGGACTCGCGTATCCTCTCCGATTCCCGGCAGAACATGATAGCTTTTACCGACAGCAAAGAGCACGGTCTTGCCAGCGGTCAGGAGCCTCGTTACGTCGAGTTCTGCCGAGTCGAGCAACAGGCTGCAATCTCTGATCCGCGACTTTCGAATTACCAACACGACAGCAAGAACGTCGAATCTCTGCTCGACGCGCCACTGGGATTCGACAGTCGGTACAGTCTGGCCGGACAAACAGTTCCTATTACTTTGAAACACCAAAATCCATCGGTATCGGCGATACAGCCGCAATTCATGTACCAAAACTTTGGTACCATACACTCGGGCATACTCAGGGTCTCCGAACCCGGTACCAGTTCCAGTTCAAACTCCAGCCAGCGCAGCATGACTCTTCAGAATCCCAAGAGAAAGTCACAGATAGCTCAAAATACCTTCAGCACCATGGAGTGCGAGAAACGAAAGAGCAGAGGGCCAGGCATGGCCGGTAAGGGTGGTTTCTACGCTGGCAGCGCGGTATGACCACCACATCCACCGTCGACCCCCAGATAACTCCAAGAAGAGGAAGAAACGAGCCTTTGAGGCTACAAAGGGTTTTCCCGGAGTTCTAGCGAAGGTCGGTAAGTTATCGGCACGAGCAATTGGTCGACGAATGATAATAATCAGTGTAATGACTTGATTATGTGATATTTCCCGGATGAAAGAACACTCGTATGATGCGGTGAATTAAACTATAATTGTATATACGTAAAATACATGTAATGTGTGTGTGTATCGTGAAAACTCGAGCTTCGATTCCAGCGATATTTCGGGATTCTGAACTTTGTCGAATGTTCATTAACTTTTATAATAATGAAACAATGACTGCTGGCTCGGAATAAGAATTTATCTCTCCTAGTCGAAGACGTTATTCAAAAAATAAAACGAATAAATGTATATGGTAAAACACAAAACTTGAACGAAGTCTATTGTAAAGTTAATATAAAGATATATAAACTAAATAAGTACATAATTAGTTATCAAACCACTCGGTGTATGAAGAATAGAGGACGATCGCGACTGACGGACGAAAGATTTTAGTGTTAAACTTCCCAGATCTTGGACATATCAAACCCGAAACAGAAACATTTTTAAAAATCATGTGATATCACGCATTTCATTCGATTTTTCTTCGTTTATCGCATTCGCCTGATTGCATACCTCTGAAATGTGTGTGTACTTGAGTGAGTATGACTGGGTTCGACGTAACTAAACTGTTGTTTCAACGTGTTAATTGATGTGTAAACGAATTAAAAAACATTTCTCTATACGATGTCGCAACAAAAAAAAATAATGCGCTACTGAATATATGTACAAGAGTTTGGTACGTTGCATTTGATGCTCATTCGAATATGAAACTGTGTAATTATCGTAGTTCAATGTAATAAAAAGGTTTTTTCTTAACAATATCTGTATTACTTCATCCTTGCAACAGTTCAAAGAATACCTTAAGTAACTTTATTGTTTGCCCACATTTAGTAACGTCTGACACTGCTGTGTATCGATGCATTTAGACCGATCGAGATTTTGACAGAGAGTTTCCCTACTTCCTGCTGGTATATCGACTGTCGGTAAGAAGGGTGGTCTCTCCAGCAGTGGATAAGAGCTTATAAGGTATAAGAGAGAGAGAGAGGAGCCGCGCATACCGATCGAGTACCGACATATTCACCGTGCTTTTCTTGACAAGAGTTTAATATAAACGAAATTAAGAAACGTGGCGCTTTTTATGAGTAACAGACACGGAGCGCCACGCTTTTCGATCTCGATTACACCAAAGCGTTTTTTTAGAAAGACACATCGAACCAACGCTCTGTCGGTACATAACCTTTTTGTGACAAGTTTGCCTCGGTAGGCAACAATGCGAATTCAATACCGACTGCTAATCTGGGTTTTATTTTTCAATGACAACTTGAGTTTTTTATGTTTTCCCATAGAATAAAAAAATGTTTACAAGTTGACGACAGCGCTTTAAATAATAAATTAACAATATAGGAATACGAAGTTTAACAACTACTACCCTGATATTAATTGATAATCGCTCCACTTGTAGTCTTCGAGAAACGATTGTTCTTCATATCCATGGTAATCGACGCACATACCATCCCCCTGACAGATAGCGCCACGAGAGCCGCAACCTTAGATCGCTTCAGGATTGAATCTCACCAGATGCCCTCGGAGTAACAGGGTTGCGATCACTGGATGATCCCAGTAGAGCCGGACCAACCACCCACCTAATGTTTAATTAACGTCGCATAATTGCGCGGCCAATTAACGCTATCCGTTAAATATTAATCTGCAATTTGAATTCATTTGAATTCATTCAAGATTTATTGAATACATAATTAACGAGTCGGTCGCGTTGAATGTTGATACGCTTGTGTATATACACTTGCTACTCGGTCAGTACGCAACTCCAAATAGCCTCCGCGAGTTCATAAACCCCGAGGCTAATTGTACACTAACCGATCGTTCCCACTTCAAGGATCAATGTGTAATTTAGTACGAGTATTATGTTTGCGATATTCGCTTCCGAGAAATCGACTATCGATCGAATTAGAAGTTCGTGATAAAATCGTGTTATATTATCAATTGTACCCTCTGTCAGCCTTTTCGACTATCCCTTCCTATCCTACTTCGTTATCATAATTTTTTTCTTCGTATATTGCAATAACTTTTTACCTTCATTGCCATGCGAATTTTTTTACGGGAGCTGTCAATCAAAATGGTAACAAGGAAATCGTGTTGGAACTGCACATAAGAAATTTGGCAACTTCATAAAAAAAATATTACTTCAAAAATACCAAAAAATGGAATATTTTTATTTGTGATATATTCTTGTGTAGCACAGTTTATCGGCAAAAAAAAATATTTTTTCGAATATCACCTTGTGATAGGTTTCAGATTTAACCGATAGACCAACTTGGCTTGGTTATGATCTTTTAATCTTTAAAAGAATAAGACTCTGTCTGGTCCGAATATGGGAATTTCCGTTTTAAGCTCTTGCCCAGAAGTTGTACCCGCTTTTGTAGTAAATTTTTCTTTGCGCGATAATATTTCGCAATATTTTCTCTATAACGTCTGCGTAAAAGCTTTAAATGAAAATTCCTACTTGTTGTTCGGACCGAACAGATATCTTGTTTACCCTTTCTGACGGACTTTGCATGATCGGACTAATTCGGATAACCTATAATGATGCGTCAGCAATAAAATGTATAACTTGAACAGCTAGCGCGTGCGGGAAACAATGGCGGTGCTCAGCCGGTAATCAGCACCCACTTAAGATACACCGCCCAACGGTGCAACGTGCATCGGCAGTGCAGTTTTGTCCGTAAACAACGGAGAGTCTTCTTGCAGAGAGAACGACAGCTTGCAAAGCGAATTTAGTCCATTGATGCAACCCGAACATTACAAATTGATAATAGAATATACGATTGCACTGATAGAGTGAACTGGGAAAAAAAAAATTTTTTTTTGGTGCTATAAAGTTACATTTTTTATCAAGTTGTGAGATTTGATTTGTGCAGTCGGAGACCAAACTCATTTTAATGATTTTAATGTCACTTGGCTCCCTTAAACCAATGTAATGTCAATTGAGCCCACTCTGTGAAAAATAGAGTATATATCGAAATATCTGAAAAAAAGCTGCATTTCTTCCAACGATATGCACCCCGTTTCGTCTGGTATAGTTATATTCATTCATTCTCGTCTATTCTCCGCAATAATCTCTCGCTCATTATTCCGTTCTTCGTCACGCTCGTTGTTCGCGTATAGTTGGGCCCTCTCTCGAATCCAATTAAAAAGGCTGGACGATTGCACGAAACGACGAGAGAGAAGAGGAGTGGAGAGCCTCATCGAGACAACCCGGAGCAGTACATCGGAGCCGAGCGAATAGACCATACCAAGCACTCTACGTCGCGCGAGCGAATTTTAATTGATGTTTCAGGTGCGGCACTACGAGGGGAATGGAGTTGGACGTTGGCAAGCAGGACGATCAACGACCGGCGCCGCTACTGACTCTCTCTCTCTCTCTCTCTCTCTCTCTCTCTCTCTCTCTCTCTCTCTCTTCCTCTCTCTACGAGTCCCAGCAGAGTAGCGCTGTTCACCCCCTGAGTGACTGTCTGCCCTCCCTGCGCTTTCCCTCCTTCTGCATCGATATCGCGAATTCGCAAGCGAATTTATCGAAACTCGATTAATCGCGTCCAACGAGCTGGTCCTCGATACTCCTCCCCAACGGCCACCAAATTTAAATGCAGAGCGTATAGCAATAACACCAACGACAAGAGTGATTCGTCGGAGTCTATACAACTTCCTTTTTCCATCGATACTTTTTGTTTTTCAATTTTTTTTTCTACTTTCCATTTAGCTTGATCGATCGAAAATGGCGGTGGTGAGGGTTGCTACACCCCTCGTCCAGCCGACTCACCGCGAATCTTACACCTACACACAGGACTCGTCGACGAACTCGAACTCCTTCGTTTGCCGCAGGCATGCTTGACTGACGGCGCCAAAATTACCCAACTTTCGAGAGCTTTCACCTCGTGTACGTATCACAACGATAGAATTATTCACAAAGTCAGTGTATACCACACCAGTATTTTACATAACTCTTTTACTCAATACGTAGAAATGTTTTCATCAACGCGGATTGACGTGCAAATTAATTTCAAAATTGCGTTTCACATATAATATTATAAATATTATCAGATATTCAATGCAACGTGTTAAACAATTGTATATTCCTCAAAAAAAATCTTTAAAATACCCGATCCAATTATCTCCAATCCCATTAACAGTAAGTAACATGAAACAATTCACTGTGCTTCCTTTGGTGGTTGCATAAAATTGTATAAAATTCCCAGATGCAAAAGACCTACTTTATATAGCATCAATTCGAGTGCCAGAAGAGTTAAAACATTAACGAAACCCGGATCGACAATAAGGAACACGGTAGAACGCGATAACTTGGCAAAAGGATGAGCGTTTGACCCAACCCCCACGAGTAACCCATTTAATTTCTCTTTATCGTCGCGCGCTCGGACTCTCTTTCTCTTTCGTCTTATCGTGCTTTTTTTTAATTCTCGTACATTTTTTTTAAATCGTCAAGGAAACTTGAGAACGTAACAACTGTAACGACGCTGCATGTACATAAATGTACGATAAAGAGGATGAGAATAAGCATCGAGCACGGTAAAGGAGCACACGTACACCGGGACAACACACAGTCAGCATCGGCAGCACCAACGGTATACTCGTAACGCTGCTGCCACGATGTTTAATCCACGGGGCCATCTATCATCGGGTCGGAGTATACTAGTTAGGCGATTCTATCTTCCCGCCTTTTTTACGCGCCCCGCGCGCCGCGAGTCAGGACGAGGACGAGAGAGAAGAGAGTCCCAAGCCTCCTTTTGTTACCTTGTTTAATAACTCGTGATGAATGTTCAATCCCCGCGAGCGCCCCGCAACACTCGAGGGGATTGCTCATTTCTTGTTCTTATTCTTCCTCCTCCTCCTCCTCCTCCTCTTCTTCCTCTTCTTCTTCTTCTTCTTCTTCTTCTTCTTCTTATTCTTCTACTTCTTCTTGATGCTGCCTCACTACTCTTACACGATACCGCAACATCAATTGCACCTAGGTATACTTAGCTTCCTCTTATTTTACTTTCTTTGTCGTCGTTTCTATCAGTCCTCGACGAATCGGTTGTCTCGACTCGCGACAATTCGTTCCACGACGCGCTGCTCGACTTCGCTTGAATTAATTTTCTCCTGATTACGCACCTGCTTTATTACGGATTGTGGACAATGGACTTTAACAAAAAGGACTCGGGATGCTTCGTGTCAACTGAGATAGAATCGAAGTCGGGTCAACGAAGTATATTTAGCATTAACGAAGTCGAACGAACGAACGACCTTTTTAAATTACCGCTTGTTGTAATTCCATCAGTGACTCGGATAGAGAATCACGTACGAGTTTCGTTAATCGAACTTCACGACCAAAAGTACTAGGAAACGAGGAGAGCTGATCGAGCATCGGTACGAACGGAAACCGCGAGTATCAGAAAATCCAGAAACCATGTTGTTCACAGTCTTGGATCAAGGGTCGATGGATCTAAATCCCTCTCGCGCTCCCTCTTGCCGATTAGATTTAGATCGTGAATAATGAATCCCCGCTGACACAGAGTTGCACAATCGGCCGTATACATATGCATTTAAACTACAAATCTACATGTTTGTAGGCTTGGGCATCCGAATGCCTGCAACGTTGGTATACTCTTATCGGTGCAGTCATGAGAGGCAGGGGAAACGTATTAGCGACGGGTATTAAATTATGGCGAGCAGCAGCAGCAGCAGCAGCAGCAGCGGCGGCGGATGTGGCGGCGGCGGCGGCGGCGGCAGCAGCAGGATCAGGATCAGGAGCTGCCTGGGGGTTCGAGCCATATCCGCAGCAAGTGCAGATATATATAGACCTAAGTACCGATACCACACGAAGGGGGTTGGTGAGCATAACGAACGAGACTCGAGCCACAAACCAACAGCAACAGTCGACCCCTTTCCTCTCGAAGCATACTCGCTGTTCGATGAAGCACCGGCTCGGTACAAAAAAAATTTCATTTGGCAGAGGCGCCACAAGAATCGCAATACCGGCACTCGCCTCAGGCCGTTTTGGATTCGTGCCTGCTCGTTCATATGTTTTGTGAATTCTGACTTCTCCAGCAACCTCTCACGCCCTCGAGCGGGGGCTGTAAACGTTTATCTATATCGTAATACGTTCAAAGCAATTTTCAGCTAGCCTCGCGCAGTGACGTTTTATATCCATGTGTGTATGCGCATTATTTTTTTTCTTCTGTACGTATCTCCAGTTTATCCGACGCTCCACTTTTTATTTTATTCCTTTTTTTAATATCTTCTGGTATTCCTACCCTCGGAGACGGTTTTTTTTCAGGCTGCAACAGCCGCATACTATAGCCGCTTATCACGAAGCCCTTTGCCCAGCGAAACGACCGGTGCTCCCGTATAATTTCCGACCACTGACGGACGCGTAATATGAATTTTTTCTCCGCACGCTGAGGAGTTTGCATACATATGAATATATATATAAGTATGTATGTATGTATGAATATATATATGAATTCATGTATATATGTTGACATGCGAGCGCGTATTTGTAAGATAGTCGGATACATAGATGCTCACTCGCGTCCCCTTTATTGCTCATGGCTCCCAGTCTCTCGGTCCACTCGTTTACGCATTACAGTTGGTAATGCCCGTGCATCACGTCACCTTCGCGTTGTAATTGGTATTTTTACCGTTCGAAAATATCCATCTGAGAAATTATTAATGCCAGTAATGAAAACGACAGGAAATTCCACCGGATGCAGTCGATTCATTGAAAAGTACACGATGAACAGAAAGAACCCATTCGGCTCCAAGTCTGAATTATCTCGGAGAAAAACAACGGGAAGTGATAAACTTCCGATGAAAATATTTATTTTAATTGAATAAATATATGCCCATCAAATAAATGATATTTAAACTTTGTACATAAAATATCTATCGGAACGATATATTTATATAATATTTTACAATATTATTTTTTTTTTTAATACAATTTAACAGAATTGTATGTTGGCACCTTTCACTGCATCGTCTTGTATCAAATGCGAAGAATTTTTATTTAACATTTACTTGTTCATATAACGATACTTCATTGCAAGATCGACAAATGATTTATAACTTATTTATTAAAAACACACTCCTCGTGCGAGCCCTTCAATTTTCTTTTCTTTCGAAACTAAAGGCGGAAGATTAATATTACAAAGAACACCCGATACGTAATACTTAACAAAAGATAAAACAGACAAGTAAAAATAAGTGTTAAAAATGATATCCATTCGTCTAGAAATCCTGACTTGTCCGTTCTCCTTGAGCCTCGAGAGTTTCATATACGCGGGGAGTGTCGCCGTGCTGACGGGAGCAGGTTTTTGCGGTAATTCGATTTGGTCAACTCCCGCATAGCGGTGATTCAACGTCCAGGGTCCGAGCTTGTCGTTGAAGGGAAATCCCCGGGAATTGCTTGACAAATTCGTGTTTCTCCGGTGAACGAGCGCGACGCTGTATCCTCTCAGTTCCTTGTATCTATATATAGGTAATGCTATGAGAGCGAAAATGAACGAGACTGGAATATATCGAGCTTTTCTCGAGATGTCTTCTACCCCGATGCTGCCTCCGCTGCTGCCCTTTTACCGTCCTCGCACTTGCCGGTGAGAGCGAGAGAACGCCAAGGAGGAAAGAAGGGTGGGTGATAAACTTCCGACGGTAAAGTCCGCGAGAACGAGAGCGACCCCTCGGGTTCTTATTCGCCGTGTCGAGAGTGATCGCCCGTTCCCTGCTGAAAGAAAAAAATAAGGTCTACAAGCGTGGAACGATGTCCCTGGCACACACACTCGGCGAATAAGCCAACCTCGTGGGTGAGATATGCATGTGTGAGAAACCATAGGGGCGACTGAAATGGCGACGAAAACTCTCCGTTTACCGGACAAAGCGGTCACCCTGTTTCTTTTTTCATTCTGAAAGAAGTTCATCTCTTTGCAGGAACGCATCGTCCTTCTCTTATCCTCTTGGGGAAAGCCGTCGACCCTTCGTCTCCGTCTTAAAAAGGCTAGAACGGGTTCTATATCTTTTGAATCCACCTGGTTGATCAGTGTCATTCCTGACATCTTGAGATTTTGGATAAACGATCGGAGATCTTACAATTGGACCATCGGGACTTCTGTAAGATCGAATATACGTCAACACGGAGGATTCGGGTGAAAGTAAAATGGCAAGGACACGGTGTTCAAAATCACGTAAAGAAGACCGTAAGATCAGGATCGTCTCTTGATTGTTTTGATGTTACGTCCCAAGGCTGAACTAAAAAAAAAATTAAAAATTGAACGAACGATACAGTCACCGTGATTATAGCTGTTGCAGATGACGACGACGAATGGTTCACGTACACCAAGATCATGTGCAGTTGCAAATAGTTACATCCTGCACTACTACGCTCGCGCGTCTACGGATCTAAAGCTGGTTTTCCACCGTCGTCGAGTTGCTATGACGACAACGGGGGTGTCTAAATCCGCGAAGCACCCTTCCGCAAACCGTCGACGTGCGACGAGGATGTCAGCGATCGTCGGGCTTGCGGAACGAGAGGAGGAAGAGGGTGCGAGGTTGAAGACGCGGTTGAACCAGGGTATCCTCTAAGCCGTGCGGATTTACAAGGACAACGCTGGTTGGTCGGTTCATTGTTTCGACGCGGAGCAAGCGAAAAGCCACGAGCTGAAAGCTCGTATTATCCAACGTCCGGTCGATGCCACAGATCTTGCACCCACTTTTTCTTGGTCCCTCTTTGTCCGAACACTCGCCAAAGCAAACCGATAAAGGCGGCCATTAGATAGAGACGATTGTCAGCTATCATACGATCGAACTAGGAAGAAATAATATAAGAACAATGGCAATGGATTACCAAATTATTTTTTTTGTCTTAAATGGTAAACTGGAAATTTATTTCATGACTCTAAATACAAAATTCTGATCAAGTTGCATGATTGTAACATACTTGAAAATTACGTGACTAAGTAGAAAAATAGTTCTGGTAACGATTCAGTGACAATTATCAATCGTCAATTCGTGAGACTATTTTTATAGCAAAACCAATTAAATATAGTTACGATAACTATGAAAATAGTAGCATGAACCACAATTGAATAGTCGTCACTCTTAGTAGTTCCCACAGAACCATTTTTTTCTATCAGTGTAGAGATACCTGAATATATATTATTGTTCGTCAATGTCAATAATATTTCAATATTGATCGGTAAGTGGTTCACTCACCTCGATTCTAAAATAAAAAATGAAAATTATTTTTCATTCAGATCAGTATTCACAGGTAAACGGCAACGTCTTTATTGTGACAATAATTTAATTTTCGGCTTTAGCGGGAGTAGTCCCAGCTGCGGAGTCGTAAACACGGAGATTATAGCTTGCGCTTATTAAATCCGAATGGAAAGAGCGTGAGTCTCTTTCCGACTCCCGACCGCAAAATCTTATTTCGTCCGGAGAATTAAGAACTTCTTGTGGTATGTGTGATTCCATGAGTGAGTGCGATGGTCCTTCGCTCCATTGCAGTTCTTTCTGTCTCTTCCGTCTCTTCGTATTCTTCTTTTGCATGCACCAACGTACGGGAATAGCGACGGAAGAGAAGAAGAAGACAAGAATCTCACCTCTCGTTCCTTTACGATCTCCCAATGCTAATTTCATGGGGCTCTCGCGGTCGGACGGTGAAAGAGACGAAGGAGAAGGAGCCTGAGAGGAAGAGGGACTTGGAGCCTTCCTCCAAGGCGGCTCCACTGATGATGACGAGATGATCACTTAATTTGGCCAACAGCTGCCGCGTCGTTGCCGCCGTCCACTTGCCCTGCCACCTTAATTTCTTCATCTTTCTATTTTTCTCTTTCGCTGTTTTTCTTCTTGTCTCTGTCCCTTGATAGGTACATTCGCTGATTCCATTTTGATGCTCACGCTCATTATTTATCCTATTTCTTACCTGATTTACTCGATTTAGTTGTACCAATTATTAAGGTATTTGATATTTTATTGTAATTGTAAATAACGCTCAGGGAAGATTAAATAATATTTCAAATTTTGTTAGAAAATCGATTTTTTTACGGACTGTTCATTGTTCTCTGGTGATTCATTTTTTTTTATTGTCGTATCTTTTCCACGAAATTTTCTTTCATTACTATTTAAGCTAGTCCAACTGTAAGCATGTGGTAACTCAAAGCTACATTTTTCTTCTTTTTTCTCATCAGAGTATATTTTTCTGCATCGATCGAGACCAATAAAACGGATCACGACCGTACAGTTCAAAAGATAATTGGCCTCAAAGCTGGCGATTTTTTTACATTGGTCTTATAGGAAAAGAGATGTCAGCTCACTAATAATCGGAGTTTATTTATTTTTCGTTTTGGAGTACAAAAATAATACACAGTCGATACGCGAATAGACTAATTAACCAGCATACTAAAATTAGAATCAAATCGACAGCACAGTTTTTGTGTTATTTACAGTTAAATATTAATTGTTGTTCTCTTTTGTCTCTCTTGCTTTCGTTGATTCTCCTATATCCGATAAGATAAACCCACTTTTTTTTAAATATCAACGTATATCTATGCTAATAGCAGGAGTCTCGCAGTGAGCAATTGATAAAAATTCATTATTTCCATTATTATCACATTCCGTTATGGTCAAACACGTTGTAATATAATATAAAAGTTTTCAATCGACGAAAATTTGTCAAATGCAACACTTTTTTCCCCTAAAACGATATATGTCACCGTTATTATGAAATAATAAACGATAAGCGTAACTTAAACGAGTTCTTACCATGCCTGCTAAGAATTGGTCATGTTACTTCTCGACTTTCAATAAACTCGGAAGCCATTAGTTCGATTCTGTTGACTTCGTTCGGTTACCGGTAGACTATATTAAGTAATCTTCCATTTTTTGCCGGTAATATTCTATTCGAGTGTTTCGTGAAAGGTTTTATTGAAAGTATAATCTATTGTAAAAACGCTGGACAAAGGAGAACATTCTTCCTTGCGAGCAGAGGCGATGAAGTATGTTACGAATCGAATGAAACGCGAGGGACAGAGATCGTGAGTTCGTTATACTCTTTAATCCGAGCGAACGATTATTTATTGACGTAAGAATTAGGGACGAGGGCAGGTAGCAAGGCTGGTGCACCGGGTGCCGTTGCCATACGACTTCTTCTTACTCTTCTTCGCCATCTTCGCTCGCTATCCGACCAGTCGGAGCCACGAAGAAGAATATCGAGACGACGATCGCCCTGCCGCATACCTAGGGCCCGCTTTGGGTCCGTTATTAAATTATTATACGAGCGAGAGATTTACCGGCTCTTTCGCCACTATGGCATACGCTTCTGCTGCCGCGAAGGATTAACGTCCTGCGCCTTGGCGCTCTTCTTCGGTTCGATCGTTTCACCAGGTCCACCCGGTTAACCGGTGCTCTACCCACGGAATCACTGACTTCCCGAGAGAGCACACCAGAACGATCAAATTTATATCTCACCTGGATTATCCCACGTATAGATCCTGCTACGCTCACCGCATCAATCCATCTGCCATTGCTGCTGCTGGTGCTGTTGCAGAGGCTTGACTGTGTCATAATTTATTCTTGTCTCGGTCTTGTCCAGACTCAAAGATTTACGAAGATATATATTTTACTTTTCTTTAGTGATTAAAATAATTATTGAGTTGGATAGCGCATAAAAAATTTAGAGATTTTTCAAATGTTTCAAGCCACTGTTCGCATAAAGGAAAAATAGCTTCTTCATATTTGAACATAAAACTGAACAGAAGATTTATGGCCTCAAGATAATTAGCCACACGAGTAGAAATATGTATTCCAAGTGACTGTTGATGGACACCATTTTACAAAATATTTTTTTCTAATTATCGAATCGTTACAGGTTAAGTTTTTTTTTTGCATATGTTCCAGAGTCCGATAACCGAAGAAAAAGCAAAGCTATCACAATTGGTCACTCTGTGATACCACACATTCGATGGAGACGCTTTTGGGAAGTAATAATCTTCGATTTCATGAATTTCGAAGACCTCTCATGTTTTCTAAAGGCTTTCTAAAAATTCCTAGCGATGCTAAGACATCTCGTTAAGCTTTTACTTACAAATTTTTAAAAACCTTCACGCCCATACCGAAAAATCTTTCGAGAGAATGATAAATTTATTACCAACACACGTGATATTGCTGGGGCTTTTGACACTCGTTCCTAATACGCTCCGAATCTTTTTGTAAATACGAGATTTTCATCCCAGTCCCAGGGGGCATTACGATCATCGTCAACCCCATCCATCTCGGGTCGCTACGATTCGGATATAATTCAAAAAATCAAATTACGTATTCTATTAAGAGCGAGCCAGCAGCGGCTCAACCGCGGGTTCCAACGGTTCATCCGATCCCTCGGATGAAGAGGATCGCGGTACGATCTACCGCTTGGGTGCTGCATAGCTAAACCGAGACGTACCCGATACAAAAACACTAAGGTGTGACCGAGTGAGAAGTATATCGCGCTCAGCTGACGTTTACAGTCCTTTCGTTGTACGGCACGAGTATAGCAGTCAAACGGAGACGGAGTTAGTGTTTATGTGCGAAGGGGAGAGAAGGAACGAAAGAAAAAAATAAGACAACTCACTCTCGTGTGTAGGAAAGTGAGAAAGGGAGGGGAACCGAGGTTCTACGGTTCGAAAAGGGATATAAAGGAACGGGCCGGCAGTCGGCGGGGCGACGTTGGTCTTCGGAGGGACGAGGGAGTGCGGGGGAAGAAATGAGAAAGAGTGTAATAAATTGGCGGTGAGATTATTCTCGACGTGCATTAAGACGTCAAGCGGCGACGGACGCCTTGAAAAGTATTGGCCAACACCTTCTTCTTCTCTTCTCGTTCTTTGGATTTCGTATGTTTCTCGCTCTCTCGTTCTTCGTCCTTCTTCGCTTCTACTCTACGCTCCGGAGAGGCTACCTTCTCGTGAGCCTGGTACCATCGCGTTGCTAGCTACGAGGACGACTTACACCCATACGAGAGGGTAAAAACGATCTCTCTCTCTCTCTTTCTCTCTCTCTCCCTCTCTTTGTCGGCCGTTCCCGACTAGCGCGCCAGTGTCCTTTGCAGTCGGAACTAACTAGTACTACATATTTACTGTACTTCTCGTGGTACGATATGCCGCGCGCTGCGAGAGAAAATTATGTTCGCCCTAATCAGCCAAGGTGCGAACGGGCCCATCTGAATTCGTTAACCTTGCCGGTGCTACAGCGTGCCTCGGGACTCTGGCGTATCAGCGACCGACCAAGCACGAAAATTTGTCACTTATCTTTATTAGAGTCAAATGATCAAACGATAGATATAAAGATATTCTCATTTCATTTCTTAAGTGATTTTTTTTTAAGTATATCGAAGATACGAGATGAGGAGAAATGAATCGTTTTTTGTAATTGAATAAGCGGCGGAATACAAATCTACCTTAAGCATCTTACAGGGGTATTTTTGTCTTTTTTTTCGAGATTATGAGAATGTTAGGGGATTACTGTTGTTTTTTTGGTTGGGGGAGTTAACGAGTCAGGATCGTCCGTACTCACGAAAAAGGGAAGCCTGCTTATGTGCAGTCACCGCAGGACGGCTTTCTCTCTTTCTCTCTCTCTCTCTCTCTCCTCTCCCTTTCTCACCCCCTTTCGCTCGCCTACTCGCTTCGATGTGCCAGCCAGGTGTTGGCCAATTCGTAATATATTACTTAACACCCACGAAAGAGGAAATAACAATAAGACGAAATAGAGGATCGAAGCGTCGGAACCTGGTGAGAAGTGAGAAGTTAAAGCCGAAGCCGCTCGCTGGTTAGCGGCAGGGGGTCCCGGCACCCAAATCTATATGGTTGCGTCACTACAACTTTTATACCCCTCAACCGTTGCCCTTGTTATTAATCTCAATACTGATATTCTTTTACAGAAAAAAAACTGTTGTGTCATTACGTACCATTTTGATCATATGTTCTCTACTACTAAAGTTTACTCGATAACTTACGATAATAGTTAGAATATTGATAAACAAGAATTGATATACTAGAAACAAGAAAAACAGTTAACGTACCTTTTTTTTGTTTATTTTTTAAGAAACTACTTAGGAAATTGTACTCGTACGTAGCTCCAACACTGAGAGAAAACAATGGAATTGCGATTATTTCTATGGTAACCGTAACTACCTTTAATTAGTTTCACCTTGAAAATAATACATACATCTATAAAAATAGTCGCATGGACTCACAATTGTTAGTTGTCACTGAATAGTTGTTACAACTGTTACGATTTCTCTGTGTCTAGAATCTTATTTCAATATAATATTTTTAAATACGATAAAAAAAATATATTCGTAGCCTTGTTATTAATAATCCCAACATATCAGCATCGAATCTGTCAAATTTTGTATCCTTATTTAATGTTTTTGAATGTACATCGTCTTAGAACGCATGTAGCCACTTAAAATTATAATAAATCGAAATATCTTCACCCCTACCATTTTTAATTGATGTTTTTATTACGTTCTTTCATGACACGTGTCTGGAAGTCTCGGGAGAGCAATTTCGTAGTGCGTGACGTATTCCGAGAGAGAACGAGACGAGAAAGACAGAGGAAGAAGGTAAAAACGGACTCGCAACGGGCTGTCCAGGTGCGGCAGAGTCCCGGCGAGCGAGAAAAGGCGAGAACGAAAGACGAAAAGAAACGGAGAAGCACGAGACCCGTGGAGTCTCACCTGACTCGGGGCCCAATGAAGACGTTGCAAAAGGGAATGTACTATACGCGGTCTCGGGCGTCGGTGTTTCGGTTCTCACACCTTCGAGAGAGAAAGAGGAGACCGAGAAATGGAAAAAAAGAGGAGAGTGGAAAAAGTGTGTAAGAGAGTGCGAAGGAGGAACGAGCCCTGCGCGCGGCGCACGGTCAAAGGCCCGCAGGGGGTAAGGCCCCTCGGACCGTGAAGCTAATTGATACGTAAGATTACGTTCTCCGCTGGATCTCCCCGCGGCTTCAACGCTCCGGCTAACAGACGCGCGGGATGATTGGTTGTCCGCCGTGCGGACTCTGGCACTAAATTCCTCGTTCGACTCGATTCCCTTCTCGGCATCGCAGCATCGTCGTCGTTGTCCGACAGTGCCGGTACGTCGGTAACTATACATGTATGGGATCTCCAGCTTGCTTCGCGATTCTCTCGGAGGATCTTGTAAATTCACATCTAAACTGCTGTGGATCCCCCTGGCCGCTGTTCTTCGGATGCAATTCTGAGCTTGTTGAGAAAGATAAATTCGATTCCAGTCTACTGCAAAGAACTGGGAATTATTTATTTTATTCATTTTAGTCTGTATTCTAAGAATTTCAATTGATACCTTTTACGCCCCGAGAATAATTGGCAAATTGTCGGTTGATTGTATCGGAAAATTATTTTCAAAGCATTTGCATTTATCGAATATACTTTGCATATCGGCAAATATAAAGACAGTCGTCAAAGTAAAAGCATTTTGAACTTGACGGCGGCTTTGCAGGTTGTATTCAACCCTAAGATGTTCGAACAGGGGTGAAAAGAGATCGACGGTGGGGGCGGATGGACGCGTGAGGCCAGGTTATATCGGGGCGTGGTCATGGGGTGATTTAGCGGTGAAGGTGCGTGCTGTCTCCATCGTGCGGTAGTAGTACAGCCTGGGTCGCCACAAAGGGACGAAAAGCCGAGTGTGAGTGCGAGCGAGCGAGTCTGAGAGCGCTGAACAACAGCAGACTCCTCGCTTCGCGTTTTGGGGCGGCAGCTTTACAGCCGTTTAGTGTTTTACGGCCGTTTTATGAACGCCGCACGGGCCGCCGTTGCCTTTCTCGTGTTCCGGACGAGGGAACGTCGAGAGAGCGAGAAAGATAAACGCACCTTCGGTGCTGCACATTGCACATAGAATATATATGCGTGCGTGTGCGTCGAGTGAGTTGCGAGTAACGAAAACTGCCGTGCGCCAACCCCCGGAGGGCCACTCGAGTCAAACGCAATTGAGCCTGGAAATTCGCCGTCGAGCGAAATAAACAACGATTAAAAATAAATAATTGCACAAACGACAACAAAAAAATTTCAATGTTTCATGATTTATCATTTATTATATTAGCGATATCACTTTTGTGGCCAATATTATTAAGATGCAACGAACGAGCTAAAGTGGTTTTCAGCTTGGAATTTACGGGGTAACGCAGAGACGTAAGATCAGATTTTACGATGCCTAATTCACGATGGTTGGACGATAGCGTTCGCTGTACAAAGTACGGATGACCCAAGATCCGCGAATTAACGCTATATATACGATAATGTACAAAGTAATTCTCGCTCGCATAGCGTTATTATTGTTATTATTATTTAAGATATAGACAGCGCGAGGCGAGATGGTAAACGATGTCGAGATTAATTCGCGATCAAGCGCTCGGGGGCTGTGTGCCCGCTCTATCGTTACCGCGGCACCTACGGTGTCCGGAGTTTACCGTAGATACAGATACAGTGAGAAAACCCGTGAGAGAGTATCACACTGTAGAGTCAACTATGCAGATTTCGCGAGGTGAAATTGATCAACTTGGTATACTCTCTACCGTCGTGTTGCCGTGGTGGTCAATGTAGAAAACAGGTCAACTTCATCATACGAAATCGAGCGGTATCTCTTTTCTTGCGGCGTGGATTCATCCTGCTTCTCGGCGGACTCTTATGCCAGAGAGAAGCGTCCGAACGCGCCGCTTCTAACGCCCTAAACGATAACGAGGTATTAATAATCAGCCACACCAGTTCCGCTCGAGGTGAGCCTCGTGCCCCACTACGCGGTGAGCTCCTCGACCCCCACTATTCGGCGCGAAGCGCATGGGGACCGCTGGGACCGATGCTACCCCCTCCACGATCCTCTTTCTCAGACTTTGCTTCTTCTTCTTCTTCTTTAATTTTCTTCGTCTTCTTGCTCTTGTCCCGCTCATGAACGCCCTATCTTCGCAGGCCCTTCTTCTTTCGAGTATCGCGCTTCTCGCTACGAGGCCCAATCGACGCACCTATACTTCGCGCCCGCGAGATATATATCCCAGAGCTCGGACTTCTTTTGTTTCGAGTCGGATGAGAGTACGAGCGCGAGAGAACGCGACCGTGTGTTCGAACCTAGGAGGGAAAGGGAGAAGTTATTTCGATTATCGAGCCACGACGGCCGCTTCACCGCGCTCCACCGCACGCAACGATCGACTAACTCAGCGGTCACGCCCCCGACAAACGCCGCGCTCCACCCCCTCCGACGCCGGGCAGCAGGTTCGCTCATGCCTCATCCTCCGTCTTGCTCTAACTTTCGCGAGTGCGATTTTATACCTCGTGCGCCCACGAGGACGAACAGCGGCGAGGCGATCACGGACAAGACACGATGAACCAGTCTTTTTGCCTTTAAATTAATTTGCACCGATTAATTTTTAATTAAAGCTGAAGGCCGAGCGAGATCAGAAGAAATGGCGAAGGAGAAGACGTGCGATGGTTGAGAAGAAGAGTGCGATGACGTATGTATACTTTGAAGATTTCAAAGAATATTAAGAATAAAAAATATCGAAAGACGATTACAACAGTGCAGATAGATAAATAAATGCATACATTTCTTCTTATTGTAAATTTGAGAGTCCCGATAAAAGTTACATCAAAATGAGAATAAAAATTTGGCCAATACTTACCTTCGCCGTTTGTGAACAATTACTTTTCAGCAGTTTTCAGTTAAATTCGTTAAGTAAAAAAAGGTCCACGAGCCAATGAATACTCCAAGACTTATCGAAATCCCAAAAGTCTCTGAGATAAAATAGTATCAACAATTTTCGAGACACCAAATGAAATAACTTGATCAATTTTACACAGTTGAATGTTTATTTAATTACAATACTTTAAAATAACTTTTTCGTCTGGTTCAGGCTCCGAGATAATTATTGTTGGCTCAATGAGAGTCTCACTGATAGAAGCCTTCAACGAAACGTTAGTAGCCAAATTAATCTGTTGACTGTTGGATGTGATGAACAACACAAAGGAGCATCGTACACCGTATGATTTTGTGGGACGTACGAACCGAAGGAAAACTACATAAGAAGCCCCGGGAGCTATACACCGTTGTAGTAGAAATCCAAAGCAGAGATTGGAACACCTATATCATTTTTTTCTCAGTCTTCGTATATTACAAGTTGAACCTTTGGTATCTTTGTCTATCGGTCGAAGGAGTGCAAGGAAGAGAAAAGAGAAGTGTGAGAAAGACAGCGAAGAGGAGAGGCTAACGGCGGGTATTTCTTACGATCGCGAGCTCGCGCCCGGCTGGCTGGGCTCTCGTCGAGTATCCACGCCTACCCATAACGATATTTTAATTAAACCGAGCTACGCGCTCTTCTCGTAGCACCAGACCCCGCAGAAATTCAATCTTGAGATAATAAATGATCGGGGCCGGGGCTTTCGCTCTCCCCGACACCTTGCCTCTTCCCGAGTCCGGCTCTTCGGCCCATTCCCGATGATTCTCGTGCTCCTGCCGCTCCTGCTTCTGCTGAGCTTGTTCCGACGAGAGCCGACACCTCTCTTTAAAGAGTTCACACCTCTTTGAGTAAAACCAATGAAGCTACTAACGCGCGTGAATGCAATTGAACTCTATCGTGAATTCTCGATGAAGGCCTTTTCCGGTTTAGATCGAATCTAAAATCTTTTACATCATAAGATTAAAACATTATTATACTAAAAATAAATAAAATTTTCGCGTAACGAACACAGTTTTATGAATTTTTTTCCATTTTATCGTCTCGAGATTTCAGCACCGAATGACAAATATATCTGCTCGTTCGACTCCTTCCATCAGAAATCTTTTCATTTTAATAAAATAATTTTTATTTCATTCTTTATAAAGAAATATCGCATAGCGCGCTGCGACTAATGAGATAATGCAATTGGTTGATCGTTGAGCCAAATTTCATAAAACTATTTCTATGTGCTTTCGAAAAATGTGGCGACATTAAAAATCGCGTCGATCAACCGATCGCACCACTGATAACCGCATAACCCCCATTTTTTTGCTCGGCGGGCATTCATCAGGAGTAAAAAAAAATATTAAGGAACGATATTTTCTAGATACGTAAGAAAACAAAATTGATTTAACAACTATTTTTCATTTTAATCAGTTGATCGAGAATCATTGAAAATATCCACAAAAATATTTATGAAAAAAAAAAAAAAAAAAAAGAAAACGGCAGTATCTTTTCACATAACATTTTATTTTCAGGTAACGGAATAAATCAACGGAGAAAAAAATTAAGAGGCGTGCTAGACACGTGGATCCGTGGAATTGGAAGTTTCGGTTTCGTGTGAACGAGTGTGGCCAATGAAACCATTATGAATAAAATTCAATATATTGGGAGGCAACCCTAGTCAATATATATATACTGTGCTATAGTGTTTGATAGAAATACCATAAAGGTACACGTATACTCATGGTTTTGGTTCTCTTTTGCTCTGAAATTAATTATGAAGCGACTGACACGGGTCGATTTCATTTCCTTCTGCAGTCCCTACCTACATTCAAAGCACCTATAAGTCTCGTATCTCCACAGGTAGAACTTAAAGTGCTACGAAGCATGAGATGACCAAGAGTTTCAGGGATTGTAAGGGGGAAACGTTGATCCCACGCTAATTTTCGATGAGACCCTCGACTTTGCGCTATCCCCAACGAGAACGATATAAATACCATAATCAGTCAGTGGTTTCATTGACATTCAGTCCATGATACTACCGTTAACAAAAATAAATAAATAATAATTGAACCTTGGTACTTGATTTCTCATTATTTTACACCGTTAACAAAGCAATTTCAATGTTAAAATATGCTGGTTGACATTGACTGTTTCATTGGTGGATGCTTAGGGAACGATGTAAAATAATGAGGAAGCAATTTTGGAAAGTTCCACGATGCAGACTTATTTTAGACACCGTATACATCAGCTGCCATTAAAAACACTGAGAAGCATACAACAATGACGACGATGAGTACAAATTCAAATACGTCATGTTCAAAATCATCTAAAATCTGATCAATATATTTGAATGAAACCGATCAAAAAGTTTCTACTGAGTTATTTGCGTGCAACATTTTAATTTTCGTTGTCACACAAATTGTCGGTAATTAAAATTCCCCAAAATGTACCAAACATCATTAAATAGTACTTCATTCGCGTAGAAAATTTTGGCTCGCCACAGTTCAAGTTTTACAAAAGTTAGGGCGATAACGTGAAAAAAAAATACTCAACCACTTTTCCGATTTTACCGAATTACAATACAAAAAAAAACCTAAAACGTATCTGTAATTATGAAAAACTATAAGTCAGAGTCAGAGCGGTCATGCCTTTTTAAGAAATTGAAAACGTCATGGAACGTTAGCATATATTTTGTAAATAATAAGAAAAATCAAAAAGTGGATACCGATACGTTTCAACATTTTTTTTTTTTTGAATATTCCGACATTAAAAAATCGTTGAATTTTTAAAATTGAAACAAAGCAATTTAGAGTGAAAGTAACTAATGGTTTTCATTTTTAAATAGCACAGAGAAATATTAATCGATGTCATTGTTAGAAAACATTTTTTCATTTATTTCATTTATTTGAAAATATTGGGCGCAGGAAAACATTTGATAAGAAGATGTTTTTCTCTGCATCTAATTATTTTATCGGTATAAAAAATAAACTAATGATATATATATATCACTAAGAAATGCAATGCGATAACCGATGCGTCAATCTAATTACCTAGCATTACATCAGGGATGGGCAAGTTTCGATAATGTCGCTGAAGCTATAATAACGTTCAAAGCGATTGAACGGTAGCGTTAAACTTCCTAATCGCAATTAGGTGAATCGTCGAGAAAACACAAACTGTCGGGGCCCGCCTACTCGACTCAATCATGTAGGATCGGCGTCTTCGTGAAAAAGCTTCAAAAGGGAACCGAGCCCCGTCATGATATAGTGTAGATGGCATATAGCAAATGAGGATGACGAACGTTGTTGCTGTGACTCGACGAAAACACGACGAGAATTCAGACCTTCCCTCTCTTTGCGCCCCTATCCACAGAGGCGTATACGTTTTAATAATCCCACACCGGTCATCCTACTGCCACGAATTATTCCGTGTTCGCGCTTGATTTTCCGTTAAACGTCTCCATTAGCCGCACTGCGGCTTCGTGTTGGGCAGTTAAACCATGCGAACCACGCTCAGCGGGCCAGGCTCGACCAACGAGTTATATACGCTTTATACGATCCTCGGTATAGTTGGGTATACCGTGGATGAACGTTTTCGCAAGAGTGCGAGGACGCCCGGATGACGAGTCCATTATAAAATTAATAACTATAAATCTTCGCGGGCGAGCGAAGCGGTGTGGTACAACCGATGCTACGGTAGCACGTGGCCGGCCATTTTTCATACTCCGGTTAATTATACGTGAGTGTAAATTGAGCGAGACCAAAGTAACGAGGGGAGTACGCGGTGGAGCAAGAGAGACGAGGATATAAAAAGGATGAGGAGTATATAGAGAATATAAAGTTGCGGGCGGAGCAAGAGAGGAACCTCCGATCGTGACTCGACTCGCATTTTTATCTTTTCTTTCCATCTCTTTTTGCTTTAATCTTTTTTTTTTTCAGTCTTCCAAGCGCGACTTGGTTGAATTATCGCAAAAGCTCGAGTGTACGCGATAAAATAATTAACGATACATTCTTTTGTGGCCGCGGCGTCGAGTAAGGAGTCTTTAGCGACGAATCGAGTCTCCGGATAGTGACAATTTCACCGATTCAACTCAGCATTTTGTAATAACGCGAAACTTTTTTAATGTTTCACTTGGAACTCCAGTTACAGTGTCTCACAAAAACTCATCGGAGCCCAACACAGTCATCTATACTTAATGTTTGACAGGATTCAAAAACTAGTATTTGACTTTTCTCGATAGAAAAGATTATGTCAATGATGCTATAATCATTCTCATACGGGTTGTCACAAACATATGTTGTCATTTGAACTCTACTTCGAATAATCACAATTCAATATGAGATTGAAATATTATTCGGAAAATTTCCAAGATAATATGTTATTGTTTCAATATTATATATCAGGAGTACAAATTGAAAATGCGGGATTTTTTTCTATTTTTGAACGTTTATTCTGAAAAAATGGTAACAAATGAATTATTGAAAGTATTGTCCATCGCTAGCCACAACTTTTTCCCATCTTTCTGGCAATTTACGGATACCGTCGCGAAAAAATTCGGCCGGCTTGGCTGCTATCCAGTCATCGACCCATTTTTGGGCTTCTTCGTAAGAATGGAAGCGCTGGTCAGCTAGGCCATGTGTCATCGATCGGAAAAGGTGGTAATCGGAAGGAGCAATATCTGGGCTATACGGCGGGTGGGGTAAGACTTCCCATTTCAGCGTTTGTAGGTATGTTTTGACCGGCGCTGCAACATGTGGCCGAGCGTTGTCATGTTGCAAAATTACTTTGTCGTGTCTTTGCTCGTATTGTGGCCGTTTTTCTTTGAGTGCGCGGCTCAAACGCATCAATTGAGTTCGGTATAGTGCTCCTGTGATGGTTTCGTTCGATTTCAATAGCTTATAATACACCACACCCAGCTGGTCCCACCAAATACAGAGCATGAGCTTGGCGCCGTGAATATTTGGTTTGGCCGTCGATGATGATGCATGGCCGGGGTAACCATATGATTTTTTGCGCTTCGGGTTATCGTAATGGATCCACTTTTCATCACCAGTGACAATGCGATGCAAAAAACCCTTCCGTTTTTGCCGTTCGAGCAGCAGTTCGCATGCAAAAAAACGGCGCTCGACGTCTCTCGGCTTCAGCTCATACGGCACCCAATGTCCTTGCTTTTGGATCATTCCGAGGGCTTTTATACGATGGGAAATGGCTTGTTGTGTCACTCCCAATGAATCTGCGAGCTCTTGTTGAGTTTGACACGAGTCTTCATTGAGTATTGCCTCCAATTCAGCATTCTCAAACTTTTTCACTTGGCCCGGCCGCTCTTTGTCCTCAACGTCAAAATCACCACTTCTAAACCGCACAAACCATCTCTCGCACGTTGAAACCGATGGAACATGACTCGGATAAGCCTCGGAGACCAATCGATGTGCTTCAGCAGCACTTTTCTTCAAATTAAAGAAGTAAATTAAAACTTCCCGCAAATGCTGTTTTGTTGGCACGAAACTCGACATATTGAGAGCTCAAAAAAACTATGAATTTGACACTGCGACAAATTGACACATACTGAAAATTAAAGCTATAAGACGTAGCTTTGACATGAACATAGTCACAGTACTGCCTGATGCGTATAGCGTTAGTAACGCCATCTGTTATCAAACCCGCATTTTCAATTTGTACCCCTGATACAACTGTAAAAATTAGAAGTAGAGTTGATAATATATTATACGTGTGTGGCAGAATGTTATTGTTTCGATGATATTTTTATCAGTGCAGGATGAATTGCCCTTTGACGGAAAAATCGATATTTCGTCAATGGTAAGTTCATCATACGTAACTTGCGTCGTTAATTACAACCAATTGTTTAAATTTTCACTCATTAACTGTGTATTCCTAATTTGTTTTATATGAAATTAAACATTTTCAAGACTGGTAAACTTACAAGTTTTTTTTTAGTTATGACCTTTTTTCGTAATCAATAAAATCATGATACATCGTTCCCATCATGAAATGAAGCAATTGTAACATTGTATTAAAAATTAACGACAAATTCTTTCTCAGTTCCTTTGCAGTTTGCATCAATTGATGCAGATCGCCATAGAGCCACAATATTCACGAAAGATATTATTATCTTCACGGATCTTAAATCTCAGTTTGAGGAACGATCACGTGCAAGCTCTTACATTAGACTAAGCGAGAGTATATATTCACCGTAGGAACAGATCGAGAAAGCGAATAAGAGAGAGAAAGAGAGAGAGAGCGCGCATTACGTATAGCGCATAACCGTGCAAGTGGAGCAAAGGAAAGTCTGGTAGCCGGTTGGGTTCGCGTGCCCAGCAGGCATTATCATGCCCACGAGACTGTACCGTCAGCCAGTTTGAATTTCGAACGTTCCTGCAGGGATAATTCCATCGACGGGGTGTTCTAATTGGCCTCTCATTACCGATGCTCGCTTGTTTCCTTCTCTCTGCCAATGCAGGATCGCTCGCCACTGCTACGGGGATGCTCTTCCTGCTGTCTATCTCTGCAATATATATGTGTATATATATATATATATGCATTTATATACCTATCCCTCTTTCCCTACCTCGATGTAACCCCCTCCTCGTTGCCTCTCGCTTCCTCTTGCGTCCCGTGACCGAGCGAATAACCGGTGGCCCAACGATTATTGCTAGTTATTATCTGCCACGGGACCGTTCGATTTAATGGCCAATTGTTTCGAACGCCGCGGCCCGCCGGCTCTTAATAGAAATTTACCGATGGCCGAACGAACCCGCAGTCCTGTCGCTGTAGCCAACTGGCTTTGCTCCGCTCCTGTTCACCCAAACTCATGGAAATCTCGAGTTACGTCCAGGACCAATTTCGCAATTGTATTTATATCGCTGACTATTATTCACTTCGACGGTGAATCGCACGATTCCCGTCATCGGGTTACTCATTATTATTTATTTATATCGATTAAGGTGGAAATTCTGTTTTTACCGAACAATTTGGATGCGGATGAATTCGGTACGACAGACAGCATCTCTCGTAACAGCATCCATTGCGCATCCTTTGGAGGATGTATATAACTAAGTGCTAGCTATATTGCGCATTATACCGGAGTGGAATGTGTACCACACTGCTGTCTTGTAGTCGTTTGTGGCTCAGAGTTGATGGAGTGGCATGCAGTGGCTATTTTGTTATAGCTCACTTGTATGTATCTCCGCGGCGTCGAGTTATTCCTCGAATGGTCATATCTTTTATCTTTAGAGGGCAATTTTTTGTACGTCTCTGCAAGCTTTTACGAACTAATGTCTGAACCATCGTCCGGAGGGGCTACAGAAATATTTTCACTACCGCTGGATTCTTAACTTATTTCATCTAATTTCATTACTCGTACGTTAAATAATTCAATAAACTCGATAACAATAATATTACATAATACGGTTATATTTATTTTTTATATTTTATTGTGCACGATAAACTTTGAAGAACCTTGAGAAGATTCGTTCGAATGAATCTAAATACATATTCATGAACATTGTATTACATTTTTTTTTAAATATGTAACCAAAGGTTTGCTCTGTCATGTCTTAAACCACATTGAAAGATCACGTTTGACAGCTGTTCGTTTAGATGTCCAGGCTGATTTTTAATTGAAAAAAAGATAGCGTCCCACTGGCTCGCGCTAGCGGAGGCTCGAGGGGCATCAATTTACTCGATTATCCTCTCTCGAGAACGGTCAGATGAGGTCGTCCAGACTTTACACGAGAGAGCGAGAGAGCCGGAAAGAAGGTCTCGGTGCGTGTAACGTCGTCCTCGTCGGTAGGTAGAGGAAGATCCCCCTGCTCTCCCGAACAGAAAACCTACTATAGATTACCAGGCCTGTTATTACGCCGGGGCGGAGGTTTTTTCGGGACCAAAAATTGGTTTTTAATGCGGGGTTCGTCGCTTTCTTGTGGGGCCCCCGAGGGCACCCCCTCACGGATAATAACTATATTACTCGGGCCCCTCGACGACCGCGAGTTGTCTTCTTCTCTACGCTGCCATATAGCATACGTATCATATAGCTAGCATAGCTCTACAAGTATACTATACATTATTTTGTATAAGGCACACGTATCTTGTATACTCTTCCTATAAAGACTAGGGAGTCGAATGGCGTATATGCGGTGTAAGTCAAATTCTTCGTATCTCAATCGTGCATTGGAAAATCTTTAAGCCGTTTTGATACCTCCCCTAACAATAGTAATTATGTATTCAACTTGATTATACATCGTACATGCACTGAGATAAATGTTTCATCGTTGAAATGACGATTTCATCGGTCAAACTGAAATATTTATATTACGTATTAATAAAATAACAATAAATAAAAATAGATAGTCGTATAAAAAAAGTACAATGTATAGAAAACTTTTATATAATAATTTGAAAAAAATGTATCATTCGTTTGAAACCGGAAAATTCGTTGAGTTTAAGTCGAGACGCGTAAGTCAAACTATTAAATGTGATTTGGTACAATTTAAAGGAAATTATTCTTACGGTAAGTTCAATTTTAGTCTTTCGAACTATAAACTATTGCAAATGTTTCGACAACAACTATATGGCATGTACCAATCGCAACTGAATTGTAGAATTAACTATGTGTTGTTATAAAAATGACTAGATTATTTAATTGGTTATATTACTTTCCATGCAAATTTGTTTTGCAATCGTTATAACTCTGCAAGTTGTAATTGATGCCACAATACAGTGGTAACTAATAAGGAATAATAATGGTAAATTAAACCATACTGCAACGGTCACGCTGCAATGCAATGATGTGGCAATGGTCGTAACTATAACTACAATGTAATGGGATCCATTATAGCGAAAAGTCCGAAGCAACCGCTGAAAGAAATGTTTCAGGGTAGTTTAAAAACACAAAGCACCGTATTATCCAAATTGCCGAAGCTACGGCACTCGTTTTGATCTCAATTGAAATATTTTGAGTTAAACTATCTAATTTTACTTGCAAATAACTTACGAACGTAATTTCATGAATATAACAACAATATTAACCTTTCAAAAAGTTATTATACAAACATTTTAAAACACCTAAAAATCTCTGCACAAGGGAATTTAATAAACCAATTGGATTAACAAGAAATAGTGAAATAGAAAATAATTATTCGGTTGGGAGATTTCCACGCTTAATACTGAACAAATCTACCGACTATAAGATGAGAATAATTATTTATTATTTCATTATTTTCTGTTAATCCAATTTGTTTATTAAACTTCTTTCGTTGGGCAGTTCATGGAGGAGTAAATAACAATAATCTACGTGAGATGATGCACTCTGTAGATCGAAATTATACGCATAACTTCTATTATTTTGTCCGTGGGGAAACAGGGAGCTTAAAAAAGTAGCTAAAATGAATTGTGTCGAGTACAAGGGTCTTGTCGCGTCTTGTCATTCGGTCGGTAAGGTACGAAATTGTACTTAATCCCGACTCTTGATAGGCTATAGCGTTTCTTGATAAGGACTCAGCGGTCAGCGATATCGCTACAGAATTTCTCGGCGTATCGACGTCCGCAGGGTCCAACAAGAAACTTCTGCTACATTAATTAATTTCGCGTTGGAGCAATTGTAGTGTATGCATAGACAAATGTAATACAACATTTGTTCCAACTATAATATCACCGTTTTTCCTAAACGTTAAAAGATACCACAGTTTTCATGGCGTATCGTTTCTACATTAAAGCGAACGATAATTATAACTGTATCTTCGGATACAACAGATTGATGTTAATCGTTACTGACGCATATGCAAAATATCCTGTACAAGTGAAAAAAATTGCAGTAACGCGGTCAGCAAAAATGTATCAATAAGTTGTCATAACGATAACAATACACTGGGAGAAAAATTGAACGAAATCGATTAAATTTGCGGTTGCGACAAGTACTTAAAATTCAGTCGATCGAGCCAACGAAATATTTTTTTCATATAATATTTATTCGATAAAAAATAAATGTTATTCAATCAACTGGACATTAACTTCGCTAAATCTTTCTCTCGGTGTATCATTATTTTCATGTGAAACTAAAAATCATATAAACATTCCGCGCGTCGAATCTTTATAAAAAAAATTTTAGCAAGATTCTCAGACGAGTACGCCAGTTGGCGTTTGGGACGATTTATTATGAGAACACGAGTACGAGTGGTGAACGAGACAGCTCTTACGTATTGCCTACTATGTATCGCAATGATACATGCAGGTAAACGCGCGGTACGCCGACGGTAGAAGCAAAGTATTCTCAGTCTCGCGAGCCGGCTCGACGATGGTTTCTACGATGTGGAATTGTATACGCGAGAGGTGCACTCGCGCATTGTGGATGAGAGTGCGGGTTCCGAGCTCGAGGAGGTGCTAGTAAGAGGCGGGTACTGCCTCGTAAACCTTAGATTTACTTCTGCTGGCTGGCCGCCATCAAAGTACCGTGTACCGCGCGCGAGCACTGCACCAAGTACGCCGTGCAGCACCGCAATGCACAGTATATATAGACGACACCGACCAGCCGGGCCGGCTGGTTTCCTCGCACTCGCTCAAGCTCGTGTGCCTCGAAGAACCGTCTCGAGATACTTATCGAAGATATTGCACCGAGGGTTGAGAGCCGAGAATTTCCCGCGAGAAGTACAAGAACTCCCACCCTTGCTCCTCGATGATATGACTCTCTCTCAACCCCTTTCCTATCTCGCCGTCCGTACTTTTCGTACTTTTAACCTTAACGACGGCCAACTCTTTACCTCACAACTGCTACTCGTCATGCCGATGCTCGATTTGTTATTATTGTTGTTGTTGTTGTTGTTGTTGTTGTTGTTGTTGTTGTTGTTGTTGTTGTTGTTGTTGTTGTTGTTGTTGTTGTTGTTGTTGTTGTTGTTGTTGTTGTTTCAAACAATACGGTTTCGCAGAACCTCGTTGTATCCGGGAATGATGGTCGAGAGGATCGAGACTGAGCATTTTTTGTGAGCTTCGTTTCATTTTTATTATCATTATAAATTCATTTTTATAACATTTTGGGATATTCCAATGCCATGCATATATATTTCCCATACGTCACAGTGATCGAACGTTGATTGTGCCGATATGGTTTCTTCTTTATTTTTTTTTACTCAGGCTATCACGATCTATGCTGCATAAAATTCGGTAATAAAATTTGTTCCCGCCAGTTAAGCCACAGCAAAGTGGGAGAGTATCTCGGAACTCGACTGTGCATAGCTTCGCCAAAAGCGGCTATTAATTTTTTATCTCTCATCTCCGCCCCCTTACGGCTGGAAGGTAGAACGAGAGAGAGAGAGAGATGCCGAGGGTTTTCAATATCCGAGAGAGCCATAAAAATCTCCACGTTGCCTCCCTTTCTAGTGTGCGTCCCGATCGGTCTCGCTTCTCCATTATATAAACTCACCGACGCACCCCTTCACTCCTCTCTTGCGTTATCGCAATACGAATATTATTCCAAGCTATCCACTGTGAACAATAGACTCTGTACTCCCATTGCAATTGTCGCAATTTCTTTAAGAGGCTTCCACTGGCTTAAAAATAGAAGCAAAAAATGCTGAGTCTTCACGATCGTACATTGCTGCGCTGTATATCCAGACCCCAAAGTCGATTTTTCTTTCAATATGCTATTAACCTTCGATAAATAAAACGATTCAGTATTTTTTCTTCTCTTTATAAGCTAATAGAAGTACTTCCTTGATCATTTTTCCTCGACGAAATTATTACTTAAGACTGCCTTCGGTTTTAAAGCCCTACAAGTGAGTGTAAGCGGTTTGGGAAACGCAGCATCGGGTATTAAGTGCAAATGGTGGAATGAGAGGTACGGAGAAAGACTCAAAGAGAGCTCAAGACTTTGCAGCAGGAAGAGAGAAGGCCATGCCCAGATATTTAATCCGGGCCTCGTGGGTGGGGCTACCAAGACGAAAGAAGAAAGGGTAAGGTAAGAAAAAAGAAAGTGAAGAAACTCAAGAGTCTTACGAGGTACACAGGGGTATACGAGATCTACGGTTGAGATAGATCAATATTAAAAAAAAAAAAAAAAATTAGAAACAAGAAGACAAAAAAGATCTTCTGGGAAATATCGCACCGTGGTATCGATGGTCGATCGGCGGGAGGCCCCAAATGGTTTATGCGAACGAGGGACCTTTGACCTCCTTGTAATAACTGACTCGCGCGCTAGTGGATCTCAGCATCTGCCGCGGCTCTGATCTATCGTACCAACCGATCGAACTGGATCTATGCGCTTACACACCTTGCCCGCGCGAGGAAGATACCGACCATTCCGGTACGCGCCCTTGCGCCGCCTCAGCACTTAATAATACATTTTTTATCCTCTCTCGTTATCGATCGCAAAAACGTGTTACGATTAAAGTGCAGCTACATCCGGAAACCTCTGACCATTCAAAATTATCTTGCTTTTACCGATATCATATTTCATTCATTGAAATCATTGATATAATAGCAATTATACCGATAATAATTATAATGGATTTATTATCATTGTTATCATAATTAGTTACGATATAGATAATTAGACTATTGAAAAATATCGTTAATTCTATCGTCGATCGACCGAGCAATAATTATTGAATGACCAATGGAACGTTACATATTATATTTCTAGTATATGGTTACGTTGGATATCGTATTGCGGTTAATACGACATTTGATTCAGTAATAAAGCAAAGGTAAAGATGATTTCAGTTACTCGAAAGCGGATGATCATCGATCCTATCAACTACTTTTGAATAATCATATCGGTGGACGGTTATTGGACCTTGAAGCACCGAGAGACAAAGATGAAATCCGTCGTAAGGCAGTTATCCGTTCGTGAAAGAGGAATGAGGCGCCAGAAGCGAGTGAAGATGACTCTTGGCTACGCACAGGTAATTGAGTCTTCGAAGCGAGGGCCTCTCTTCGTCCACGCGTACGGGACACTGTACGCATCGCACAGAGAAATCTGCTATCAATAGTGTGCGCGTGTGTGTGCAAGTGCCTGTATCTCCAACAGCTTGAGAGCATCGTCAACGTATTATAAGCGACCTGGCGAGGACCTCGTGCCAGCGCAACAATAACGTACCGTGCTGTATAGTATACCGCTAATAATATTATTGCTGCTCGCCTGTCCACCGAGTACAATAGCCCTTTGTCGTACGTGTCGTGCTCTTGCCAGCGACACACACGCCCCGTAAACTTTGCAGCTCCGAGCGCAATCGCTGCTCGCACACGCTCGCTGAATTCTATTCGGCGCGAGTAGTAGGTTCAGCGCCAACGTAAATTACGAGAAACGACTCATTGTCCCGTGGCTCGCGACAACTTACCCCACGAAACAATTCCGTTTCCTTCCCTTGGCGAAACTGAATTATAAATTAATTTATCCACGAGTTTTTAATATCGTCATAAAAAACGAATAAAGTGAATTAATTTTTTTCATTATTATCGTCTAGAGAAAGAATTATTTCGTGTCTGCATGATGTTTAGAAAATGAGATTTGCACGGATTAAAGGTACCCACGATCCTCCGTTTTAGAAGATATTTTTCATTGTTGAGAAACACCGTTTTTGACTATTCCTCGAGACTCTTTTATGCATTTGATATTAAATTAATTTTTTACGGATTTGGGATTTTTTTGGATAACAGGGTTGAATAAATGCAATTCAAAATTTCAATTTTTGAGAATAAATTAATATATTTATAATGAATGTACGGTAGGTAGCGTCCCGCATCTCAAGTCCATTGCGTTGTCTACGAGTATAAGGATTTGTGTTTGTATTTTTTTTTTTTTTTTTCAAACGATTAATCGAAATTTTTTCATTAATTTATTATCGTTATTCAGCCTTCTCGTCTATCTCACCTATATTTACACACGTATCGGGCCCTCTCTCTCTCTCTCTCTCTCTCTCTCTCTCTCTATCCCTCTCTCTCATCTCTATTGCTTTAAATAATATATTCTACAAGTCTCTCGCGAAACAAAATATACGTTAATTAAATAAAATCCGATTTCTCGTGTGTCTATTTACATTAAATACATATTCGCACATACTCTTTTGCATACATTCAATACGTTCGTTACTTCCATCTATCAACGTTAACACATCGTTCACGCCGATGGATCTATGAAATTTTTATTGCACACGTTTTATTCGCTTCGTTTTTAAATTTCAATTTCTCGTCTTTCGACCTCAAAATGTTAATCAGACGCCGTTAATTTGAGATATGTCACGATTGATATAAGTCCTCCGTCAATTTCTACTGACATTCATCAACGCCAAAGTTCGACTCACCGTCCAATGGCTGGCTCGATCTAAATAACTTTTCATATACAATTATTATCGCACACTCGTAATCACTTTTAACTCGAAAAAAATTACAAAAAGTTCTATCGTGAAATTTCATCCCTGCGAGACTTAATGGTCGGCGGTGACTTGGAGACCGAGATGGATGACACGGGTGACGCGGGAGTAATGGAATTTCGACCATTGGACAGGGTCAATGGAGTCGAGGCACGATTCTGATGATTATTATTCTGATGATGAAGATGATGATGATAATCTCGATTTCCAGCCGGTGTACTCGACCTGGTGTCATTGCCGAGAAGACTGTCGATCGAGAAGGGATTGGGTCGTTTTTTCGCTTCCCGCCCTTTAACGGAGAGGTCGATGCTGCTGCTCTGGACCTCGTCGTCGTTGGTCGTTGTTCTGTCGATGCTATGACTTGCGGGTGAACGGTTCAGATGATCATTTATAACGCCCGTTCGTCTGATCGTCGGACTGTCGAGCTCGCGTCTTCGCTCGAGGAGACTGAGACCCCAGTGACGAATTCCCTGCTGATGATTCAAATCGTGATTGTGATTGCCACCGAGGCCGACATTCGGATTCTGTAACACGTGAACGGGTCCGCTGCACGTAGAATTTCCAGAATTTTGATGTTTGTCCATAGATTCGCTCGAGAGCCTCGGATAACACTCGCCGTCCACCGATCCGTCGGCCGCCGAGTCAATCCTCTCGCTGCCGCTCTCGCTGCTCTCGTCCAGACCCCCGACAACGTCGATCTCCTCGTTAGCATCGTTACCCGAGCCGGACACGCTACTACCGTCGTTCAGACTGCTCAACTGACAGAAGGAACCGCTGAGTTGACCGTTCAGGGAATTTCCACCCGCGGCAGCTACACTGCGAGACTCCCACTCGGCACGCAAGGTCGATAGGTCCACGGAAATGCCCTGGAAGATTAAAAAAATCAGTTTAATGGTTAATTTTCAGTGAGTAAATATATTTTATCTGACATCGTGTACGACTCTCTCATCCCGGAAAGGCATTCCGTGCATCGCCCTAAATGACCTGGCGGATCCAGTGTGATTACCAGTCGACTTCAAATCGACTGGTGCAAGTTGTGCAAAACTTTTATCTTATTTTGGTGTACAAGTTGCGGTCCCTTCGGATTTATTTTCGAAGCACCTCCGTGCCACTCGCACGAACATCATTTCAGGGTCATTTTTGAATCACATCCTCGCGTCACAGATATATGCGATCATCATTTCGATGATCCATAGAAACTGCATCAGTCTCGCATCGACGACGTTTAATTTCGTTTAATTTTCATTAGTTAAAGAAACGAAAGACAACTAGAAAGATAAACGGGTCAGTATTGTTGGTCAATACTACAAATGATTCTATGTTACCAATATGACGCGATAATTTTTTATCCTTCTTTTAACAGCATTTACACGCTACAAAATAACATCGAAGACTGGGCGAGATATATACAGTCGAAGAAATATCGGATCAATGGACATCGCACTGGACTCTCTTTGATGTCGTTCGATGTCGTTCGATATCGATCGCATACGAGTCGAAAAATTGCATAACGCGCGACGTGTCGGCTTTCAGTATATTCCCAGATGTTCGGTAGTCGCTGAATCTACATTGCATTGAATCCGCCAGGATGTATATGTGGAAAATATACATTTAGAGATATCGATAGAGGCATTTAAAAAATATATTTTCTCTAATTATATCGCTGATGATCTCTTTTTAAAAAATAGATGTTACGAAATCTCCAAGTGCGATATACAAACGAGCTCTCTTACTCGTCGTTCTGACTGACTTTTAATATCGTGCTCGGAGTTTATCATGAGCGTACTTCAAATCGTACGTGAGTAATTTAACCCAATGCCATGCGATACAAAAGAGTCACTATATAATAAAATAATAATATTGTAAAAGAGAAAGGATGTGTAATATAAATTGTAATTACTTTTATCGCGAGTTTTCGTTGTTGACGCTCCAGGGCCTTGAGCAATTTTTTTTGCCGCCTTTCCCGTTCCTTCCTTCTCAATTCCTCGGGAGGTATAGGCTCGCCGCTACAGCTCTGAGGGTGGGCGTTATGGGCTGGCCTGCCTGGGCCTTTCTTCGTATGCTCCTTTTTTCTCCATTTGGCTCTACGATTTTGAAACCAGACCTGAAATTAACAAATTACATAAATTCGTTTATCACTTCTATTACGTAACACTGGTGCAATATGCTTTTTGTTTTAGATACTCGTGATCGTTTTCGTCGGAATAAGGTGCCTTATAAGTTAGGTAAGTACGAGAGGGTGGTAGAAAATTCTGTCGCGAAGACGGAAAGGGAACACACCAAGGGTATGAAGACATTATAGTAACGGGGGTTGCCGCGAGAAGGTTAAGCGGCGCTGCACTACCGTACACGCGAATCAACGCGACGACGAGGGAGGATCGATAGAATAACACCCCTTGACTGAGGGTGTAGCGGTAGTCGAGCCTCCGATACACGCGTTGCGTTGGGTCACCTATATAATTTCGTAAATTCAGTTGAATCGGTCAATCAAGTCCTAAGATATACGTACACCTCGCAAGAGATCCCTCTTAAATAGCTCTAGCCACATTTCTCGTGCACCTTTTCGATAATTTTAATTTTTACTAGGTAATATTATTCTTATCGTTAAATCAAGATGACCGAGTCATCTAAAAAATAATACGATAAAATACTACGATTTCTTATTGATTATACAATAGCTTTTGAAGAAACTTCAATTTAAGCCTCATAAAATGTACATCGAGCACTGTAATTTTAGAATCTCGAACGATTGTTTACTAAACGCAACTTTAAGATTAAACCAGTGAACGGAAGAACTTTCGAAGTCTCATTTTGTACGTGAGGGTGCACTTTCCAAACTGAGTATAGAAATTAAGAATGAAAATCAGTATACGCGGACCTTAAAGCACTTTGTTTCAAGCAAAATCAGACCTAAAAAACTGGCGAAAATTCGTTGATTGCTTTGATCAGAAAGATGCGCAGTGTGAAGAATTTTCGATTTCTTATTGCAGCATTTTAGTGCATTATATCGTTATATATCGGTACAATATTGCAGATTTACAGTTTTTGATGCGCATTTCATTAAGTTTGAATAGAAGATTTTTTAAAAGCAACAGTATCATCGATAGAAAATATATTTTTATACCCTGTATTAGGTGACTCGTCCCTCTTAAGGATGTACGACTCGTTAAGAAAGACTTTATTATTTGAATAATCAAAATTGCACAGATAGACTTTTTAATAATAGTATTACACTGCTAGGAATTCAGGGTGTTAAGGGCAATTATTGTGGAAATTTGACCAGGGTTGACACGTTTGCTGCTAATTTTCACAGTGTTAAAATTAAATATAAATAAACACAAGCAATTGGGTTATAATCATTGGACCCCACCTCAAAATTTATAACATATTTATGTTCGGAATGAGTAAATGAAAATCAATAAATTATCAGCAATCAATACAGAATTATAGCACGAATATAATCCGAAAATGTCATTGAATTTGATTCACTTATCTTCAAGTAAAACGCGTTGAAAGTTTTGAGGTTATAATGCAAATCGACATCAGCTTATCGAACACCGGCCGTTGACACCAGTCGTCGGTGTAGACTCGTATGAAAATTCGCGGGGTGTTCATACGGGTCTACACTGATTCGAGTGTTCATACAATTTTTCAAACAGCATTACTATTGGAATTATATTTTATAATTTGTTCTTTGACTTGTTTTTACATCGCCATTTTCGATTCCACCAACAACAGCGGATATTCACCCCTCAGGATTGAATTTAATTGAATTTCAAACGTCGTTATTCCTTCGTGAAAGTTAATTAGAGATAAATGAAATTTTTTACGTCGGCCTTTAGATCGAAAATCTCAATCTTTGATAGTTATTATCTTTTTTAAATAGCCCTTAAGTGGCTCTGAAAATTTGTAGAAATAAAAATCAATAGTTCAATAACAATATTTTTTAAATGAAGCATTTTCAATTATATTGTTCGAAAAAAATGCGGGGCGTCTGGGTCGGGATTCGAACCCGGGACTTTCCGATTGTCAATCGACAGCTCTCACCACTGAGTTAAACCAGGCCGCTTTCCACACTTAATTCAAATTCTCTTCATATATATTGAATATTTCACCACGTAACAACATTCGTAAGTATGTATTCATTGGTGTTCATATACGTTATTTTATCTCTTCGTCAATGCGAAGATGAATGAAGTATCTTTTTAAAATATTTTTTATATAGGATCATAAAATAGTGATTTATGTTCTACAGAAAAACCATCGTTCGTCAAGAACGAGTTGTCTAATGACGAGCATGTGCCTCAAAATACCAAGTCCACAGGTCGTTGCAAAAAAAAAACCGGACATCCATTAAAAATAATCAATGGGATGACACGAATCAATGAGGAATCAGGCCCAAAGGAGTCCCCATCACCCTGAATGACCTTTTTTTTTTATAAACCGAGATTAAACGTAGTTCATGTCTCTCGACACCAAACCATATGATATATAGGTATTATTGTCACCATATGTGTAGCCTATAATAAAAAGGAAGACTTCATTGAATCCCCCATTAGTCACGTTATCGCCCTTTGAATCTCCTTCCAGCAGCATGTGGTTTCTATCTAATCTCTGCTACCATGGTTCCCTTCCGAAGCCCTGTGAAGGGACCAGCCACGGCATTACAACACTCGTATACTCAATTACGTTGTACAGTAGAGTTCAGTGATAAAGAAGTTAAAAGAGAGCGATCTCTGTCTCGAGGTGACGGAAAGATTATCCCGGTAACTCGAGCTTCCAGCGAAGATGCGACGAACATGACGATCCTGACAAGTGGACGAGAGCAGCAACAGCACCGTGTTGTCACCGGGATGTCACCCGATCGGCTTATCCACAGGATCACCGTTTCACTCGGTAGTACCCGGTAGACGAAACGCACCCTCTGACCGCTCTGCTCCACGGGAGCCTTCGGAACTTGATGCATTATCCATGGACCGTGAACCGCCACGAACGAACATCCCAATTCATTCGAAGGGAATGTGTGTTACCCGAAGCGTATCTAAACGCATAAATATAAATATAAATCTATGCGTGCGTACAACTCGCGTGTACGCACTTTTGCACTATGGAGTGGGTGTTTGACTGTATTTGTGAAAAGTTCGAAAGAGAATTGTAACAGTATTGGATGGTAGAAGAGCTGCTGCTATATTCCAACGTCGATGGTCCGCATAAAGGCTCGTTCGGCCGGCCGTGAAATTGAGGGTCGCCCTTTCGCCTCCTCGTTCTCCGCTCTTCGTGACTTCACGGAGAGCGTACAAAATATGGGAGATGAAGAGAGAAAAGTGTATTGAGGGGAGGGTAAATAGATGCCTTTCCCGTGCATGTAAGAAATAATGTGAGACTCCGACGTCTCCGTTAGATAATTCGTACCTTAAAAGGACACTCTTCGGTCTTGACAAATTCGTTATTTATGGGAGAAAATGATACATCCAACAACACGTTAATTGACAAGTCGTTTAAGACTAAAGTGCAGTTGTCACGCGTTAAACAAAAACATTGAGAGAATTCAGCAGTCAATTTTATTGCTAAGTCATGAAATATTGCAGATATATTATTATCGAGCGGATGGATGAAACGTCGTGTGGGTCTGAGGTATTTACTTTCATATCTCGAAAGCATTATTGCATGAAAGCATCACTTAGGTGCGGCTGGCAGTAATACATTATTAGCCACATTGCTGTGGTAATTTTATGCAACGATAAAAGAAGTAACTTTCTCCTTTATTTATGTATTGAATACAAGGGACAGACAATATCTTGGATTGTTTAAAATAATTTCTTACGTAAATCGCCAAATTAGGTGATATTTATCGAGAGCTTCTCCTTACATTCAAATTGTTAAATTGTTATCTTTCGATTTCTCTGCAGCATAAACGACATCAATTTGAATGACCATTAGGGTGACTCGTTTGCGATGACACCGTGTCACAAATTTAATTGAAACGGTGTTGTTATCGGTGGTTAAATCGAATCTGAATGAACAGTTTGTCGATAAACGTGAATCTAGTTGACACCATACGTTAATATTCTATGTGGGTGCTGAAACATTGCATGTAGTTTTAGAAGGCTAGGCCTTTTCGTCTGGCACACAAGCAGAGGAAATACGACCGACTGTAGGGTGAACAGATGGACTAACTACCCCCGTGAGAGGACGAGGAAGGAAACGGTGGAGTGAGAAGGAACAAAAATGGACTAGCCCCGAGGCCAAGGGTCAGGCGGCCCCTGAAAAATTGACCCCACCCCCCTCGTGCCAACGTCTGTTCGAGACTCAAGGATACTATACACTGGGTAGCAGTATATCGACAGCCCCGAGAGTCCAACCCTCGTTTTTGAAGATCCTTATTTAAGTGAACCGAGAGATTTTCAGAGTCGATATCTCTTAAATGTAAGATCTATCGTCAGATAAATTGATTTAGCGTCAATGCAATATAATGGTCCAGTTGATTTTTTATGTCAAAATAGAATGAATTTAGGTGAATACTCAATCGTTTGTAAATTGGTAGATAATAATAGTAATTAATACATTTTATTGTTACATTAAGAGAAAGTTCTCCGATTTTAGTAATAACAAAAACGTGTTTTATTGTTTTTATCGGTAACAAAAATTGTATTAAAAAATCCTCCGCTATCATTCGTTCGTAACGAGGTTCCAATCGTTCGAAAAACTTCCAGATTCAAATATTAAAAAATTGTAGAAGAAATTCAATATTGTCAACATAATATATTATTTTTGACAAATGGAACTCTACCTACAATTTTTTATAGTGAAATCTAAGGATTTTTTAACACAATCCGAATACTCTTGCGAAAAATAAAACTTGAGGGATTTTCAAAAAGATTTTTTTTACCGATGAAAGATTGAAATACTTTTGAATTGAAATACACACGCACACAAAATTCACCTTTCCGTGCGTGTCAAGTGCGGCGAAAGTGGCGCTTTTCACTAAACCATGCGGAAAAAGTACTGCGCATGCGTAAATCATGCTAGTTACTCTTTCGAACACTCTAGTTACATTTTCACCACACTACAGGCATGGAAAGGAAAGTTTTTGTGCATTTCTTACAAAAAATTGTATGTGACACACGTACGAAAAAGCGGAAACTCGACGAAGGTTGTTAAGTAGGCCTACTCGTTTTTAGCTCGTGCGGCCAACTTCAAAGTTCACTTTTTCGCGTTTGTATCACAAAGTACTATTCATTTTATGAAAAACATTGGACCCCCTCTCAACGATTCCAGTTCCAGTTATCTTATTGAAATTAATAAAATTTTAATGAATTTCTAAATGAAACTTACAGCAACACGGCTTTCTTTTAGGTCAAGTCGAAGGGCGAGTGCCTCCCGCATGAAAACATCAGGATAATGGCTCGCCAGAAAGGCTCTCTCGAGTTCCTCGAGTTGCCAGCTATTGAAGTTCGTCCTGCTTCGTCTTCTTTTACTTCCACCATCGTCAGATTCACCGTCGCAACCTGAAAAAATAAATAAGCGAATCCACAGTGAGATAGATATATTCCCCTCAAGGCTTTGAAATAATACATTTACATATATCTAAATGTATTAATTCAACGAAAATCTCATATTGGCTTTGCCATTAATTTATTTTATGGTCACTCGTTATTCTGGTTTAATTTAAACGCTGTATTTTATATTCTACTTTGTCGTCTTTCACCCCGACTTTCCCCCATAGAAAAATAGTAGATGCAAAAATATATATTTTACGTATATTAAATGTATTTATTGACATTCTGCATTTTGCATATATTTTAAGTTATATCTGACGGATATACCCTGTAGAATATATTGAAATATATATTTTAACATATATTTAATAACATATTCATACGAAATATATTACATACACGAAGAATATACTTTTTTATGATAAATAAAATACTTTTAAATATATTTTTCGAATATACTTTACTTGCATGGGGACAAAAATGTTGAGTCAGCTATTTTTCGCGTAAGTCTTTTTTTTTGTACGTATATGAATTCTGAGGTGACCGACATTACCATAAAATCAGTTACTAGCCCTTGCGAGTTATATATCTATTGCTATGATATATAAATATATATATATATACAAGATACATATTCCATTCTCGAGAACGCGTTCGTTACGGCCCTGACCCTGTCGTGTAGATAAGACACCGCGTCCAACGTATAGACAGAGAGCAACGGGGGCGCTTCCCACTCTAGCGAACGATACAATATTGAATAAACATGGAATTTCATGATTTTACGAGAGAGATCTGCGTTCGCGGCCTTATCGGTAACGGGGAATCTTCCCGCCGTCAGTCTCCTCGACGACTCTTCTCGGCTATATATACATCGCTGCTGTATATAATAATACACGCAAAGAGCAAGGAGCTAGAGATACAGAGAGGAATCACTGGCGCATATGTATGCTAATGTCGGCCTCGCGGAATTGAATAAAAGATCCGGAATTATGATTGACTCCGCACCCCTCCCATTGCACTCCTAGACTGCGAGATACGCTAACCCGGGCAAGCGAAATGCCCAGAAGCAGCGAAAGACTTTATCTTTATGGTGTACCTAGATATACTACCCATGCCACGAGATCGAGACACGTAAATGGGAAAAGATAGCAAACACCAGACGTTACCGAACATTTCAAAACAATATTTCTTCCTTTACCGTATCCCCATATTTCTCGATTGATAAACGATCTTTTTCCCATTTGTTGGTCACTTTGTTTTCATATATTTTAACATATCGACGTTGGATGGAAGTTCTCGACAAGTTGCAGCAATACTTATTTAATATTTTTTATTACCGCTGTTGCATGATTGATTTTTTAATCGGGCAAGCTCTTTGTCGCTGTATTACGCTTACGTTTGTGTTACACGCCAGAAATCTTTAAGGGCAAATGCGAAAGGTCGTTCGTGACAGTCTGTTCATTGAAAAAAAAATAAAAATAAAAAATGCTAGGATAAATATAATTAAGAATGTCTGCAAGATAACGAACAAGCGACATTGCGAGGGTGATAAATCGGACTTTGTAATTAAAAGTTTCATTCAACGTCTCCTTGAATTGATTGTTAAAGTTAATTAAGATCTTTTTTTCTAACGTCAGTCGTGCTTGGAGGAATAACTCGGATTTCTAACGATCGTCAAAACGATTTTGAATTTTAAAAATTATATATTAAAAAAGACTTCGTCCATTAGTGCCTCTATCAAATTATGCGGAGATTTCAATTCGTGAAATTTTATCTGTATAATACCGTCGGGAGCAAAGTTGCTGTCGAAAGTTAAATTTTTCTTTTGCATCAAATTACCGAGACTGCTTTATTTTGATTCTTTGACGTCTTCAGTACCAGGTAGGTATGAAGTCCTTTATCGCGATTCCTCGAGCACACGCACGTGAGCTTTGGGAGCCGCCCTTTCGGTGTCTCGACGTATAGCTCGACTGTACACCAAGCTGAATCGAGCGAGTGTGCGACGGTTCCCGGAGGCGGTGAAAAATCTCACGGTTCCCATTAATCCACGTAATTAGGCGGGATTTATCGGCGTCTGTCCGGCAGAGCAAGCGCACACTCCTGTACCTTTACATACAATCTTACTCTATCGTGTACGTGAATGCATATATATTTATATATAGTCTTCTACACGGCCAGCGGAATTGCCTGTATACCGAGAGTGCGGAGGACGATCGACTCAGCTGGTGCCTATAACCGCGCGAGAGATGGATATCGATCGAGCCACTCATTATTGATAATCCATAATCCGCAACGAGCTGGTTCCAGCGGTCGTGCGTGGTTCTTCCGACTCGCGCGCACACAGTGGCAACGCGAAGGATCGTTCCGTGAGTCCTCCGAAGGTACTTACGACGGATAACGCGACGGCAAGGAGTAAGCACACCAAGGAAGAGAGTTACATCCCCGAGGGAAAAAACATTTTTTTTTCAACGATAGAAATTCCGAAAAACATATTTAACATCTATAAACGAAAACAAAATTGCCGCGTCAATGAATACATAAATTTTATATTAAATATATTTATATATTTATTATAGATACATCGAAAATTTCGACTGACTTTGGATTTTAATCGTTGATTCGTGACAGTTTTAAATCTTTCGTGGAAGCCTCGCGTATCTGGCCTGTTCAATCGTCGTTGGTCGAAAGCTCGCTCCGGGTTAATTTTCTCTGTTCCTTTAAAAGCACCCTTTTGTATAGACGCATACAGGCCGAAAGAGCGCGCAGTCGATGTAAGAAAAATGAGAATACGCGGTGCCAACGTTAACTACGAAATATTGTATACGGGAGGTGGTACGAATTGTTGGGAGTGAGTACAACCGAGTGTCGCGTGCACACGCGACACCGTACAAACTGCACTGTTTATACACCGCTGCACCCACGAGTTCATAGGTAAAGACCGAACACGTATTACGTTTTGTCGCAGTAGGCGTGCGTCGTTGCTCCCTCGTTCTTTCACTCGTTCACTCTCGTTGCAAGCTATTTTCCAGCACGAAACGATCACTCACTTGTCGCCTCGATTACGCGATTATACGAAGGCAATAATTAATTGCGACGCTCTTTCCACTTGAATGTTCCACCATAGCTCAAGTGTTTCTCACCAGCTTTACACATTCTTCATCTTTCTTATCCTTTCCACTGGTCGATAAATTGTCAACACGAAATTTATAGATATTAGGAATTTATTTCGATAGTAATCGTGTTAAGGCTATTTGTGTTAAAACTAATTTCGTTTCGATTGCGTTGGAGCTTGGCTAGTTTGTCCAAAAAAGTATGCTGAACTTATTAAATTTTGTATATTTTCAAAATTGTCAATGATCCAATATTTTTTTTTAGCAAAGTACGTAAAAAATGTTTGACGGTCTTTGAGATTCGGCGGACAAACGAATAACTTTCGGCGTCGATCTCTCTTTCTCTCTCTGGTTCGGTCACGCGACGGATGTTTCCATCTCGCACATTGGTTAACGTTCTGTCCCGGTACAATCGCCAAGCTTTGGCACAAGTATCCGCAATAATGTAACTATAATTGTTAAGACGCTCTTTACATAGATAAAGTGTCGTTGCAATTTATCCTTTATTTAGTTCACTGACGTAATCTCCCAGTGTTGTCTCTGCCGGAGTGTTTGGCACGAGTTCGTAAAAGATAAGCTCCGGTGCACCTGGTATAAACAGTGATTTAGCTGAAGAGAAAAGGAGAAAGGGCAGGAGAAGCTGCGGTGGAAGCTGTGCAACTGGCAGTGGTTAAGAAAGAGATATAGATATATATATATACGTTTGGCAAAGTAGCGGTAGCCGGAGCAGAAGCCGTGTTCGCGTTTAGAGGGTATTCTTGTTAAGCGAGGGCCAACAGGAGTCATTAGCGGAGCAGAAACGACGTTATAGCGGGTCCCCGGGTGGCCGCCGGGTTCCCGTCGCTCGAGTTTCTCGTTTCTCGCCAACAAACTACGTAGCTTCTGCAAAGCCAGTCCGTCACTGGACCCGAACTACCGCAATACGGAAGTTCAATTACACGAATTTCAAATAGACCGTTTCTTTTAGCTCGATCTCGTTTGCACTTTTATTTTCCGTCCCATCAACGTATTTTATCGTTCTATTTTTTTCCAACGCAAAGAGAAAAATGAAGCCACGCGAGATTTTTACAAGGTATTATCATAAGGATTCATTTAAATTTACATTTGGATTATTTTAATCAGTAATTTGAGCTTTCAAGTATTATCAATTCAATTTACTTTCACTGAATAAAAATTATTCTCTGTTAGCGGACTCTACGTAATATAATCTACCTTTCTATCATTAGTACAGTTTCATTGACCTCCACTTTGTTTTTTATTTCCATATGAAAAGCAGAATTGATTCAATTCGCAACACACGGAAATAATTTCAACGAAGCAGCGAGAAATAGACGAGTAGTTGAACGAGACGAAGAAACGTCGGCACTAAAGAGAGAAGAATACTACAGCAGTCTACTTTTACTACCGCAAGCGCTTGGGCACAAGTTTTTATTAAGCTGTAAGATGTTAACTGGCATAAGGCGTTGGTAGGTGGGAGACACAGACGCGACGCTCACACCGGTGACGTTGATTGTGAGTGTATCTTGGCTTGCGTGCAGGACAAACTGCATTTGCATCTAGACGCCATCAATCCTCCTGACGCCCGGTTTGCGCGCGAGTTCCTCCCGCGCGCACTTACCGACGGGGGGACTGGGTACATCCTCGCCTCGCGAGCTTCGGGGCCTCTTTACTCTCGTTTCGCGCTCTCCTCGCGCGTCTCTGCCGTCTCTTCGTCAACCGACCACCTCCGGCTCCCGTCGGACAAGTTTGAATTAAATATCTTCGGTAATGAGATCCGGCTTCCATCGGTTCGTATCTCGACGACCAACGTTCACGGTAATACCCGATGTGTAGCATTTACGGAGTACCGATGTACGCAATATACCTTTGGAAGTTACCACTGTAAGTGATCTTTCACACGTTTTTCTCGATCAAGACGACGGATAAAGAGAATTTAATTGATAAATTAATCAGAGCTCAACTTCGTTCTACAAGATATATTTTTCTGCTTCTTTCCGAGTGAACTCAATACTATTATTGATCTAAAAATAAGACTGAATTATTAACAACAGCAATATACTGTAAACATATTTATCTAAAAGTCTTTAGACTCGGGCATTATATTGCGCAAATTATTCGTTCTCATAACGAAATGCCGATCGATTAATTTCACATATTTAAGATACAAAGAACAGAAGAATTTAACGATATAATTACGAGACAGAATTACTCTGTAGAACGCAAATTGAGTCGTAGCTTACCAAGACATATGGCCCACACCTTACTTCCCTATCTTAAATGTGCTCGCTCAAGATCTGAGTAGCGGCTCCAGAGAAAGATCAATTAAACAGTCCGAGTTATATGCGTCCGGAGCCATGGGGAAGGGGTAAAAGATAATAGGTATAGCGCAATAATGTACTGACATGGTCGCGCGCGCGACTGCGAGAACAAGAGCACCGTAGAAAGAGAGACGAGGGTGCACGAGGGGTTGTTACGCCCGACGGAGCATAGATACCGGGTATTTATATGCCCCGCTAATTGTCTCGAGCGATAACGATCTCTTTTACTATAATTTTTCATTTTCCTCGCTATAAACTCAACCACCAGCACGTATACGTTATGGTAAACATACATGTATATATTCTCCATACATGTATATAGCAATAACCCACGAACGATAGCAGCGGTTCCCACGTAAATATATTAATTAGAGTATAACGATGTCGCGTGTCCGCGCGAACGTTTGTATTATATGCTTGCTTATAATTACGCATTTGTGTGAGTATACATCGCACAAGTTGCAATACGTGTAGGATATAATTTCTTGTAAACTGTCGGATGCATGGATTTTTTTTTGTCGACACTCCTTGACGCTCATTGTTAGCCGAAGAGTAATTTATCGTAGAGGGTTGTGTATGCGTAGATCCCGTACATACGTATGTGTTGCTAGTTGTATACTCGATGGAATATCCTTAATTTGAAATTCAAGGGACGCATCAAGCGTTGGCGTAAGTAATAAGTGTCTGCTGTGAAATGCTGGTTTCTTGTGGAATAAGTGACTGGGTTGAGAGAAGAAGCGGACGAAAAGTATATCAAACTATCGGGAATAAGGAAATGATAATGTTGAAAGTGTTATCCGATAGAGGAATGATTGCACCAAAAATAACCGGACATTTTTCGGTTGGCTAGTCGACGATAGGTTATGTTGATGTTTAGTGAGATGGCGGACGAGGTTGAATGGCGGTCGAGAAGATGGCGTGGACGAAGAAGGGAACTCGGGAAGAAGTCGCGACGAGTATGGGTCGATGACAGGTCAATTGAGAATGGCTGCGAACTCGAAGTTATAAGCAGAAAGATCTCGTTTGTTACGAGATATAACAATCCCGGAAGGTGTTGTATTTGGAATGTTAAGTGTGTTGGAAATACATGCACAGTGAAATGAAGCGAGCAGCGCCACCTACGAAATGCACTGATAATTAAATTGCGAGAGTATAATTGTTAACAATGAATTTATTTAAAAAGTCGGACAAAATTGTAAACGTTTGAATATTTGGAAAATATTGCATCTTCGGAAAAATTGGAAAATCAGAAGTTTGGAGAATAAAAAAGAAAACGTAAGACGAGGAAAGATAATTAATTTGCATTTCGAAGAACGAGAGTGACACTGAAATTTAATCTCGCTGTCTCTGATGAAGGAAAAGGACAAAAAGACCAAGGAAATTTTAAGGAAACTAGTAATTGCGACACCTAGTAACGAGACGAGGGATGAAAACGAGGAACTTAACTTACCGATCGACAGAGGAGATCGTAATGAGCGTATGACTAATTTGGAAAGAGTTCAGGTGAGTTGAAACGCCAACAACGGATTAGAAGCCAGTGATAAAATTGAGACTTGTTCTCTATTGAAATCGAGGGCCCAATTGAACTGTTCGAAGAAGAAGAACAGAAGGTTCACAGTAAAACGATCGAGAAATAAGGAAAGAGAAAGGAAACGAAAGACCAGAAGTAAGTAAAAGTTATATAACGGTTATAAATGTAAGGATTATTTGAAATGGTTGAGGAAATAAAAGTATTGTAAGATTTTTGAATATGTAAGGTGGTTGCCTCGGTAATCATCGCATGTTCGTATATTAATTACATATTTAAAAGTATGCTGTCGATCGTGCGGTTCCCTGGTTTCTTTTTCTCCCCGAGGATGTTTTTGCAATATTGTATTACACGTATTGAGTACACGAATTCAATACATCAATGCGTGATTCCGTCTGAATACGTAATTTTGGGGTTAAGCTTCACCGTTTGACATCGTGTGATTTTAAAATGCCTGAGAACTCGCACGAGGTAAGTCGAGCTTCGAGTTACAACAGGGGTTCTCAGTTTTACATACAGAATCGCGAATTATTGTTTAATGGAAATTTCATTGAGTTTTTTAAATGTTCCGGTTCGTCAAAGCACGTAATAATTCTCCGAGTAATAGCAGAACATGTCGGTAACTGGGACTAGGTGGACCGGCGATAAATCGAGTATTTATTAACATAAAACCATTATTGTTACCGTCTGAACATTCCACGGTTCAGTAATCATCGTAAACATAGTCGAGTTCATAAATCGATACGCGGACAAATAAAGTATTTCGACCACCGGGTCGTTACTATGTCGATAGTTGGATAAGTCTCGAACAAGGATGAGTACAACTCGTACGGAAAACCATTTAAAATTCTTTTCTGATGACATAATAATCAATGATTATTGAAAATTAATAATAATGACAATTCTAACATAATTGATAAAGTTATTCTTATTTATTTATTAAAAAAACAATTTTTCATTACGCGCAACCTTTACTCGTAATTAAACGATGGAAAATATATTAAAAATAGGTTTTCATCCAGGCCGAACCCTTCCCTGATTGCCAATAACAAATAAATCGAATTATTTATCTTTGTGGTTGCTTATTTGTATGTTCAAATGTATTTTTATGACAAGCATAAAATATCGCATGTCCAAATGTTTAATCGATTCTCAAATGCCTTTTAATCAAACGCAAAACGTATCTTACTGAATCAATAAAAAAAAAAAAACAACCTTCATCCGGTACTTTATACAAATGCAAGGGACTCAAAGGCCAACGAATATCATCTGGATCTTTCCATCGTTCATGAATGCGACCGTTAAACACGTACGACGATTAGCGTGACGTACCGTCACAAAGGCATGGCGTATACTCCTTCACGTGCACCTTGTAAGTTAACTTTACGAAATCTATTCTCGAGAATGGTATAATATATGACAATTTTACAGCGACAATATTATCCGTAACAAGAATTCGATTGAGAACCTAAAATAACAGTCATTCACTTCTCACTGTAATCGATACAAATTTGCGAAGTCAAGCGTTTTGTTTAACGCGACGATCGCTGGGTTAACCACTTTATACGTATTTTGGAGTTTGGAATCGGTACAATTATCGTTCAAGTGGCATTTAACTGTTTATTTCAATATGTGAGAGTGTCAAAAATGAGCAAATATCGGGTTTCGTATTCAGATAAGTCGTTGGATGAAGTGGCAAGCTTCAAGGAAAGTGATTTGCGAAGAAGGAATGATTAGGCAAGAATTACATATGGAATGTTACATCGTACCGATGATATGAAAATTATTGTAACTGTGGGGAAGCACTGCGAATTTAAATATTCTATTAAGATTAAGGAGTTGCATGGAATAATCGTATGGAAATACTAGTTATGCGAAATAAGTGTGAGAGGATTGTACCAATTTACAAAAATATATGTCATTTGGATTTTTAGCTGGATTTGTAAAAATCCGAAGAGGTTGTACATAAAAATAAAAATCTAATTGTTTATCAATTTAAAAGTCGTTGAGTTTTGGGATTTCAATGCAATTATGAAAAATAACGAAATCAACGCAGTGTTTATAGGAAAGTAGCGATAATATTGTATCATACGATTTTTCCATATAACAATTGTTCAGATAAAATTGATTCGTATTTGTTTTTTTTTTATTTAATACAAAGAGAAATAATAATAATAAACTTTTCAATAAATCTTGGAGACCGCTATGATACTTTTTAATTAGAATTCCCATTGAAATGTGAAAATTAATCAAACGAGATAAGAAAGTAAAATGAATCCTTGGATGATTGAATAATTAACGAGCGAGCATTTTACCAGTCTAAATGGTGTTATTGACGGAAAATGAATTACATGCAATATAAAACACTAACGACATCATGCCTCCCGACTTGTAACAAATAAGAGGGAGAAAACGCGATCGCCAATTATTCAGATAATATAGTAAAAGGAATAAAAAAAAAAGAAACACGGACGAAAGATAATTGCTGAATTATCGAAGAAAGAAAGAGAGAGCGAGAGAGAGAGAGAGAGAGAGAGAGAGAGAGAGAGAGAGAGAGAGAGAGACAGACAGACAGACAGACAGACAGAGACAGAGAGACAGAGAGAGAGAAAGAGAGAAAGAGAGAAAAGTACGTGCGAGACGGTCGACAGAGTGAAATAGCGATTTGTCGGCGTACCTTTTATAGACACACATAAATGCATACTCGTCCGAGAATTGATGAGTGCATACACGAGCGCACGAAAGACCGTTTAAAATTAGCGAAGATAGTAATAAGTATATCCCATATGAGTATTACATTGGGTATGTAAATATTATATCCATTTACCCGAAACACCACCTCCCGGCGCTCTGATACCGATATAATCGTCGACGTCTACTGCACGCTTGCCTCAACTCCCATGTAATTCCCCGAGACGGTAACGAGACCTGGAAGTCAACACTCGTTGACTTAGCACTTTACACAATTTACGAACCATATAATAAGTAAATAAATAAATAAATAAATAAAAGATAAAAAAGAAAATTTCTTATTAGAAATCTCGATACGAAAACCTTTTGAAACTGGCTTTGCTATACCTATAACGCGATAACCGTGTACACGGCAACATTCCGGGCTGGATATGTAACTTCCGTAAACGCGGTAGGAACCAATGATCCGATTCCAATCGCGAGCTGACTCGTTTAAAACAATCGACTGTTTTACGGGTTCTTCGGGTGGCTTCGGCCGTTATATACTCGACGTTTACCATCGGCGGACGCGGTGAATGGCGGTGGAGACGGTGGTGGCGCGGCGAAACAGCAGAAGAGGGCGACTCACGCGGCATCGAGCCGCACACGAAACACGCAACGCGGATAATATTCTTTGGGAAATGACACGCCAGGGGGTAACAACCCATGGTTAGTAATTGGGGTGCCGCGGAGCCTCGTGTGTCTCGGCACGCAACATACAACTTCTTTGGCATCCTTGTTTCTTTTTTTTTTTCACTTCGGACTTAACCATACGCTCTTAACCTAGACGTACGTGTGATTCTGTCTATAGTAGATTTTTGACACATACAATTGAGAGAAAATCAGTGTGGCGTGCTAACGCGAACTTATACCCTCACTGACTCTCTTGCATCGACGCCTTGGCAAAATACGACGATTGCCAGCGTATTGAAATTCTACAGGAGTTAACAACATTCTGCTTAACGGCTGACAAACCTTCGATCATTTCTAGCGCCATAATTTACTACTTTCACATGGTTTTCGGTTCTTTTCAGTAGAGAAGACGACTTTGGAATTCTACATGGCAGTTATAAAATGACAGGGCATCAAGCGCGACGGATCCTCCGACGTATTGCCATTTACGTACCAATGAATAAAGAGAATAACAACTTGTTAAAAAAGTTAATTCGTGCGTAACGATACTCAACCATAATCGGTGATTACGCTAAATACAAGATGCATAAGTTAAATTCGTGTATAAATTTGAAACATATCTAATGTCATCCAAATTTCGATGTTCGAATGTAGTCCGCGATTAAATAAAACGATTTTTCATCCCACGTATACCATCGTGTGGATATGGATAAAATTGCTATGAGATACTTGTTTGATATAGGAAACCAGTAGAAAGTTTTTGTTTAATGAGAAACCTTGGATTTAAAAAAGAAAATATTTTTACAGCTGCGTTTAAACAATACAAAGTATAAAAATCGAATTATTCGTGTGACCCTTTCTTTTGGGTGATATCTCGATGATGATGTGTTGCGAAGAAAATATTTTTCTGCATGACAAAAATGCAGTGTCCACAGTGTACAAACACTTTGGACACGAAAAAAGAAAAATATTATTATCATATTAATGACCGAATCCCTTCGATGATAAACTACGACCTTTTTCCCCCTGAAATTTCCTCTCGATGTTTTATTCATTTTTGGTTGAATATTTCTATTCGATGATACAAAAGGGACGATAACAATTTTTCCAAACTACCCGAATTAAATGCCCATAAAAAAATAATACAAGCCATGAATAAACGAACTCAATTTATTTGAACATTCGTTCGGTAATTACCCATCGTTTAGCGTATTTATCAGTACGAGAAACTGTGATTATCTTGTAAGTGATAAGATTTTTTAAGTAAATGCTTCTTATTCTCCCTTTCGTTGCCAAGCTGGTTTCCTTCGTACGGATTGTATATCCAGTATATAGTATGTAACGCGAGTATTAATAAGAGACGATGCATCCGTCTCGTACATTTGTATCAGCGGCAAAAAAATAAAGACCTCTCGTCTCCTGTCAGACGTACTAATAGTACCGAACGATGGGAATTATATAGGGCACAGCGAGAAAATAAAGAAGAAAAAAAAATCATAAAACGCTATCGTAGAAGTGGTATGTATATCGATAAAGCAGAACGGGGAGAAGAGAGAAAAATGTTGCTCGAGGGTGAAAGATAGGGCTGACAGGAGATAATACACAAGCGACAATTTTTTTTGTCTTTCTTTTCTCATCTTCTTCTCGTTTTCTTCTTTTCATCGTACACTCGTCTTGCCTTATAGTCCTCGTCTCTTCGTTTCGTTCCGGCCGCACGCCGTATATATCCACACGTAGATGCCCAAACAGGATCCTATCATAAAACTTCGAGACCCAATTATTTGCTTCGTGCACGCTGCGAGAGAAGCGACTCTCTCGTTGGACTGGGTAATTATGACGCTCGGGGGCAGTCCGCAGCAGCAGCAGCAGCAGCCGCAGCAGCAACGTCGTGCAGAGCGACCCTGCATGGGTGCACGTAAGCGCCCCCCTCGCCCCCACCTCTTGGCAAACTGGCATATAAATAAGGGGGTTTTCGAATTTTATTCTGGAGCACAACATTTATGCAGACAAGCGCGTGTATCAATGTGCAATATATATTATATATGTATATATGCGTTCGTGGAAGCACCGCAGGGTACGATATGCCTACTATATAATAATCTCGAAAATATATAAACACAGAGCTCTCTCGATACTGACAATATTTCTTATATTGAATTTAATTCAAATTTAGTTTAACTGTATACGAGATTCGAACAAATTGAATTTTATTATTTTGCACATGCAAACTCACGAGCGATCGTATTTTCGAGTTATTTTTTAATTAATCGAGAGGCTGATGGCGTTATTCGTAACGAGGCTGATGTTTTCATGGTCTGGATATAAAATTTTTTTTAACTTATCGGTGCTTGTCAAAACGTTATGGTGTATCCGTGACACCTGCTCGGTTGTTCTCTTTCGTATTATAACGAGTCGAATGTCCGATGGGTGATGCTAAGAGAGAAAATAGAAGAGGTGTTCGAAACAGAAGCTGTCGTCGCGAGGTTAGCGTTGTCGACGGGTTTAGAGACGCCATTTGATTGCTCTGTTTCACCTGGTCCCCACTACATTAATCGGTTAAAAACGTTATTTTTTTAAAATCTTTTGCTTCGTTGAAAAGTGATAAACGATAATATCCGTTTATACACAGACAGGGATCCGTTCTCTCCGATATCGCGGAGACTCGCAATAGGTGGCGCTACCGCGTTTCTTTCGATGAGAAAACTTAGTATTCGGAGTGCGGCACAATGCGCGTGTCGTTCTCACACGCGAAATCCTTATGTATATCCGAATGAGATTCATCGGCTGGTAAGCTCCGCCGTGGTCGTTAGTAAGAATCGTCGAAGGGTGGAATTTCGACGATTCAATTTGTCGGTGCGGCGAGAAACCCGAGGCAACGCATGTTCTGGGGGCCCAAGCGATATTCGGGCCCCGGGCGATCGCGTTCTCGTGCGAGCGTGCGCCTCTACCGCGGCCGTGCAGAAAACTAAGACGCGGGACGTTCGGAGACGACTCACGCGCACGCAATCGAGCGCGGCTTTTGAGAATCAACTCCTCGGTTCGCGCGAGCGCGGTCATCCCGGTGTGTACACGCGTATATGGTACAACAGCGCAAAGTTTACGAAGCATATAGGATCAAGAACGCGCGATGCGGTGAGAATGGGATGCAACGGCGCGGAGAGAAGATACGAGAGATTCGGAGGAGCCGAGCTGCGGCATCTCCGGTACGAGAGCGAGCGAAAGAAAGAAGTTTTGAAAAGGGACTAACGACCAGCAGTTAACGGCGGCTCTTAAATTGCCGGTTGCCCCAGCGAGAAGCCGCACGCTGCATCTTTCAGCCCATTGCCCGATACTCTCGTATAGTCGAGGACGAGTGAACGCGCGAGCTGCTAGGGCCCCGCGCGCTCGTCCTGCTCTCGAGAATTATTAAACTGTAGTTTAGTTTAAATTAAGTTATTACCCCCGAGCCGGCTCGTTTTGTTCTTCCCCGTCGCTCTATGCCTCTTCACCCTTCTGTCTCAGGCTTGTCCGTTCACCATCGCATCGTTCGATACTTGACTCAAATTTGTTTTGTTTTTCGTTTACGACGTGTCTTTCCCGTTCACCTGTATTTCTTCGCAACAATACCTGCTTCGTGCATCGAAGAATCACTCGAGTGCGAACAAAAATACATTAAATACATTATTTAAGATTCTGTATTGGAATTTGAGATTTTATGTACGTTGAGCTAATTGAAATAAATAAAAAATATAAATGTATACAGCGCTCATTGAGCGAGTAAGTAAATCAATCGAGCGATTAAAATATTTAAGAAATCAGGATAACATTTTTGTGTATTTTATTGCAAAGTTTATTACTCGAATACGTGGAGTCATCAGTAGCAAGAATATCGATGCAAACGAGTTTTCGTCTTCCAGTGAACAGCCCGAGGGATCTTTTACCACGACCCGTCATTATTTAAGCATTAGCTCGAACGATAAAGGCAAAAAGTGTCAGAAGAGCGACTTCGTATTATCGAAATAACAGATATAAAGAGTATGAATGACAATCATCAAACTGGGGGGTTGAAGAGATTTCGAAGAAACAACCCCTCCGCCCATCGATCCCACGGCTGAAAGAGCCAGCGGAAAATTGGTAGGCCCGACCCCGTCTCGCGTTTCTTCGACTCCGACGAGTTACGTAACGAAGTTTTAATCGACTGCACAACCGAGAGCTCTCGAATTCCGACTGTGGAGGGTCCAAATGGACGAATAACCCGAGCAGACAGTAGTTTGGACAAAATTACTCTATTTTCCGGTTGTATATAGTATAACGAGCTCTTTCGTCGAGGCACCGTTACATCAATCAGGTGACGATCAGTCGAGCATCTGCTCATGGTCAGACCTCAATTTTGGTTTATCATTTACGTTCGGGTCATTAGAAAAATCCATCATCGTTCACAGATTTTTCATCTAATGCGACCCCGTACGATACCAGTTATTCCAAACATTTAGCCTTGTTTCGATCGTTAAATAAATGTTCCATTTCAAATGGACGATGTTAACCACTTTAGTTTCACGCATTCTCGTGTAACAGCACGTTTTGAAATAGTTAAAGCTGTTGAATCGAGTGTGAATCTCAGTTGTAAGCGTTCGCACATGTAGATGTTCGTCAGAGATTATTGTTCTCGTTCAAAGATCCGAGTTCATCACCGTTTACGATTGTGAAATATTATCCATTTAACTTGAAAACGTTCTCATAGAAAAGCAGTTTCTCGAATTCCCTGTAGATAACTCAAGAAGGGTACCTTTCGCTTCCCCGAGGAGTACGAAACGATCAAGAAAGCCATGATTCTCGAGTCTCGGTTAACAGTCACGTAGACACGAATACATAGGTATAACAGAGTTGCCGTGGGCGAAGGTATAAACAAGAGTCAGGGGTGCGAATGGGATCACGTAAAAAACAGATTTTCGCACCCCTCTATCCAGGCACTTGTACTTTTTCCTCCCCGGTTACGAAAATTTTGTCGGAGCCGTCGGCGGCCGTTACGCTAAGGAAGAAGGGTAGATTCGGGAGCGTCGGTAGGCAGTCGGTAGGTGGATAATAGGGACTGGCGCAGCAACCCCTGAGCGACCCCCCGGGACCCACGGGAACGATCTTATGATTGACCGTGTTACACCCGCGATTCCCCGCGGATCATTTTGCCCTCGGACATTGTTCCGGATTATTTTTTTCCTGTCTCTCTGTTTCGAATCACATCTGTATCTGATTCCCTAGATCACTCGGTTATAATTATTATATCCCCAATGGTATCTTGATCTTACGACATACTCTGAGTAGTTGATACAATTAGTACGTTCGAATGGACTACAAATATCCTTCGAATAGTTCCATCTTAAGAAAAAGTTATAAATCCAATTTTTTTTTGCGTAAGTAGCTTCCAATAAAAAATTCATCTCTCTTTACATATTGCCCGTTGGTATAAACACGTGAAACGCACGTTGTTCCTTACTAAGACCCGATTTTTGTCATTCTCAGCTTACAAATTTGAGCCCACGATGCTCAATTAGCAATCCAATGAGTTAATAATCGTGCTGTTTAATTCCCAATCGAATGAGATTGGAGTTCTGATCCTACCTTTCTTGTCCTCATCGTCATCCGCGTGATCGCCTCCGTGATGAAGATGATGAGCACCGGGATGATGAGCATTCATTCCAGGCACGAGGGGATGACTTCCCAGAGCCGGTAGCTGATGATGCGGATGATGATGACTGAATAAACGAACCGCTGCAGCAGCTGCAGCCTGATGCTGCATAGTCTGTTGCACCTGAGTCTGGACTTGCCCAAGTACGGAATGATGGGATGGCCATCCTGGCAGATGAAATGGAAAGACCGGGGTCGTTCTTTGGAAGAGTCTCGCCGGTGCGATCAGGGAACCACCGGTCGTTCCGTTACCGCCAGCACCAGGAGGCGGTGGAAACGATAAACCACCTCCTGGTTCCAGTACCATGTTCGGCACCAACACGACGACGAACTTTTCGAGCACCCGAACAGGCGCCCAACGCCGTCGTTCTCACCCCCAGAATTATTACCGTTACTCGTTGACACCACCGTGATTCAACATTTATTACCTGCTCATCTGTTTATTATTTTTTTATTTAAAGCGTTCACTTTTGGTTATGTAATGGGTTTTGCCCCCTCGAAACGATTCTCCGCCCCGGCTGACTCCGATCCGACGGCGCGCGTAAGCAACAGCGGAACGTTCTAAAGCTTAGAATCGCTTCTTTTACCTTTTCGACAGTGAGCAACTGTTCAGAAGCACTCACAAATTATCATCCTGATACTCGAGACCATAATGACACTCGGTTATTTTGCAATGGTACAATGTTTTGAGAATCGCGAGGTGGCAAATATCAGAGAGATTCCTAAACTGTCACGAATACACTTTGTTGATGTTTACAATTGATCACCTTTAGCGGCAAAATTATCTCGTTTTATCATTCCCCATTTACGTTCCCCTCGAGAATAACGGAACGTCACTAAACATTCCAGTCGCTGGTAAGAATTAACTTTCACCACAGTAATACGTTCAATACGTTTCTATCCTCAGCACTGATCGAATTGTCTCTCTTCGATTCCGATTCTTCGTTCCGAATCGTCTTTTAGAAAAATCCACTTTTGCGGTTTTTCACATTGTTTCAAAATCAACGTTTCGCGATTTAATCACACAGGCCCGTAGACACTCGCGGGACAAAGCGTATTAGTCGTGAGCGATGACTCGTGACCGACTGTGTCGTCCGTCGTGAGATTTGTCCGTGGTGGATTGTGCTTCGGGGTCCTGCACTGTCACACAGGGTGGACCACTGCGGCACGAGCCAACGGCACAGTACTATCTGCTGCCCCCGAGTCATCGGCTCGACGGGATCCCCACCAGCTAGCCGCGTACGATATAACGATGTAACGAGCCAGCTCGAAAACCTGTCTTGGTTTCCACCCAGCGCGAAGGGGATTGGTGCCGTTGACCACGGCTCCCAGGGATCCAGTGGATAGTCGACCAATCCGATCTCTCGGATTTCTCGGCAAGACCCGCCCAGCTGCCACGTTTTTTGCCCTCGAATTGAATACACCGCGCCCCCGCTTCCTCGGCACCCACTGACACCACATCGGGGCCTACCGAGTTATGCCGCTGGTGCTTCTCCACTTCTGCTTCTCATCCTGGTATGGTGGGAGACTAAACAATTGGCCACTCGCCCAAACCCCACCGCAAGATGGCTCCTCCCTTCCCACCTGCAATGCACCCCAGTGCTTGTACCGCCGTGCAAAAAAATCCACCCTTAAGAGAGAAAGAGAGAGAGAGAGAGAGAAAGCAAAAAATCTTGATACTCTTGTTTGACGTTATTACAGATTACAATCTGTTCATAATAATGATAATTCTTAGACGACAAATTCAATTTTTTTGGAGTAGAAATTCATTTAATTCCTTTCATATTTCTATTATCGAAATTCTACGTCATGTGCTGTTTCAAATTCGGTGCCAATTTGTAAAACGATAGGACAATGGATCAAGCGAACTTCAAGATTTTTAAGACATCAAGATTTTTAATTATGACTATCTCATAATTTAAATCGCACTTTTGTTAATTTTATTATTCATTTAGTAATAGTTTCGAAAAACTTGGCGCTTCTTTTCACATTAGTCGCACAGTATTTTCATCCGTTGTTGCAGCAAGAGAGTGGGGAAAGAGAGCAAGATAAAAGTTACACTCCACCCTCGAGGCAACGCGATCCCCGCCACAGGGCGTAACCGAGTACCCCTCCATCGTGAATCCCGCGTCACACGAGTTCGCGGGGGTGGCAGAGCGCGCGCGACGATCCTCTTTTAATAAGTGAGGGTGCACGGGAATGGGGTAGAAATGGGTAGGTGGGAGTACGAGGGTACCGAGCGCAGGCTGAGAAGTCTCAGAGGCGTTAAGTAATTACGTCCTTTTCTGTGCTGGGTTGGAAATGACCCGCGCCTCCGGCGCTCTTCTTCGCGTTATGCGGAAGGAAGCCTGAGAGGGATGAGGAAAATTAGGAAATTAAAATCAACCCCCGCCACAGGACGAGCTACTATACTTTTCAGATCTCTATCCTCTCGCTATCCTCGCTAATGAAACACTTTGACATCCTCACTAATGGATCCTCACTTTGACATTTGGAATTAAACTTTTACTTCAATTTCCTCTTTTCTAATATTATGTCCAATGGATTTTTAGCTGTTCATCAAATAGGCAATTATAAACTTGTAGACCAAGGATCCAATTGAGAATAATGAGCCAGAGCTCAAGACAAAACTTTGTTTGAACCTAAACTTAAAACGTATGTTCATGATTGTGTCAAAAACTATTTTACATCCTAGCCACGTCGACTCGTGGTTGGTAAGAGACACATGTCGAATAATTAGTGTCAATGTACGACAAATAGCCCTCCCGATTATGATAAATCTAATATAAATGAATTGTGATTGGTTCGTAGTATCTACAATTACGCGTTGCAATTTCTAAGGTATTCGTTTCAACAAAAAATGCGAAATTGAGCCATTTCGCAAGAGCCATGCAGAGGTAAAAAAAAATAGTACAAAGTAGAAGCGGAACCTCGAAATGAGATCGGTGACACGTGAACCAAGTGGAAAGCCGCGGGGGAGAAACTTATTCATAAGATTATTTCCCATTTCCGTCATGGCGCTCGTGTATCGTTATTTAAGTTTTATATTAAAGGACTGGTACCCCGGCGGCGGTTTCTACGACGAAGAGCGACATCAGGAACCGCACCAGCACCGGGATTTGATGTATGGCAAGCGCGTGCCCTGGTTCCTTCAACGCGGTTACGTTCTTCTTCTTCATTCTTTTCGTCATATTTTTTTTTCCTCTCGCTTCTAGCATTCGCGTGCGACTAAACGTGATATATCGCGGTCGATCAATTTTTCATAACTCGCAGCGCTTGCTCGCACCATTTCCCTTTTCTCCTTTTCTTACGATCCCCCGTCTCTCAGAATCTGGGGAGTCTCGTCGTAAAGATCATTTTTTGTCGTGAATATCGCACTTGACAATTTTTTTTAACGAAGCAGGCGATTGTTTATAGTCTTCGGTTGTAGATAATATCCAAAGTGTCGTACGGTGTTACCGTTGAAACTTTTTACCCATTCGAAATCAACGTAATCTTATCAAATGTACACAGATAGTTAATTATATTTTTACGGGAGCTTTTCAAATTCTTTGTGAACACTCCTGAGAGGATAAATCTAACCTATTTGAAATTGTCTAATGAAATTCCTAAAGGATTCACATTACATCGATATCCGGTTCTCTCGGTTTGCCTTTTGAAATTGAATCTTTCACGTCGCTCTAGGCAAAGGCTCCTCGGGAGCGTTCGAAAATCTGGAAGCTGGAAGGCGAAGAGGACACGAGGATAGGAAATTACGAGCAGAGAAGGATGAAGTGACCAGCATGGTCGAGCGTAGGAATAGAAATTGCAGGAGTACCGGTCGGAAAGGGAGGACGGAGATAGTGCAAGGAACTCTCCAAAGCTCGGAGGGTTACCGTGGCAACGGTGGAGAGTGAGAAAGATGGTAAACGGAGAGGGGAGGAAAGTGAGGTCCTCGACTGACGCGGTGGAGAGCCGGTTGCCCGGGCAACCCCTAACAAGCACAGCCGCCCCTAAATAAGTGCCACGAGGGGGCGAGAGAGACGGACTGCTGCGGAACGAAGCTTTCTTCGGAAGTCATGAGGACAGTAAGGGAGACAGTTTGTCGTACGAGTGAAAGAGAGGGGATAGGAATATAGAGGGTGCTGGAGTCATCTCCTCGAGGAGCGGCTGCGCCAGCATCACCGACCACGATAACTGTTACCACGCGCGTGAAAGGTGAGGAGACCTAGTTAATTACTAAAGCGTTTTAATCGTCGGCAAAGTTCCGTCGGCATTAGTCGCTTGGGAACGAGGTGGAGCGAGGTAGAGCGAAGGAGAGTAAAGGAAATAGTAGAGAGAGAGAGAGAGAGAGAGAGAGAGAGAGAGAGAGAGAGAGAGCGCGGAAGAAAGGTACCGAGAGTCTTCGGGCCAATGTGGGGCTGTGTAAATTAAGGGACTTGAACCACTCTTCTGTTCTTGGCGAGTCACTCCGCTCTTTCTGTATTATACCTCTTTTCGGTTCTTTCTCTTTTTAGAATGTACATCAAGAGGAATTTGCTGGCATGTAGTCTTGTTTTCTCAGCCTTTTATTCGTTTTAATCTACATAGAACTTATACCGAGATGAGTTTGAGTTCATTCTTCCGTCTCTTTCTCGCGAAAGAACGACGCGGTGCAGAAATTCTTTGTGAGCTAGTTTGAACGTACTGGAAAAACTACTTTCCTTCAACTGCAGCGTTCGCCCTGCAACTCGTCAACTAGTTTATTAAGAACGATCCACTTATTTGCGCCTCTCAATTATAAAAGTAATTTCTACTTATTGGAAAATTATAAGGCGACTAGGTACAAGGTAACGTTATTGTATGCGGTCTACCTCAATAATACAGTTAACCATTTTTCTGGAACCAGAAATGATTTGTCTTTAGACAAATACACGCGTGCACGTGTATGTTAACAAATTAGCACACGTTCATACAAATAGCATCGCTTTTTACGGTATGTGAGGATCGTCATGATGAACAAATATCAACAAATACGACCATATAAATCGTCGCAAGTGTCGAATAAGTATCAATTTCGCTGTTACCATGTTTGCAGCTAAATTTTATTAAATTATAGAAACACAAACACAAACAGAAACACAAATTTTCTATTGATTTTCCAAACAAAATCGTGAATTATTATCGAAGGTGAATGATCCAGCGCGGTAAAGTTCGTCAAGTAATCCGATTTCGAATATCATGGGTGCAGCTACGCTCATTTATTTTATCATTTAAACATGATGATGAACTAGATGAATCTCTTTCGCAACACAACACGACGAATGTTCAACATCGTTTAAATCGACAGATCGTTGCTTCGTAGCAAATAAAAGTACAAACTTGGACGATGATTAACCTTTTTTTTTAGCAAAATAAAATAATTTTTCGTGGATACAAATCGATTTGTTGCACGGTACATTTTTTTAACCATTATTTAACATGGTTTTGCCAATAAAATGAGCACGGAAAACCACAAAATTCAAGGTAGATCGGAAACGACATGCCGAAGAACCAGGTAGAACAGTTTAGGAGAATGTTACCCCAATCAATATATTCTTTTGATTCTTTCCTCGTACAGAAAGAAAGTGAGAGGCATGCGTTCAGTCTTGCATCAAGTTACATTTATTAAATGAAATATAAAATTTCGCAATTGATACTTATACAATTGCAAAGTTATTACATCATTTTCATTCATAAAATAGAGAGTAAAGATATTGCGAACTGTATGAATAACGTGAGAAAAATAGGGGTAAAAAAAAACTCGTGGTAGTCGTAAGAGAAGAGATTGCAGCTGGAACGCTTAATGCAATTGAAGAACCATAAAGATGTGCTCCGAGTATCTAGAATAGCGGTCGACTGCTGTAGCGCAGTCACGTACAAAGCGATGCATTCGGGTACTGTGCAGCGGGTGCGCGGCAGCTACTAATTAAGTGCCGCAAGTATTAATCGCGACTGCACTTGGAGGGAGACTTAGACAGACAGAGAGAAAGAGAGAGAGAGAGAACGAGGCTTTGCAGACGACGTACCCTGTTGCTGCTCGCTCTGTGCTCGTTGTCGGGAAACGCTAAACTATGTAAACATCAGGCTAATTACCCACTTACTTTAACGTCTCGTGTTGACGGCGGTACTTTGCTAGTGCACTACATGATACAACTATACATGTGTTGAAGCTGTCTTAAGATTGCAGACTGCGTATACATTGGTACATGATTTCTGGGTCGTGTAACCAACAATTAAACAGACTGGAAACGAAAGATATACAATGTAGAAAATCCATAAATCGGGTCTTTATTGTATTCCGATAACCTCTAGGGGGTTAATGTCTCGACGTCAAATTAATTTGTTTTTTTCTTTAATAAAAAATTAAGAATAATTTGTTTTTCTTTATTATGGATGTCTTTCATCGTAATGAAAGAAAATACATTTTAACGTGGCTGTTCGAATCATTTCGATATTGTTTCGACAGGATCTGTGTCGCCCATCCAGAGTGTTTCCAGTACCTGAAGGGTTGACTCTCTAGTAATTGAATACGGTGCAACGGAATGGTGAATATCTTAAATATGTTACCAGTTGGACACGAGGGGGTTAAGAGAAAGACTGCGAGAAGAAAGAAAACATAGTGGAAACTCTATAAAGCATAATAATTTATTCCTTTCCGATAACCAGCTTGTTTTCTGCACTGGACGGTTTAATTATTAGCGAGCTATTATGATAAGGCAAAGACGATTCAGCTGTCTCACGGTGGTAAGAAAAAGATACTAAAATGTATCAGTGTTTGCCGTTTGTAATAGAACATAAAACACATACTCAGTCGGGACGATGAAGTTGATTGGTTTGCATAGATTTCCTCGTAAATTTTTAGGTGACGCTGTAGCAAGTCAACCAGTTTTATTGTGCGTTTATAGTTCAATCACATTGCTCTGGTACGTGACTCGAGAGGGACCCCCGATCGATTATTATTTTTCCACGAGACTCGTGAGCATCGTGAAGTTGCGATAAGGAACATCCGCCGGGGGAAAGAACGTCAGGCGCCGGTTACCAGACACGTACAGCGCTTACACGTACGGTTTGGTGTATCATGCACGCATGGAAACGTCGATCCTCGTCTCAACGGAAGTTGTCAGAATATTAAAAATAAATAAAATGTAATGAAAAAAAAATCATAGACGTATGCTTCATTTTATCTCGAGATAAAAAATAATTAAAGGAAGCGCGAAGAAGTTGTAACGGTGGTAGTTAATGCTCGGACCCTGCCCTCGGAGACGTCTCGTCGTCGTGTTGTTTTATTTTAATGCATGAAGGAGTCTCTTTTGCGCCGTAATTAACTCACGTATAAAATGCTGACGTTGAGGAAATGTCTTGTGTCTTAATTATTTTTTTATTTTCAAAAGATAAAAGCGCATTAATCGATGCATTTGCATTAGACGTCATTCGTCACGCAACTGATAATAGATAAAAGTTACATGCGTCTGATAAGAGTGAACCGATACATTTATTATACTAATATTAAATATACAAATGTGCATAATAAATCATGAATCCAGAGAAACGACACCTGGCGGACCATGTTCGCGCGCATGCGTGACAGTAATCGAGGCAAATTTTTTTCGTTGTGACGTAAATTTGTCCGATTCTCCTGTGAAATGTTGAAGGAAAAACTTCTCGTGGTGGTCGCTTTGCGAGTCAAATCGAGCCCGTAAACATGTAGCAGATGTACGATTGAGGAAAGAACGAGAAGCAAAGACAGAAATACAAGAAACATGTGCGTCGGTGAGGGATGAATGTCTTCTCTGCTGTACTTCCATTTTTGAAGGATTCGTAAAGCTCCAGAAAATAAAACAACAAAAGTCCTGATGCCATTTCCGTTCAGCGGATTTGCATTTCTAGGTGCATCGACAACGTGTGCCATTGGCTGTAAAAAGGGAACCAGCGCGAAGCAGGTACCGACTTCTCAATTTATATTCTTGCTTTTCATTGTTGAACACAGGGAAGAGATACAAATATGGCTGCCGCATGAATTCGTATGGATTTTATATTTTGCGGAGAACGTCTGTGAGATCTTATCTAATAGGAAGTCAAATTTACTTCGGCGAACTCAAATTTTAATCCACCGTTCCAGTGCATTATCTCGTTGGGAGATTTTGTTAAATTTTCGAATAGTCTTTCACTTTCGCGTAGAACTTTCCGAGGATTGTATCCATCGTGGTATTCCCGTTCCTCAGCCTATTCACCATTTTCAGTCTCTCCTGGAGAAAATCTAAAGCTTTACATTCAGCACACTGCGAGGGCTCTGTTGAGACTCGTATCTACCCTGATAGGACCTTGGCAGTGCCTGAGTTGCACCGGATGTAATGCTATAGATAAGATTGGACTCATCTTGTCGGATATTCAGCTTTACTTAAGGCGGATCGATCACAAGAGGCTTTCCAAGATAAATATCTGAATTTGAAACATGTTACAGAACCGCATGAAACCGATCGATACTTCAAGCTTCAATGAGACTGATCGACAGTTTTTAATACATAAAATCGAAAAGTTTAGACTTTTTACGCGTGTTTGCAATGTTCAATTGCCAAACATCTCTAAAATCTCGAGTGTGTTCACATATTTCGATAGAAACCCAAGATAGAAGTTGGAAAAATAGAAAATTGTATACATTGAACTTTTCTAAATACGAGAAAATTAAAAAAAAACACGAAGTTACCGGAAGATAAGAACGTTGGGCTGAATCTCGATAAAACTGACAGCATATGGTATACCTTGCTGTCAGTTGTTTATCACGGTCAACGCTTAACTATTCGTTACTCGACGCGATCTACATATACGTATGCAAATTACAATATTTGTGCAATCAGTACATACAGTTCCTGCGTACGAAAACTCTTTTTCCATTATTATTGCTCCACTAAATGTTTTTCATAACGAATGTATGCTTAATCAATAGCCCTTTATGAACCTACCTAACTCCTTTTATGAAATTTAACGTACAAGATCTGAAATATCCGTCTTCCCTTAGTATTTCTCAAATATACAGAGTTTTAATAATACTCGCTACGTGATTGATTATTACTATTAAGTACAATAATATATTCGGTTATCACGATGACAGGAGACTCAACTCAAGAATCGATTGAATTCATTCGGAATATCTATTTAGAAAGTTGGATTCTGAGATTCAATAGTATTTTATTATATTAGAAAAAAAAAAAAATCAATATCGTTTTGACGGTCAATGAGATCTTTTGTCAGATTCCTTTAACTTGTCATACACGTATATAGTATACTCGTATATTGCTCTCTTTGTCGTTGTAATACACCTCTCGTCGATCTCCCTTTTATTCTTCGAGTTTTTACTCCAGCCTCTTACCTTCGTGTACCACTTCCCTTGTCCTATCTATCTCTATCGTTCTTATTTCTCGGTGGTCTGCCAGCAAGCCACGAAATTTCCAGTCACTCATTCAGGAACTCCGAGCACGCAGTGGCGGTTAGTTCTGATTAGCGGCAGGGCGAATGACGTACCACTGGCGGGGGATGACGTGCCTCGAATACGAAAAAGGTTTGCGCCAAAAGTAGTAACGGAGTAGACGCAGAAGCGCCTTCAACGAGAATACCCAGGCTCAGCAACCCCTGTACCGTCTTTCTTTCAACCCCCGTCCCGTATAGCTCTTTCTCGTTGTCTCTCGAGGAGCGATACGAGGAGCTTCTAGCTTGGGATAAAGGACGCCCCTCGAGAAAAACGTGTATCACAATACTAGAAGACTCGGATCAACGAGCGAGCAGCGTACAGCGCGATGAAAATATTGCACCGGGCGATAGAATTCGTTTCAAACATAAGCCATTGGGTAATTTGTCAGATGAAGATGACTCCCGGGTGAAGGGCTGACTAATCCGATAAAAAAAACTTTTGGTTCAGATACTCCGACATGATTTTTATTTACAAATTACCATGTTCATTGAGAAAAATAATTTACAACTCATACATTTTTATGGTGATCGTACAAGCATCGAACTACCGACAGAACGATAATCGTTTCTGTCGAATGATTTTGAATGATGTCTATCGATGCACCGAAAGCACTTCAAACACTTTGGGTCGGTGCAATGTGTCGAGAGTGTTCGAATGTTGACTTGGAACTCTGCCTTGGAAAAACAAACGAGCATCGTAGAACGATCAAAATATAACCATGAACAAAGGAAAGAGGGATCAACATGTTTTTCGCTCACGTCTCGGTGAAGCACGCGAATGATGTGCTTCGCATTACCATGGAAGCATCGCAACGCGTTTCGTGTTACTCTCGTCACTTTATGATTATACGGAATTGTAGCCGCACGCTCTGATACTATACCACACGCCAATCTATGTCCATATATAGCGGAATGTACCAGATAGATAAATAACGGAGACCCACGTTACAAGCAATTTGGAATAATATCGAAGAGTATGCGTGTAATCGGCTGAATCATCGAGCGCGGTATCGACCTGGAAAATTATAGCGATGATGATGAGAGACAGCGCGGACCGAGGGTTCGAGCTTGAAAGCAGTCTTCCGGAATGCCTTCAGGGAAAATAAGAATAGGCGAAGATATATCGAAGTAGATATAGTCATCGAACGTTCGCGTGCGATACTTTGAGGTCGAGACTACGGTGACCCGACATATTCTTATAAGATGTTGTGTATTACAACTACAGACAGGTCAAGCAATGACTGTTTATGCCCTGTAAATCTATTCTGTCACTTCTGCTACACGAGCGTATGTTGCTTCTGTCCGTTGTATGCGCATTCGAGACATACCTAGACGTCGATTCTAACATTCTTAAAGTCAAAGGTGCTCATCGCGTCTACCATCGTACGACTCACAAAGCAATCGGCATTTCGGTTTTTAAAAAGCCTGGGAAATGAGGACCTCCTGATACAGACGAATTTGTAATAAAAAGTGTCATCTTCGTGTCTCTTGGAAGAAGACTAAAACAATTTTTTTCGTTCCAAAATCACTTTCAGAGTTGGCACGAGAATCGATTTGAGCTGCGCAAGTGTGTCTTTGTATCGTTAAAAAGAAATAACGAGTTTTCTTTGGATATAATTTGTAGTTTTTTTTAATTAGTGTGAATCCTATTGTTCGTTGAGCCACATACCCTAGAGTCTGCCCTATCCACGACTCCGGGAATTAATCTTGTTCCAAATGGACATTAATCTTTACTATATCCGTCGATAGATTTACAAATATGTGTAATTTAAGATGCATTAGGGAATGTTATGCTAAGTAAAAGTTTTTTTTAGTGAAAATATGCAAGTTTATGACATCAAATTTTCAGATTGAGCCCCAGGCAACCATGATCCATGAAGAAGGAAGGCAACGGCTGCGACTCCTGCTGCTGCACCGAACGCGAGGCTCCGGATAACACAGTCTTTCGTTAGATTTATGGGTTAATAGTTAACCGCTCGTAAATAATGCTAATCACACTCGTATTATACGTTTGCCGAGCAGCCGACGTGCATCGGTCTACCACCGGAGAATGTTTTGTCCGATGAGTTCGCTCACAGACGGCGCGGCTGAAGATCCTCGAAAGCCGAACACCGCTACTGCAAGCCGGTGCGCTCGTGCACGTTTTCTTTCGGTACGCCTCGAGTATCTTCTTCGACTCTATACTTTTATTTCAACTGAAATATGTATTCTAAAAATGATTAACTCAATTATTCGTTCTCACTTCGGCGAGCAACTGTACCAGTACATTTCGAGAAAAAAGGACAAAATATCGTCTGAAAATTCGATAATTGTTATAATCAACGGTGAAAAATGTCCAAAAATCTCGGTCGCATAAGATTTCGACGGATAACTTAAAGTAAAAAGAAAATAAATAAAAAGTGTCTAACAACAAATTAACTGCAATTGTTCGATTCTGCGACGGATGGAAAATTATCGGGAGGTACACGCAAATATAGTTTTGGCTGACGTTTACATGTTTCTAAATATTTCTTTTAATATCAAGATTTTTTTGACATCTCAAAACCACGGTCATTGCATTTCTGCGATTCTGGTCGATCGATCGGTTATTTTGGAATTGCTGTATCTAACGTATGACGAAAAAATTTTCCCGGGATAGCGTTAAAATTTGTTGCCAATTTCAGTAAAAATAAACTAGGTCATAAAGCTATTAGCGACGACTGAATGATTGCAAGTGATTGCTTTACAAACAAACTTGAATTACTTTGATTGGTCTCTCTTCACGGTCCAAACATTTTCCGATTTCAGGTGATAAACCAGTACGGTGTCATTGGCATCCCTCCTTTAGATTTTACGCTCGGCTCGTATCGCTTTGCTAATAGTAACCGGGTCACGAGATACGTGTACAGTTTCGCTGTGTTGAGTCGGTGCGTGCACGCAGTTTCGCCGTGTACAGTTTCGCCGTATCGAGTCGGCGACACGTAGAATTGATTTGTGGTCCGTCGGTGCGTGTACGTTTATTCGGTCGGTCATTTGCGAAGTTACGCAGCGTGTAGAATTGGGTTTGTGTAGAATTCTGTCGCGTATAACCAACATTGTTTCTTCTTTATTTTACACAACGCTTTCTCCACGAGAAAGCAAAAATTGGTAAACGCAACCCCTCATAGAAGTGACTTTGTAAAAAGTTGAAAATAATGAGGAAGCGATAGTTTAAAATGTGTAACACGGTATAGCTATAGCGATCGTAGAATCAAGGTTGTACGTTAGATGCTGATTGAAGGAATTTTTATTCTCGTCATGAATTTAATCATTTGTTTGAACAATTGCATCGATACGGAGAAACGCCTGTATCACGAATGACTCTGTGCATGGGTGGAAATGGCGTTGCCGGTAAAAGCCAGGTCGAGCGAAATTCTCGGTTAACCAATGGCGTTCGCGGAAAGTAAAATGCCCTATACAGTTTATTTTACCGCCGTTCCTTCGAACTGGCGGCTGTGCGGTAAAGCTTCACGCCTCGGTTTCTCGCCCGCCAGGGCATTTTTCTTCCTCCAGTTGCTGACTTCGCACGCTTTTCTCTCCTCGCTATCCCCTCTCATTCCAGCGACTCACCCTCTCTCGTTCAACTCCTGTCTTCAAGGCTCTTTTTCTTTCATTCTTTCTTTGTTTCTCTTTTCCTCGATCTCCGCACTCGGATATCTCGAGACTTTCAACCCTCGCCACAGCGCACTTCGTGATCGTCCCTTTGCGTTTGCACCACCGACCCTCTACAATTTCAGATGTAGTGGAAATAAAGAAAACGAAAGAAAAAAATCTGAGAGCGTAAGACAAGAAAGATGTAAAAAAAAAAATTCTGCAAAAAAATGAAAAAGACGTCTCGAAGACGCTTAATTTACTTTGAATTGAAACCTAAAAATGTTGTCACTGATCAACAAAGTATTGTATCAATGCTGAAGTTGCCTTCGGTTCTTTTTTTTTTTACGTCAGAGCTTCAGGTTGCAATTCCAAATGCAACCTGAAAAAAAAAAAAAAAATTTACCCCATTCAAGATACTAACAACATTCTTGTAAATTACAACAATACCAAAAAGATATTCATCAATAATTTTAATAACGATGAATAGAATTTTTTAAATATTGTTTTACAAATTGAATATTTGATAAATATTAATAATAAATAAAGTAAATAAGTAATACAGAAGAAAAAAAATATCTACGAGTACACGTAGTTTCGTCTATGGTACAAACCACCTTAAAAATCAAATTGAAGAAACGCAATATCTCTCTTACGCCTCTGTATATATTTCTCTATAAAATTCATTCTTCTATTTTTATTAAATAATTTCAGGCGCTCGGTAACTTGTTAATTTTTCTTTTCGCTTTAATCTCGACGAGATAAAAGAACGGTGGCCATTAGATATCGTGTGCGTGAAACAGAGCGATATTGATATAAACTGGGGGCAGGTCCGGAGTGTATCGTGCTTTGTAATCAGGCAACCATCATTACCATCGAAGGTGGTCAATCTTCGGTTAATGTTGGCCCGCCGTTCACCCTTCGAGTATTCACAATATATGTATATATATACTCTCCGGTGTATATAGTTATCCCACAATACAGTTTTATTTCGCCTCATCTTTTTCATCCTTTCCACCGCCTCACGACGTGAAAATAAAGTATACGCCCTGCGGTATGTAAACTCTTGGAAGATAACGATATAAGAGTGAAAGAATAACGTTTATAAAAAAATGCCATCGCTTTACCAGCTAGCCAAGCAGCTACATAACTCCCAATGGATTCAAGTAGTTCGAGTTAAATGTGTTAACGAGAAAGAAAATGATTCTTATTATTCTCAATTATAAAGCACACATGCTGTAAAAAGAAACCATTTATGGTCTTTGGATAATCAGCTTGTATGATCGATTTAATCGAGGCATATATCGGTAACGAGGGTCTTCCTTTCTCTTGCACCGAGTCTCGCTCGAGTCTTCTGCAAGAAGTTTCGCTCCCTCTTCGTCTCTTGATCGAATATAAATATACTTATACAGCATAGAGTGCGTTCCAAGCGAAATCGACCTGCTTAAGAGTCCGACATAATTTTTAATATATATTTTCTTTCAATCGATATATTTCGGATCACAAAAACTAAATGCAGTTTGACATTTTTGTTTCCAACAAAGTATAAATTTAAAAAAAAATCTATGTACCGTCAACCGAATACACCGTTAAAAGATTTGCAACATAAAGATACTTGTATGGGAAAAATGTATGCTTAAACGGTTACATGAAATTTAATATAAAATTATGAAGCGACACTAAAGTGTATCAAACACGACGCTTTCAATGTATTTAATGTACCATTCGATAATTTTACATCATCATTGTGTATTAAATTTATCGGTTAATGCATAAATGCTTCCTATAAAAGTACATTGCGTCTTACATGGAAAATACAGTTATTTAATCTATCGTTCACAGCTAGATCAATTTGATCTGGAAGGCCCGATAGGTAGAAATATGAAAAGACTATTAAAAAAAAACGTGTACAATGAAAAATACTCGGGACGACAGGCAACGGTCGATGATGAAGTTATCCAGCGATAATGGCTCCATTACGGGGCACCGTCTTCTCCGCAATAGGGGCTCGCGTCTCGCGTCTCGCATAGGATTCCACGTAACAGGTATACCTACACTACGTGTTTTGTAACATGTAATACACATACAACAGAGGAAGGAAAGACGATACAAGAACGACGATCGAACGGGGTGAGAGTATAATGAGGAGGCAAAGGAGAGAGGAAGCGAGGGAAATGGCGATAAAGGGAAGTGGGGAAGGGTCAGGGAGGGGACAAGGATAAGGATATATTCCTCACCGTATACTTACAACGGCGATTGTTTATGTTGGCTGATGGCCACTTATGCTGCACACACATCGCATTACGAGACCCGGAGTGAGATGGACAAGCGATCGAGTGCGAGGAAACTCTCGCGCCGCGCGAGTTCGACCCCTTGGATACTGCTTTTGCTCGCTCGAGCCGTTACTTAGCCTGTGGCCTCGGCGTTGTAGGGTAATGGCGAACACGTTACGGATAAAATGTATACTTAGCCGGGGCGTACCGATGGCACCGCACGCTGTACACGAGATTATCCGGGCAAGCAGCCAGCGCATGCGAAGACTGAAATCGAGCGAAAGCTGTGAGTGAGCGAGGAAATGCGATGCGGTGCGAAGCGAACTGGTGGAGGACGAAAGAGAATATGTGTACCGCATGGTAAGGCTGCGTACGAACCGGTGGATCGACGAAAGAGAATAAAGTCGCGCGGTGGACGAGCAGCGATGTTCTCTAGCTCGCCCGAATGCTCTCTCATTATTTTTTTCACTGTGTGCACGTCCGATCGACTGACCAACCACCCTTCCGAGACGCGATACGATTCGGCGGAGTTCTGTTTTCTCTCGTGCGATCCACCGAGATCCCAGCAGCATCCACCCTTCGCCGTATCGCGGAGGGCATTATTATTTCGTTGCTTCGCATCTTTGATTCCGCTCTTAATTCACCGGACGCGTGAAACGGTCGCGGATTACGACTTCTTTGCACGAGCGTCCAAGCGCACCTGCCGTCAATTCGCATCTCGCTAAATAACGATTTACGGAAACGAAACGTCAAAAGTTACGTGAGGTGGATGTCGGTTCGTTGATCACGCCGGAAATTGGCAGGCTATCGATAGAAAGACTTTCAACAAAAATGGCCTCGTATTTATATTTTCTTCTAATTATATTTATTTTCTTTTATCGTCAATTTTTTTTTTATATACGGACCCGAGTGTCAAATCACATTTGGTCTCCGAGAAAACGTAATCGTGTATGTTTGCGCCTAAGTTATATCATGAACAGCGCAATCGAGAGACCGCGAATGCAAACCGTTTTTGTTTTTATTGTATAAGATAGAGGCGGGATTCAATAGTTATTCATTAAACTCGAATTCAGTCGGGCAGGATGCCTGGGTCAGCGGCGAGCTGACCTCGCGGCTCTTATTCAAAGACCTTATCGCATTGGCGGACCCTTTTTCTCTTTTTTTCTATCCATCCTCCTCTGATTCTTCTTCCTCATCTTCTTCTTCGTCTCCCATTGCCAGCTCTTCGATATCGAACGTGTACGTGTCTACGTACTATATCCGCTTTGTTTCTACCACACTCCGTCGATTGTGAATCCCGACGAGAACGAACACCACGGACGAATCTGTAAAGCTATATTCCTCGACGTATTATCGTGCTTCTGTGCGATATGTTTTCTTTATCCTTTATTATATTGACGATTTCTACCGCTCTGCACGATAAACTATCATGAATATCTTTCGACGATCAAAGATGAGAAGATACAAACAATTTTTGTTCGAATTTATTCCGCAAAGTCATGCAAATTGATTATAATAAAAATAATAGTGTATATTATTATTGTTAAGTAACCAAAAAGATGATATTCGGAGGAGGGGGGAGGCGTCTATCGGTTCCATTAAAAATACGATACGATTTGTTTATCGTTTAATAAACAATACCCGTTTATTATTTTTATTCTAAACGGTGACCCGCTCCGCCCTCTTTAAATTATATATTACAACAAAGAATATTGAAATAAAGCATTTTAAACAAAGTAAAAAGACAGAAAATTATCTGGTTCAGTTTCCCAAATCATTTAGCAATCGATGGATCGACCGAATCGAATCGTCGGGCATACATGATTCTCCTCGTCGTCTAATACTGTTACGTGTATCGTGGGAATTGCCGAGTTACATTAATGAACGGTGGGTGAACGAGAGCGGCTCTCGCTCTAATTTGAATAGCCGTGAAAATTGTTTTTCCCACCGCACGGCACGAGACACATAGCGGGACACACCGATCCACGGCGTATTACGACCATTTCGTCACGAATAATCAGAGCCATATTTGCTCTTGCCGGTGCTACGGGCTTTTGTGCAACACCCACAGTGAACAGATGAGTCCCCTTGTTTAAAAGATCCCGAAGCGATACCGACGATTCTCTACGCTCGTATAAGTTCTCGGGTAACAAAATCTCGAGAAAAAATAAACGAGTATCGATGGGAATATATTTTTTTTCGTCCCTCATTCTTATGTTTATGTTAATAACGAATAAAACTATGTAGTATGCTGACGCGTCTGTGCGAAGGTTTTTTTTTTTTAGAAAAATAATACGGGTCTTTCATTTTTTCAATCGATACTGTTAGATTGCAGGAAATATACACAGTTAGGACATCGATTTCGTAAGATAATATTAACCCAAAACGGCTATTGGTAAATAAGTTTTTTTTACAAATTGATTAACAAATTTTTAACAAAATTCCTTTTTTTTATCTTATGAAACGAATTCGTTGATTTTTCCGAATATAATTTTCTAAATGATTTTCTAGTGATAATGAAACTTTTTCTTTAAATTGCTAAAATCGTCATTACGAAACTGTTCGCTCAATGACCCTGAAACGTCTTATGCGTCGAGGAACCAAATCACGAAAAGATATCCAAAATTCCTGACTCGTTAACGATTTTTCAAAATTTTGAAACAATTATTTGAAGCTCTGAAAATTTTCACCAAAAAATCATATGTATTCGAGAAAATTAACAAAGTTATTTCTAAAAGAATGACAATGATTAATAATTGAAAGCAATGTTCTTATTATATTCGACATGGTTTTTTAAAAAAAATTTCATTTTATGACGAATTACTGAAATTGTCATCGAACGAAACTTTTATTCGTCAATGTATACGTTGCAGCATTCTTAATTAAAATCAAATACTTAATCATAAATGAATTTGTTAAATATTAAATCATAAATGTTAATCTACCCCTCTTATAGATCCTGCTATTTTTATTTCAGTAGAGTTGTGTAACGTATTATAGTATTTCGCGGTAAATGGTTGTTTTCGGAGCGTGAGAGATGAGACGCGCCGAGATGAAGATCGGTATTCGAGATATCATATTGCGGGAACCGGCAAGACAAAAAAGGAGAAGCGAGAGGTTGATGCACCACTGAAACCGCGGGATCTTTGTACCAGCATACTCGCCCGCGAGAAAAGAGCAACAAATCCACTGACTTTATCGTTGATCGGTCGGTGCGAAACGCTCGCCCAGGGTGGTAATCCTATAGGTGCTTAGCGTGAAATCCCATAATCGATAGTTTGCTTAACCCGATGCCACGTGTCGGCACGTGCTGGTGCCTCCATTAGCGACGAGAGACGAGAGCGTAACACAGGCATAAAATATTGTGTACGCAGACGTATGTACATAAACACAGAGGGAGATTCGATCAGAAACGAGAGAAAGAGAGACGGAGAGTGAGAAGAGATTCAGGGAGCTTCGTATATCTATGTTAATACGAAGGGAACCGCTCGAATAGTCTCTATGCGCACCGCACAGGATCACATCGCACCATAGGTTGCCCAGGGGGTTACTCCGCTGCTCACCATGAAGCCCTGCAATTCGACACGCAGCACCGGTTTGCTACTTCCACCCCAAACGAGGGGAATGTCTATTTCTCCGACTCGTGTGATTTTTCAAACCCTCTGCCACTGGTCTACCGGTGTACGAAGGTGAGGTCTTTGATTCTCCATTAAGGGAATCAACTTTTCATGGGATTTCGAGGGAAACGAGATAGCGCGGTGAAGAGGGAAATGCTGCCGGTAAAAGAGTCGTTAAAAGGGTTTTCGTCTCGTTAGAAACTCTGATACAATTCCACAGTGTCTGTTATTTTCTATTATACGTTGTTATAAATTGTGTGGATACCTCATTGAATCTACCCTTTCTCTCTGTTTTTCATTTCTTCTAAACGAGAGATAAGAATGCTTTGTTTATAAATTGAAATATGCATTTTTTAAAATATGCAAACAACGTTAAAGTTGATTCTCAATGTTATATCGATGAGTAATTCAGTTGATAAGTGAGTTCTGTTGTTTTCAGGTGTAAATCTTATGTTTTAACTTAAATTCTAACGAAGAAATATTGTCAATGAGTTAAAAAAGAATGAAGATATTGGAAATTTTTTTATTCGGTTGGGCTCCCTAGGCCAATATCGATAACTAATTAGTCTTCTATTTGTTTCTACGATATATTCATTATCTTTTTCTTTAATTTTTTTGCCTTTCTCATTCTGAACTCCAATCGGAGAAAGTAGAGAGTAAAAAAAAAAGGAAAAGCTATAATGTTGTCTACCGTGGAGAGATTTACGAATATGTAGCCAATTAGTTAGTAAAGATTCGAAAGTCGGAGCAACATATTACGTCCTGTGACGTATTTATAGCATTTTCCATGATAATATTAAGAGGCGTGTAATAATGCATCGAGAGATATAGGGAAAAGCTTCTCCCACGGTCCGATTGGGGTCTGAAGTGACAGGCGAGGTCGACCTCACATCCTCCGATAGCGGCGTCTTTAAGTCTGCTTGTCTTTACCGTCTCGATGACGTTGTGTGTATTCACTCGGTCCCTCTCGACAGTGAGAAGCAGCTGCCTCTCGTCTCTCCCGTCTCTTTTTCTCTCTTTCTCTCTCTCTCTCTCTCTCTCTCTTTTTCTCGTCATTATTCCGCTTTTCTCGCATCTTTTATTCACGCACACACGTATGGGAATATTAATTACTCGCGGTGATAAGAGGAAGCGCAGCAGTGTGGTGAAATCCACTTCCACCAGCCCCTCGATGATAATACGATCAATCGCACTGCAACATTCATCTCTGGCTGTCTTTCCATGGTATTTCTCATGCTTATATGTAGATAGTTCAACCAAATAAATAAATACACTTACACTGCGGTACTCGTGACGACTGATGTGTCCATGGAACATCAGGAAATCATCGTCGGCTTACTTTGCCAGCGATCGAAAAGTTCTTTGCTTTACCAGAACAGATAAGCGAGTGTTGAAGTTAATGACGCGTCTAGAAAACCAAGAATTATATTAGAATGACCTATATTAATTCTTTATTCATAATAAGTATTACAGTGATAATTGATGATCGCAGAACATTTCACTGTACGGTAACTTTACGTAATTACCAATCAACTTACACGTATACCTTTTCTCCGTACAAACTGGAACTTTGTTGTTCCAACCAACCCCACGGTTACAGACGTTCCAGTTGATTTATTTCGTGGAGACCAAAAATCAGTTTCTTCCCTATCAATTGATTGGTTACGTCAGCAAATTAGTTGATTGGATCTACCAATTCATTTTGTTGGCAGCCAAATAATTTGTTGACGCAACTATATTTAATCGCCTGGAGCGTATTAAACAATTCAGTTGGGTTTAGAGCAATCAATCATTTATTTCCGTGTAGCAGATCCTAAAATTCTATTCTACAAATTCGATTCCATTTTACAAATATTTTGTCAATACATATTTTTTTAATAACAAAAGAAATCTCTCAGTGGGAACATTCGATCAACTTACTTTAATAGAAATTTTTTAATGAAAATACTTAGTATTCAAAACCAATTGAATAGCTGCGCGTCATCCAACTGATTAGGCAAAACCGTCAATTGATAATATAATCATAATACAACTATAATATTACTGACACAATAAAAAAATTATTACAAATAAATGCTTTTCTTTGTATTCCATGATCTGACTAATCGTTGTCAATATTTTGACGAAATATTATGCGTTACAATGGTAGAACTTAACTTTACCTTAACGAACTATCAAAGAACTTACCGAGATCCTACCGCGCGTGATTATTATAGCTTCCATCAAATGCCGCATGTAGCTCGCAATATTAGTTTAGTCTTTTACGATCATCGTTCAACCCTCTAAATTGGCAAGCTGCATTCGCTTTAATAGTCACTTCGAGTAACGAAGTTTCGAGACGATAGGTGGAGAGAAATTTGCTTTAGTACTTACGAAACGCAGTATTGCGACGAGAACCTGTAGGAAGTGCCTTAAACGCTCGACAGTATTTAGGGCATATGTACTCAAATACGCCTATACAATTGTAGTTCCGTATATTCGTAATGTCTCTATAGTATTCCAACATCAATACAAAATGTGTACCGTTATGAAACTCGTCGAGTAAGCGTGCCAGAAGCTCATTCGGATTATCGTTCTGACCCGACCGTTGTCCAAGAGAAGCTCAACGGGGATGAGTTGGAGCATGAGGGTTACATGCTGCTCTCTTGACTTCGCAACTTCGTAAAATACTCCTAACGCAGCGAAATCTACACTAAAGTCTCCGGAGAGTAGTACGTTCACTCGTTTAACTTTCATGAACTTATACTGAACACTCGCAGCTAAACACTCGGAAAAAGAATTACCAATTATTCAACCAATTTCTATTACATTTTGATTTTCCATTTATAGCGCGCCTTGTCATCAAACGCAGCAATCTTGAAAATTCATCGAAACATTCATTTTATGCGAATGAATATCTCACGCGTCATATAGATTCCTTTCATGACAAACAAAATTCTCGTAAGTAAAGAGGATTTTTTTTTTGAGTAGGGAATTTTTTTATGTTTGTGAACAACTAATTACTGGAATGACACTGAAATTTTTAAGAGCGAAGACCCACAAATATTCACGAAGGATTAAATAATTGTACAGAGTCAGTCCAGAAATATTCAAACATCCGCATCTTCCTAATGGAAGAAGGGAGTGGAGCACATTAATAAGTACGTACCCGCTATTTCATCATCATGAAAAATGTTAATTTGACTGGTGTACATAATCATTTGAATACGTTTGCAGTTTTCACTGGAATTGGAATAAAAATTTACTTTGCGAGAATGAAAACAATTATTATTAAAAGATCAGTATTTTCACTTGTGTCGCACTGTATTGTTACTAAAATAAAATAATACTTTGTCTCCGTGTGTATCGTATACTGGCGTAAAAACTAATATTCTGGACACTATATTCTTTCATGTCAGCAAACTATTTTTCTCTGTGTATAGAAGTGACAGAAAACGGAAACAAATTGTCCGCGAATAAAGTCGTTGGTATTCAAGTGTCAGGACAGTTTTATTTGTATAACTTTGTATTTATAGGCTCCGGGCGAAAAAAATACTCGTGAACCGTTAGAAGGATACAACAGGTTCGTATTCGTGGTTCTTCATCTATATTCAACAATTGTATTAAAGGCAAAAAATATTAAAACGTTGCGAAAACTTGCTCACAACATTTGTCTTTGTCCATTTATCGTCGCTCACAAAATCGTTCCACAACGGGTACTCGTGCAAACGTTCGTCGTTGCTGCTGCTGCTGCTGCTGCGCTCTAAAATCATCCTCGTTGGTTGTTTCTGTTTCCGTTGCTCGTAAATATCATTAGCGGAACGGTGGAATAGGAATGGAAATGTTACACGGCCAAACTAAAAGGGAATTTAATTCAGGTGAATTTGGCCTGTTCCGCTGTAGAGTAGGGTCCGTCCGAGGTATCCCGAGGGTCGTGGAGTCGGACAGGCTCGAAGGGGGTGGCACGGGGTGCAACGTCGGTGTCGCTGGCCCGCCTGGTTCACGGGGCAGTGATTTAAAATGACAAGCGCTCCCACCGCGCGTTCTCTCCGTCTCCCTGCACTGGGACACTGCGAAACGGTAGAACGGACGGTGTACGCGTCGGACGCGAAAGCGAGAGCGCGCGCGAGCCGAAGCAGATCCCGGGGGTGCAGTGCCTCACGCTCCGCTGCTCTCGGTTCCAGCATGCTCCGCGATTAAAAAACTTCCGCCCCGGGCACTGCGGAGCCTCGCGAATTTATTAGCTACGGCCCGTAACCCCGTGGCTTCTCGCCCGGTTACCCCCGCACACCCTTTTTTCACTAATTCTGTCTCGCTTACTCTGACTCTTTTATTTTATTTTTTATTTTCTATTCTTACCCTCGAGCGTTCAAATGAATACGAGCGAATTCCAACGATCATGCCAGAGACCACTTTGTAAAGTCTCTAATAAACCGGTGTCACTGCTACGCGACCCAAATAACACGAGTGTCTCCCATCCTCCGTTATCCCCCATTCTACCAGCAGCGCCAACATCCAATTTTTATTCCTACGGACTCTCACCTGATTAACCTCCTCTGCCCGATAAACAAATTTTATCGCAACACCTCGATAGCAAGAAATAAAACCAGTATAGGAATATGCCAGTATAATCCAGTATATCGCGGATGTGAGTGAAATGGAATTATTACAAGTGGCCCTCAAAAAACATTTTCGTTCGAGTAAGTTTGCATAAATGTTCAAATGGGAAGTCTATGAATAGTTCACCGATTGGTACGATTGATGGAAACCGGAACGTAAACTTTGCGATCACGGCAGAAATCTATGATCTAGCGTATGCAGACCTATGTATATCCCCTTAGATTTCTTAAAAAAATTATAGTGGCTTCAACATCGAGGTTATTAGCGACAGGATAACGATATCAAATAAGTGATAGTTTTACATGTGCCTTTTGCATTGCGGGTTGTCAACAAACGTAGCGAAAAAAGGGAAGAGGTACAACGATTATCAAAAGATTATCATAGATTTTGGCACTTTTACAGAACTGTATCACTTTAGATATTACTTTCTCATTGTTCAAACAGCCTTTTAAAGTTTTTGGAAGTCTCAAGAGAGTTCGCAGATCTTGATATTCGCGGCAACTTAGATTTTTGTATCAATCGTAAAAGTTATATTCCAGTTTGCAATCGTTTCAGTTGGCAGACTTTTGATGGATGTACCCTTGGTACATCTACGCAAATATAAATGAAAAAAAATTATTGATTGCTCGAACCGACTGTTTTCAAATCGTCAAAAGGCTGCCAACCAATTAATCGCTCGCATCAATCAAATCAATTGGTTGGCAGTCAACTAATTTGTTGACCGAATCGAATAAATCGTCCAGAGCGTATCCAAGCATGCGATCGATTGAAGCAGCAAAGCCTATTTTTCCATGTACATAGACAACTTTTTTTTTCACACGCGGCAGTGAAAATATTTACTTAAAAATATTATATTACGATTCGGTGCAGAAGGTAAAATCTCTGAAAACTACCAGTGAGTGCCTCGTCGATCAACTTGGTTGTCGAAATATTTGATGACAGAAATACAAAGGGTACACGGAACGTGCGTTCCGTGTAAGCTCTCTGTATTATATTTCATCGAACGAGTCATCAACTCGTTTAGCTGAAGAGTCCGACACGTGACTACGTCGAACACGTTGTGACAGCGTTTAGTAGGCCAATGTAATACCGCGGGGTAGTTCCCTCGATCGCTCAGACCCCTCTCGCGTCTCGCATACGTTTCTTCGCTACATGACGATCGGCCACCGATCCTACTGCCAGGCCCTGGATTCGGAAGTCGCGTCACATGGACGAGGCGCGCGTTCACGTTCCACCAACTCGCTCTTCGGACCACTTCTCGTCGGGGTATGTACACTCACCGCTCCGCAGGAGTCGAAGTAGCCGTTTAAAGGGATGATGGATGCACAGCACGCGACCGGCACGCCTACGACTAGATGCCCTCATCCTATTCTCGCATCACCAGCCGTCCCAATCACCTCCACGACGGAGTATATCAAACTCCGACGTAAACTTTACCGGCGACCGTATTGGGTTCTGATCGAGACGTTGATCGCACCATCGAATCGTTCGACAGTCGCATCCTTACACTGAAAGAAAAAAATGATAATGACAACTATTTTTTTTTGTGCAAACGATTATTTTTATCCTCCGATATTACCTTGAGCTGGATTCACTATAAAAATAGTCCAAGTAACTATAAAGATGGATGGACGTATGGACTCGCGATTAGTAGTTGTCAGTTGATAGTTATCTGAACTACAACATTTTCTTATCTTGTAGCGTTATAAACTGGTAAAAATCCGGTATTAAAACGAACCCTTTGCGATATTCGTACAAGTTCACATTGACAATCGGTGTCAATTCCTGGTATAAATACCTGGTGTCAATGTGCATTATAGTTCACATTGACAATCGGTGTCAATTCCTGGTATAAATACCTGGTGTCAATGTGCATTATAACCTTGAAACTTTCAACACGTTTTACTTGGAAATAGGTCATTGAAATTCAACGACATTTTTAGATTTTATTCGAGGTATAATCGATTGTATTTTAACTACTCATCTCAAACACAAATGTTTCGAAAGCTTTAAGGTGGCCCAGAATAATTTTAACACAATCGCTTTTGAAAATCGAACACTGTGTTACACCAAATGTGTCAACACTGGTTAATATTCCACACCAATCGGCTTTGACACCCTGAATTTTTAAACGATTTTAGATTATAAGTATTCTTAAAAGGTTGCTTCCACTGATTGCATCGTTAAATATGCTCCAGGCGATTAATTTGGTTCGGTCAACGAATGAATAATTGATTGGTAGATGTAACTAAACAATTTATTGGCCGAATCGATTGATTGGTTAGCAACCAACTAATTTGTTGACCGTACCAAATTTAACGCCCGAAGATCATTTGCATTTGCATTTGCGCTTGAACATCCTTGCAGTTGTGGTTGAAGCAACGAAGCATTTGTTTCCGTGCAAAGTGAACAGTTTTGGAATTGAATAAATAAGAAATCCAAGTGCAATGTAAATGATCGAAATTGGTAAGAAAAAAATATATTAAGGTGAACCCGATGAGTTAGCTCAAGTAACTCAAAAGTCTCGCGATTGAAGAATGCATATCTGCCTTAAGAGCTTACGTCTTAACGAGTAGAGATTCTGCTGACGCACAAGAGTGGAAGAGCGGGAACAGGGTGGGTGAGAGAATCGCTTAATAACGCCCCGGGGTAGCAGCGGCAAGCACGGTACCCGCGATAACAAACGATTCATACGTCTCAAGGGCGACGTTGCGAAATAATAGGGAAATGAATTTTCCTCTCGCGGGAGATCGAAATCGAAAAGCTGCCGAAGCGAGCTGTACGACTGGTGAACACTTTCCCATCAGAATCATCGGTCATTCTCGCCCGGAAGTTAGTCCGACGTCTGTCCTCCTCACCCCCCAACTGATCTACCGATGTGTTATTTTTTTTCTTCGTGACTTTCTTATTCGTTTAAAGTTCACGCTAGGTCCACTGGTGAACGAGAGATTTACTACTGAAACCTTTCCAGGGGTGAAAAATCTTCTGGTGCTATTCATCATCGCGATTGAAAGACATTGAATGGCTGTCGACGTTCTGCGAAAACAAAAAAGGAGCAAGCTTGAAAGGAATAGCTTGTTTTCAAAAATCCAACGTAGTCGATGCTAAAGATCGTTGAAGAATGAGTTCAACTTGAACCAAAAAGCTTATTTGATACGACATCATTTGTTTATGGACAATTTTATCTCACGCATATATTTTATTTATAACAAAATATACAATTTTTTATCTAAAATTTGTAAAACAATATTATTAGATATATTTCAGGAAAAATGCGCTAAAGCAACACGAGGTAACAGTTCTAGGGATCGACGACTCTGACCGCGGTTGCTCGAAGCCGCAGAACCATTAACAACTAAACTTATCAATTTTCGGAAATTGCAGTTGCTAACTGCCATACGAAAATCAATCCAAGTTTGAACATCAAGAATAGTTCAGTTGGTTATGTGCTATACTCTCCCAGAGTAATAAAACCAAGATGAACTCGATGATGTACTTTAACATCGAACTGATCGGTTGGTGTCGTCGTATGAACCCGAGCGCGAATATTATTTGCATGTAAAATTATCTTTATTAGAATTAATTGGATGTACGTGAACTAATTTTTAAATATTCATTGAAATAAAACAATATTATTATTCACTTCATTCGCACGAGTTTCAACTGCTTATTGATAACTCAAAAACTTTATATTCTATCCTCTCGACTCATGCTTCTCAGTTAACGAGCCAACCGGCGGAACATGATCAACGGTATCAAAGTTGTACGCATTATCCTATTCACGAAGATGTATACGTTATGTTCGGAATGTACCAATAAATCGTTCAAGATACCACGGAGCTTACGCACTCTGCCCGATTATATTTCCCAACCTGCTGTTCCCCCTAGATCCCGCAGGAGAATCAAAATGCTCATTTTTCCTGCCTACGTATCATGTACCAACACTGATAACTCGTGACGAGATTTGCGGCTAATTCTGGTACTCGTGAGTTCGAGGGTTGTAACACTGCGAAGAGCATCCCCCCCTACCCCCCGCAGTGAGCGTTAACGCGTTCAGCGACCCCCTTGCTGGCTCCCTGGCCAATAGGTTCTTCCCTCTCGCAGCATTCCAACCCCTCGATGAAACGACTCGAGAGTCAGAAGCCCAGAATTATATTTGGATTACAAGCATTATCGCTACCGGAGTAAACTTGACTTTTATGGTCGACGAATTGCGCCAAGGGTGTCTACGATCTCTTTTCATCTTTCTCTCTTCCTCTGCCATATAGTTTTCCGGTTCTCTCTTCTCCGTGCTATTACACTTTCCACAACTGAGATGAAGAATCAGTGGATGGTTTCTTTTTTGTTGCTACATCTCCTTACCTTTCATTCTATTTTTCTTTGTATATCTTTTCTATGTAGTTACGATCATAGAATCATCCTAATGTCTCGGAGAACTAGCAATATCCAACCCCATCGACAGAACCATTTGTTTCCCAACTCTCTTTATCGTTATTCCGTCGTTAGATTTTTCTATCTTTCTGCCATTTGGAACTTCTTCTGATACACGTGTCGGGAGTGATTCATTCTCGACATTCATACGACTGACACTCGCGGTCGTTATTCCATTAAGGAAAATATTACAACAGTCTCGTATATGGTGTCGTGCAATTATCGTCTTTCGAAATATTGACACCATCGCGATTACAACTTCATTTAGATTACCGTTCGATAATATCAGGTGAGATTCTTCCGGTATTCTATGGGCTGTGTATACCGGCTGCACCAAATATGATAATTGTGGTATTGACTTTTCAAACGTTTCATCACAGACAGAAGTAAATAAAGTTTCCATATATTATTAACGATCAATTAAGCATAATATATTTTTTTTTAGGGAAAAATATTACACACAAGTAAATCAGTTCTGTGAAAAATAGTCCATGCAACTATTTTTATAGTGAAATCAATTAAAGGTAGTTACGATACATATGAAAAATAGTCGCATGGACCAAAAATTATTGGTTGTCACTTTGCATAGTTGCCATTTGTTAATCTCGGTGTATACTCTCCTGGATAATCAATTTTGAAACTGCCTGTACAAGAATCCTAGCGTACATTATTTGTAGTAATACACATTACGGTAGATTGAGACGTTGAGACGCTTTCACCATCGTGATGCGCAATCGCCATTGTTGAGTCGTACTGTGGGAGGGTGGAGGCCCTCCCCCTTCCCTCCTCCACCCCACCAACGCAGTCCGCGCAAGATCAACGTACACATGTATAACTTAACAGACACGCGAGATACACCTACGTATATAGCCATTATACAAGTGGTGTACGCATTCTCCGACCGCTACGAGAAGTTTCCTCTTCGGCACGGTCCAACCGGCCGAAGCGTAGTCTCGAGAGGAGCATCTCGAGAATTAAAATTTCCAAGGAGTGACGCGCCTCGCCACTGCGGAGCTCTGGGGCGTCTTCCCTCTGTCGGCTGGCCTCTTCTCACTGACAGCCAAATAAAGGACAAATAAATTAAGTTAATATGGCTATCCTGACGCCGGGCGTGCAACACAATCTTCCTATACCGCTCTTCTCCGTCGCACTTTGCGTCTTGGCTGGTTTTCTCTCTTTATTTTATTCCGTCCTCCTCCGATTTCTTCCTTTCTCTCTTTCTTCAGCCTCCGTTATTCATTCTCACTTCGTTATTCTCTCCTTCTCTCTCGCATTCGCTTCTTCAACGCTTTGTCCTTGTCCGAAGCGACCACCACTGCCCATTGTCCAATGGAATTTGTAATTTAGATTGATACGTTGAGCCGCGAGCGCACCGCTCTTTCGGGGGCCTCCGCATCGAGATAGCAAACGAAGCAGAACCGCTCCCCGAGTCATTCGTTATGGCACTCGTACACGAGAATGCCAACTCAGTTTCCAAGCAGTTAACACGAACTTTTCAGAATTTATGGTATATCTATCGAACCGCAAGACAGAACTAGGCACTCGACCAAAGGAATCTGCGGAATTATTCTACGAAATTTATTACGAGATACGTGGCTATAGCTGGAAAGGGTTAAAGCAAATATTTCCTGTGGTTTTGCGTGAACGATTTATGGTGATTAGACGTTCGACTTGGAGGCGAGAACCAAGTAGCACTTCTGTGCAGAAGTTGTAATAATTTATTTAACTTTGACTGAAACGTACGAGCTTCGGGAATAATCGAAAAATCATTTTACCGATATTTGCAATATTTTATCGGCGTTTATAAATATTTACCAAATAAAATATTCAAACACGGAGCATCGCGGATTATTATTTATATCGCTAATTTATTAATATATCTATTAAGTATATCAATTAAATATATAAATATTTATTGGCCGATTGCGATAGTCACGCATTCGGCGTGCTTCTTTATCGGCCCCCCGATTCAAAAAGTATGTCACGCAGCGCTCGGACGAATACGCCGGCAACAAAAATCGCTCGAATTTACTGAATTAGCGATTACGGATCGTCAACAAGTTTTATGGATATACGAACATTTATATTAATTATAAATATAATTATATTAAAATCTTCTCGTCCTTTTCGTGGAAAAGAAATATCTCCAAACATTTATATATCAAAAATACATTCGAACTATATTTTGGATACGACGAAATATATTTTACACATCTTTTGTTTTTTTTTTTTTTTTTTAATATAACTTAGATACATTTTATTTCCGTGGGGATCTTTTATATCCGTGAGAATATTGATTAAAGTATTTTTATATTCAATATTGCATAAAATGTGATGAAAGAAAAACAACTTTCGGACGCGTCGTCAAAATTGATCAGAGTCGCAACATGGTAAGTGCGCTCAGCTCGGTTCGTCGACTATACGGTATCTCCTTGGAAGTAGCAGCGCGATGATGGCTCGGGGAAACCGTCAATTAACCCCCGCAAGGACTCGTACGTGCTGATACAGTGAAAGAGAGAAGTAGATGGAAAAGCCAAGAGGGTAGCTATTCGGCAGGGGCTATATCCACAATCGAATATACCTATAGCGTAATCCAGGAAAAACGGAAGACACGGAGGATGAGACTCGAGTTAGCCACTACTATCAGTTACACTATTATCTCGTGCGCAGTGGCTACTGTCCCAGGAAAATCCCGCACGATCGTATCATCCCCTCTCAATCCATTTGTTCGCCCGTACAACGGGTGTCTAAAACTTCCTCAATTTATTCGACTTCATTTCCATTTAAACTGATTAAAGCAATCGACTATGACCAACGCTTTTTTTGTTCTTAAAATAATATTAATTTCTCATCGCGACAGATCGATAGTAACCAGAAAATTACAGTTACGAATAAATTAACCAATATAATTAATGTTTAACCGACATACCAATGGGTTGGTTTATACCGATGTCTACATAAGCTGGATCCTATTCAACCGTGCGAGATATTTATCAATCACTGGGACGCGAGATGTTTGATATTTGCGCTTGGCACCCGCTAGCCAGTGAAATAGGAAGCGGCGAACGATGTGGAAGAGGTAGAGTACGAAGGGAAGGTGTATAGGCGGAGGGGTGTACAGTCCGGCGTAGGCCCTAGGGCCGGGAAGGGATGAAGGTAATTAATTGCCATGGCAACGGGAGTCGGTGAGCGGAGGCAGAGCTAGTCAGGCATCGAAGGTATATGCGAGAGAGCAGAGACAGCGCCAGAGCAACCCACCCCCGGTTCGTTTTAACTGAAATATGGCGCCCCGGTACCGAATTTCTCGCGCTTGGTCTCTCGCGCCCGCGCGCCAAGGTAAATCGAGAGCGATAGAGGGAACGATAGAAAGAGTCAGTGTGAGCGAGAAATAACCTCGGGAGCGGAGATAGACTGGTTCCTCCCACATCGAGGATCGCGCGGCGAGCGCTTCGAGCCAAGAGCAGAGGAGCTCGGGTATCGATTTGCGAGAGAGAGAGAGAGAGAGAGAGAGAGAGAGAGAGAGAGAGAGAGAGAGGACCACCCTGGACGATTCACCGTCGAAAATTAAATTCGCGTGGGTATATAGATATAGCGCTACTGTGCTACTGTCAATACGATTAAGAGCCTTAGCTTTAATACGATATTGTTACATTCGCCCAAATTAACAACATGGATATTTTGTTTTGGATCGAGTACATTGATTACAGTCGATAACATCAACCCCGGAACGCGGTACGAAAGTATCGGACGGCGTTCTAGCCAAGACCCGTCATCCCCGTTGTCACGTCGTTCGTCTTACGTTATTAACAATCTAGAATCAATTGTGTCAGAAGAAGAATAAACAAGTGGAATAGACACTTACGTTCGTGCCCTGTGAAATACTGGTAAATCGTTGAGACGTTTTGAGAGTAATTGTACATTGGCTTTTGACTGGTACGTTCACCTCACAGATACATATACAGGGGATACGATGTATTGGTGCGAATAATCTGCAGCTTCCTCGATCCTCTTACTTCTATGCTTCTTGTCCTTTATTCTACAGGACGAGAGATCAATGGATCTCGATAGAAAGAGATTCATTTTCACGGTTCCTGCTCCTCTGGGTCTTTCACTGTTGTACATCCTCGACGCAGACGGGTACTACATCTTCGTGGACCATCCAGAACGAAGATCGAGAGAATTAATTACCTTTGCTGATTGCGGACCGAGCGAGAAAGTCTCCAGTCACGCTTTCAATCGGTCGACCGTACGGATCAAGGGTAGCGGTGGCTCTTCTTTCTTGTATACTCGCTACAATACATATCGTAGGGACGATAATACCGACACAGGTGTCAAGGACAAAGAAATCTTTGACTTGTCTTCGACGACTATCAATTTATTATAAACGTTCGTAACACACCGTGCGATCCAGATGAAAAGATCAAGTCGTCAGACTTTTTTTCTCTTTGGATACCGTACTCCCGGTGCGTTAAACGTAAATTTTTAAGGGTTCTTGACTAAATTTAGTTATTTTGTCTTGCGTCGAGTCACTGGTTGACAAGTGTGACAGTTTAACGAAGCAAACTCTTAATTTTGTTACATAAATATTTAGAAATTGAAATTTCTAGCGCTCAGACAAGTCTCGATAGCCCTTTTATATTAAGTGACAACTACTTGGTGCTACTATTTTCATTTTTATATTAACTTTTTTCATTACCACTGCAACTACCTTTTTCCTTTCACTACTGGAATGGAATAATGTAAATATAAAAATAGTTGCGTGGACTTGTAATTATTTGTCGTCACTCAATCGTTGACAGGACTATCACGATCGTGTGGGTACATTTTCTGTATTGCCTTTCGATCCATTAAGCGACTAAATTTAATTTCATATTATTTCATTAATAAATATTTTTATATCGCTTTGTTAACATTTATTGAATTATCATTACATATGTTTGATTTATAAGTTTGTGTAATTTGATTCAAATTTTTGTCGCACGACACATCAAAATTGTTCGGTTCAATGGTTGAGTCTCGTTGAGGGCCGAAAGAAATTTTTTTATAACGTACGCGAGTTTCGATTTTAATAATCAAGAGACCCGGCAGCATTTCGACGCCAGTAGTAAATCAAAAAGATATATTATACTGCGTAAAAGGAATGAAGCTGAGAACAAATTGTTCGAAAACTTGTGGAAAACCCGACGATATAATTGAATAAAATAGATTTTTGTCTTTCTTTATCTATCTCCCGTCTCAATATTTCGTATTTCGGTTTCGATATTTGTGCGAGCGAGAAACGCGAAAGAGAGACAGAGAACACTAGTCCTTTGCTCATTCGTTCCTCTTAGTTCCTTCTTCTGTTTTACGATCCCGGTGAGCCGAAACGTTTTTATTCGCGAGTGCCAAATACCCGAAGTGGCGAGGGCACGGGGCTGTAGATCCGTCTGCGGTTTTCGCAGGAACTGCATCGGCAGCAGCATCAACAGCGGTGAATACACGAGAGAAAAAGACAGAAGGCGCACGCGGCGTACAGAGAAATAACAAGGATGTTTCGAGAGCGTAATGAAGACCTCAAGGCGCCGCGCCTCGGCGATAATTACAGGGAGGCCAATCCTTACAACCTTCTAAAGGCTTAAATGTTAAACGTTATACGGCCCCGACATTCGGAGTCAGGCTGAGAGCGCGCACGCCCGACGCACCACCACGGTAGCTTTTATGTGCTCCGGCCGTTTCAAGAGCCAACCGAGCGAACATCGGCCAACGGACGAGCGTTAAGACCGAGAAAAAGCTGTTTTTAATGGCCGCCCGAGCACGTTTGCAGACTCTGTAACATTTTCGTCTTATTGAAGCAAAACTGTAAAGAGAATAAAGTGTGTCGAAATATTAAAAAGTGTAATTTGAGGGTTTGCTATTCCCTTTTATAAAATAACTAACATGAAATAAATAGTCGACTATTTAAACGTTGAATGGTAATTTTTAACTAGCGATAAATGGGTATCTTTGCTGCAAAATTGTCCATAAAACTGACTATTCCCTCTGGCATTCGTTCTCTCTCGGCATATCCGAAATTAAAATAAATTGGAGCAAAAATAAGATGAAGAAGAACCGCGAGAGCTACTATCCAGTACTATAATAGTCGTTCCGTTCTTCGCCCTGTCAGATTCTCCGCTCGTCCTGTTTCTGCGCCCCTTATGGGCGAATTTTATCGCGCAGTTTGAGTGAGTATTATCTTCGTTGCCGTAGATGGTAGGCAGTCGTGAGGGCCTTCGGGCTATACATACGCGCTACGAACACTCTTAAGGGTTCACGAGCGCACGCCGCGGCTGGTGGTTTACGGGCGCAAAACCGAAACTGCCGCGACGAGAGACCCCGAAGTGTGGGCCTCACGCTTCTTGCGGATCCCGGAATTGCCCATAATTCGTTACTGATGGAATACCACGTTCCTCGCGCGTAACTCGCACGAGCGAGTCAAGAAAATCCTAGCGTAGCTTGACTCTCGCGTTCTCCCATTCTCTCCATAACCGATTCATTTTTTTCCACGAGTATTTTCGCTCTCCGCTCTGTCGGGAGCCAGAGACAAAAAAGAATCGAGAAGAGTACGAATGGAATGGAATGGATAAGTGCCGATACGCAATTTGCGTTAACGTAATTGATACCATTCTTCGATTCTAATTATTTATTATTATACTCTCCAAATTACGGTTAATAGCCCAAACAATTTTGTATTCATAATTTGTTGCTTTAAATTCTTTTGTCTTCTACTCTATCTTCATTTTCTTTCTTAGTTTCAAAGAAATACAATTAGGTGGGACTTGAATAAAAAAAAAACTCCCTCCCATATGGAAATAAAGTATAATACTCGAGATATACACAGGATTTATAATTTTAAACAGCAGCAAAAAATTATATGTCTCGTATATATTTTTGGATATACACAAAATATATAATAACAAATAATAAACTTGAAATGCATTTCTGATATATCAACCGACGAAGAATTCTATGAGTCGAATATATTTTTCGATATAAAATACTTTTCTATAGGGGACTTCCTTATTTGTATAATTACAAAAAAATTGCCATTTTATTTTTCTGAAACAATAAGTGATGCTGATATATTTGTTATTAAATATTGATTTGTTGTATCTGTCAGTTTCAGGGATTAAAAAATATAACCAAACGTACGACCAAGTTATTTCTAGAACCGGCATTCGTGAATCACTTTGGCCAGCTGTTAAAAAATAAGAATTGTGTCCAGAAAATAAAGTCAATTCCCGTTAACGATTGATCGTATCTGACGATATAAAAGTCCCGACACCTCGTTAAGCGTGTAGTTGGAGTGCTGTTATTGTGTAAACACTCCTGGTAGCTTTTCAGCGGGAACCCCTCGAGAAAAAGACCATTTGTTATACAGCAGCGAGCTTCGTTCTCTGCCTTGACACGCTCTGACTTTCTCTGAATTGCTCTCAGCAGCGTCCAACGGAGGGAAACACCGCAACACTGATGAAACCACAATTAAAAAGATAAACCCGCTGGAGTCGCGTGATGACCGTTCTACCTATATTCTACAGTCGTGTGCTTGCAAAGTGTTCCAAAGGTGTTGAATCGGATTGGAAAAAATGATTGACCACAAAGCACTGATCACTATTGATTCTACACTTAGATTTGTATAACTGAGACCGTAAACACTGTAAAAACAAGTGCGTTGTTGCAAAAAATTAACTCCATTGTGTTAACTGACTAATTGTAATTAGCTCTAATTAACGGTAAATTGTAATTAGTCGTCTACCCTTTCATATTCGTGCGAGATAGTTTTCATGCCTGAGTATCGCAAATATAATTGACAGGATATTTACTTTTTGATTTGCTTTTCTTAAAGTAATGTCAACGTCGAAACGTGCACGTAAAAAGTGCACAAACAATATAAAAAATTGATATAGCGCAATGCCGACGATTATTCTAACTGCACGATCGAAAAAAAAAACTGCTTGTTCATACATTCTGACTTAGTACGTACATACATCTTCGGAACGGATGCTCTCATCTGGCTTATACAATTTTCACGAGGCAGTTCTCCTGATGCTCATAAAATAATAATTACACGCTGAAAATTCCGCAACGTTCTCTATATACGGCGGGGGTATCGAGTGAACATGTGGCCACTGGGGTTGTCGATGCAGCAGGGACGAAGAGTACGAGGGGGTCGAAGAGCCAACGCCGGAGGTTCTTGAAGCAAGAGCAGCAGCTCGGCGACGCAGACTCCGCGCGTGAATCAGTGCCCAAGGTGCTCGTAAATCTGTCCACTCTGGATATCCTAGTAGCAGAAGCGAGAAAGCACGGGGTTTACCCTTCTTCGTTGCGATCCGCTACCCCGCACCCTGTGGACCATATCGCGCAATGTACACGCGCATACAGGCCAATTCCTCGTAACCGCACCTCCTACCCCTCGTCGGTACCACAGGGAGTTGCGGCGTGCGCGAACCTGAACAAAACCCCCATGGAAGCCTCATAACGCCAGCGGACAAGTGTTATGGTATGGCTTATAAGTGAATGCCGCCCTCTAATCGGAAAATATGAGCTCGATTGTCGCAAGCCCAGGAGGGTTGAGTTCTCTTTCGAACGATGATTCTTTTGTTAGCTGCGTTATTTTTCTCTTCTTTATTTTAGTGACTCTTCATTTTTAAGTTGTTCCACCTGATATATTTTTATTGCAATTATCGATACAGTGAGCAACATTATTCTCAAGGGATTAATAATTATTCTTAAGGAATCGTCAATTAAGGGGCCGAATTATTCTCTAAATGGGATTGTAACAGTCAAGAATTTTACGCCAAATAGAAGAGTTTATTGAAACAAAAACATGTCAAATTTCAATTTGAGATGCATATGGTGCGCTGTAAAAATATTGTTTATTGAAAATTAATATTCGTGTATAGAAATCATTTATGCATTGTACGGTACGTTAAATTTAATATCCAAGTAGGACGTAAACTGAAAGTACTTGTATGAAAAACCTCTACATATATCTTGCATCATACTTGGATATTAAATTAAAAATAACGGTTTTAGCATAAACGCTTCCTACACAAGGTGATTCATTTTTTGTAGAAACGTAGTGAATTATCCAAGGATAGGAAAAAAATTCTTTGACATTGAATACAGAGTGGACCTCGTTAGTGAGAAACGATAAGATCCAATTACTCGTCAAAATATTTCATCGCTCTGTAACGGTCGAGTAATGATCATGCAAACACTGTATAAAATATTATTCGTTAATTCGTTGAACGTATTAATTATATTGAGATTTTCCAAATAATTTGTTTCCCTGCACAGACTAAATACGTTTATACGTATAATATATTCGTTTACGTATATTCCATCGGACGACAATTACATCATTCGAATTACGATGGACGGGATGCAATGAGAAGAAAATTAGTAGAGATATCCAGATCGTCTGTGTATTTGTGTATGGAGAGAAGGGGGGTAGTGTGGCATTTTCACCCCTGTCGTGGCGAGCTCTGTCTGCCTCTCACTCAACGCCAGGGCTTAGCACCCTCGTACCCAAGTATCACGTAAGCTCGTTGGGGTGATTTGCTAAGCCCGCTAACAAATAGAACGATAGATGGCGACGTTTCAACCCCACTCGCATTCCCTCCTGGCTGGTGGTTAGCACGGGATCACCGAGCTCTTCTCTCGCATCGTCTGCTTGTTCCACCCCCGTGTAACTAACCTCTGTGTTGCCCGTCTATATATACGCGTTCACGGGGAGTAACCAACCCCTCTTTATATATCGTACCGGACGAATTACACGCGGATCACGCGAAGAACGGGCAACGATCCATAGACAGGGAGAGCTCTTTGACTTTCGATTCGACACACTCGACGAGGCTATTACCGATGAATCTTTCCGGCTCTTCTGTACTCTTTGTCTGTACGATCGGCATAGGATACCGCGTCATTCTCAAATCATCGACATACGTATGTACCTCCGATGATATGACCAACGATTAATAATTACCACTGTATTGACAATAAGGCTATAGCTTTCGCCTCGTAAACTGTTAAGTACCAGATATCAGTATGGAATATAGAATTTATTCGATATCGGTGCCAATATGAAGTTGGAACTCGCGTATACTTAGTAAATAATACGAAAAATGTTAGTATTATAAAATTAGTAAATAATTTAATCGGATGAAATGAATAAGAGAAGACTAATTTACGAACGATCGATTAATTTAACACAGATAACGATTGTACGAATTATATCTGTTCGCTCTGATTGTATGCGATAAAACCATTCGAATCGATTCGATGTTGGATTATAGACTGATTTTTGGTATTGCAGTTAACGACTGCAATTGACGGCAATTTATTAGTTCGCATTATATTTCTGCGATCTCGGGTGCCCGAAACCAGATATAGTCGTCGATCGCTAGATTGCCTTCGTTTTAGCACATACCTACACGTGTCGATTAAATGGCCTGGCGATCGCACGTATTGATAAATTGAGAAATTAACGAATGAAATTATATTCGTTCGGAGATAATTTAGGGCATATTACTTTTAATCCGGGTATCAAAACGCCGAGTACACCAAAATATATTTGTGTGGTACACACAAGTATTTAATTTTTGACAACCATTTTGTTGAATCAACAACATTTGTATATAATTAATAAATAATATACTCGTATCAATATTTTATTCGATTTTTATTTATTCATCAAGAGGAAGCGGTAGCATCTCTACACAAAGTATCTAACTAAAAATTTAATCCATGAAAATGCTTCCCCCTCCCCAGTGGCAGCCATTAACCTCGACGACTTTCGAATTGCTACTCGAATTTTTGAAAGAAATTTCGTAATTCGTCGACAAGAGGTTAAAATGATGAATCGGTAATAAAATAAAAGAAGAAAAGTTGCCACGCGATATAATTGTCCGGTAAGCATACGTTCTGTATCAGCTTTCGTCGTGGATAGTTCGAGACCAAGACGAAGCGTAGAATGCGACCGTGTATCGGAGAGTCCAACGATGAAGCTCGAGAGGCTGCATCTCGTCGGCAGCTCTGGAAGTCGCCGGTCAATAATTCAAACCGATTAGCCGTGACACGCTCGCGGTCGCTGGGCAATTAGCGATCGAATTAATTAGCCTATTATCTCTTGCGGTGTGCGCGCTACTCACGATCGTCGCACCCGGGAACGAGCGAGTTCCATCGCAGCGAACCAAGCGAGCAAGGGAATGAGATAATATGTTTCCTCTGTCAGAGACGCCAATACAATACGAGCAATGCAGTTGACATCGCTGCACCAGGAAAGTCAGAGATAATAAAAGGCATAAAACAAAAGCGAAGTGAGAAAAAAAATTATCCTTAGCAGCCGGTGCGACACAATTTTCTTGTCGACACGAAAAATTTTCGACGAGATAAGGAACAAAAAGTGTTGGCACGTCGCCAAAAAAAAGAACGTCGAGATACTAAAAAAGGTCCATGGTGACAAACTTTTCGTCCGATAATCTTCTTTTTTCTTCCAATCAGTCATTCTCATTGTAATTCGTTGCGCACTACGTAACGATCGTACGAGTCAGAGAGGAGGCAATAAAAAAAGATTATCACGCTCGTCGAGAGGCTATCGCTCGGTGTCCTCGTACGGCAATAAATTTATTATTATCAACTGTATACAGCTTATAAGTATATAAAATCGTCGTAACTTATTTAATATAATTAAAAAGATTCACACGTATATATGTACAAAGACTAATATGTTTTTATGTCATCGACAGAGGTCGCTGGAGGTGCGATGGCAAAAATAGATCCGGCGCTATTCACCAACGTAATTACAGTGATTTCTGTCAATAAACTGTTCAGGCTCTTGTCGTGTCACTCTTAATTTTCTTCGTATATATACATGTATACGTATATATAGATAGATAGTTGTACATATATATCTATATATATATATATAGCTCACCCGTTGCGCTCGAAGGTAATAAAATCTCAGTTGCGGTGTTTTTATCGTTTTCGCTTGCCTGCTTCTCTCTATAAAACGTATCCGTCGTTGCTTCGGCTCACAGTGTATGGTACGAGCTTAGAAAAAGGCAATTACCCTGGTGATGGTGGTGGTGGTGGAAGGCTTGGGGACGAAAAAATTCGTGCGGACGACGCGAATTCAACTTGTGAAAATCCGGACATATTGCCGTAGGGGCTTGCGGTTGAGCCGCCCCCGTGACACCGTACATGGTAAAGGGGGCGCGAGCTCGCGCACATCCCCGTTAGGTCTCTTTTCATGGTGGTTTCCTCATAAATAAAAATAACCACGATCAACCCCTCCGGGGATACATATGCAATATCCCGCGCTTCACTTGCTATAGATTTTTATATCCCGCTTTGGCTTCTTTCTCTTTCGATTTTTCTTTCATTTTCTATATTTATTTTATTTTGTCGTTGTATTTTCGGGAGAGAATAAAGTGTCGGTCGAGGAAAAGAAACAAAGTGAAATAAATTCATTAACATATGACGGAAAAATCTGAGTTTAGTGAACCTAAATGGCCATTTTTTACAAATTAAACGGATTTTAATTGACCAAATTAAATATTTCATGATTTTCTACATTTACAGTTGTATTTTTTCAGTTAATGCCTAATAAACGTTTCTAAATTATTATTAAATTAACTTTATTTTATCATTTAATGATAAAGTATTTAATTCTGTAAAGACCTTACTATTCTATCGATAGGAATACGACCCTGCAGTTAAATTCGACAATCGAAAGATAACTGTCTAACGTATACGATTTGTACACTTTTATTAAATCCGTCCATAAGATAAACTCCGCTTATCAACTCGGGGTTATATATCTAGTGGATGAATCTCAACGTACGCTGAATCTCGAGAAGGAGGACGTAGGGAGAAAGAAGCGGCGTGCGTGCATATGGTCTGTGTGGCCTGTACGATAACGTTGAGGTCCGAGGGGATGTTTGAAGCGAGCCACCCTGGCACGCCTGCACTACGGGTTCTCCGTTATGTGACCCATGGGACTTTGGCCCCGGGCTACGCATCCAATCGACTATACACGCACATCTATACGGTATATTCACCTCCACTATAAACACAGTCCAGGCAGTTCACCTAACCAGATCTGTATATGGGATATTCCAGGCCAAACAGTTCGGCTTCGATCCAACTTTTAAATACGTTTTTTTACAAACAAAGCCTGAACCGTTGCGCCATTAGTCCCTGTTGATTCTGGTTTGATTAATAAAACGCCGTAAACTTATCGAGTTATTAAAAAAATGACATTTTGATCCCTCTCCGAAGTTTTATCTTCCGTTTAGTAGTTCAGTAGTGATATTAGTGCTGATTTAAGGTAAATCACCTTTGGATTTCCGAAGTCAAAAGAATCGCACTGATGGATCTTGAGTTTATCGAAATCCAGTCAATCTTGTAATCTGTAATAGTATTAACTGGATAAATCAAGATACAAGGAGATGGCCAGGTCTGCTCGACAGAGAATATCCCATATACGTGTAACTCGAAATCTTACGTGAAAACAAGGGTAGTTTCTGTTCCTTTTTCCGTCATTCTCAGCGGGTTGTTTGTGTCTGGTAATTGCGGAAATTGAACTCGTATACGTATCAACATAGGAAAAAGGCCTGAGCTCTTGGTTTGAACTTTTTAAAAAGTTTTTTTTCTTCGAGAGAATTTTTCCTCCTGAGACCAAATATCCAAAGGGTCAGCAACGCAGTTACGGTCGTTTGCGCATACAGATGGAAGTGACCAGTCAGAAAGTAGCAAAGAAACGAAAAAAAAAAAAAAAAACGATCAGCCTATCGGCGATACCCAAAGTGTCGAAGAATTTGCTAACTCGGGGAAAATATGTTTGGGATTATGTGGTTTCGTATGTGTCCGGCGGGGATGCTTGGGGTTGCGAAATTCGTAGAGAGGGCTACAACATCCCGCTGCGATCAGGAGTTGATCTTTTCGTGCCTGCTCGGGGATTTTGGTTTTACGAGCTTATACCAGCGACGAAGGACGGAAAATCGAGGGACGGGGCGTGCAACCCCGATCATGGGGTGTCGTTTTCTCCGTCTGTTTTTCTCTCTCGTTCTTTACCCGTGATATGTGGTCACGGCGGTGATAGACGCAGATTTTCCGTTCTTCCGGATGCGTACCGCGGGTACGAGGGAGACGAGAAAACGATAAAAGCAAAATGTATGTATTCGTTATTCGTTATATTCCATCGTCCGATGTGGCAAGCGTATCTTTGGGGCGAATATATAACCAACTCGCTAGCCCTCCGATAGAAAAAAAAAAAAAAACATATTTCTGTATCCGATATGTCAACGAGGTACATCGTGTATCAAACGATTCGATGAATTTATTAGTTGTCCGAGGGTCGATAAATTTTATTTAAATATACGTGGTGAAAAAAAAAAAAATTCTCTCAATTTAATGTTTATACATTTCGATTTGAAAAGGCAATCACGCTTTTTTTTTTACAAGTAATAAAATAGTGTTTCAATGGATCGCGGTTAGCGTTGCTTTGAAAATACTGTATTTTCGTTAACCCATCTATCGTCATACGGTTACGGAATAATTTCTCATTCCCCGTCTCTCCGAGTATAAAATAAGGGTGTGATTCGAGATTTTTACTTTAACGCAAAAACACAGCGGAATGAAAATAAAAATAAAAGAGACACTGTACCGGGGTGGCTTGCCTATAGGTGAGAGCCAATTTAAAAGGCTAATTCCCCGACGGAAAGCCACGGAAGGGGCGCACTGTGCGAGAGAACCCAGAGAGCATGAGTATGGGCGGTGTTTCAGGGGGTCGGAGCGAAATTAGGCTCGATGCTTTTTTTTTTGCTCATCCTTTTTTTGCCTAGCGCGCGGGGCGTCGCATCCGAGTGGCGGTAATTCAGGATGTTCCCTCTCACGGGAGAGCTTGCGAGGGAAAAAGAGAGAAGGAAAGCTCGAGATTAAACGAGAGTAGAAGTGGGAAAAAGGTCTCGACGCCGGCGCGGCTCGTGCGCGGCGAATGGGCTTAACTTTGGTACCTACACGCTCTCAAATGTTGTCGCGCGAGCTACGCTCAAAAGTAAACCAATTTCGTGGCTAAATCCTGAAGGCTGAAACACTCTCGCGAAACGAGTGAGACAGAAAAATCGGCTCCAGCAGCAGTATGTAGACACCGATAGACATATATTTTTTATTTGAATAAATATATTCAATTGTTGAATCGAATTATTGTTTTAATCATTTATTTTTCCCAAAAAATAATCAAGTTTGTACCAATAAAATGCGCTTTCGATTCGATAACAATTTTTAATCAATCTCCGAATTCAAGAGCATTAGCAGGATACAATTAAATGAATATTCTTGCGATTAAGTTAATTATTTTTAATGAAAAATTATATTTTTTCAAACTAAAAAATGTTTTAACATAACATTGTAAATGTTGATAAAAATAGAGAGACTCATAA